>JANSVA010000217.1:14379126-14411382 GCA_025504915.1 Erythroxylum reticulatum
TTTGGGCATAATTAGTATTTAATTAGAATTATTAGTAATTCTAATTAAAGTTTAATTGAAATTAGAATTTAATTTCAGTTAAATTACTAAAACGTCTTAAGCTTATTATAAATAGGCTTAAGCTTTATGTAGCTAGCACTTCATGCTTAACCCTCTCTGTAAAAGTTTCAGAGTTCTCTCAACCTATTTTGTGGATACCGTTAGAGGCCGGACACTTGTGCGGCTACGGTGGTTGAGACGGATCGATTTTAGTAACGGTTCGAGGGATGTATCAAGATAAAAATCAAGCTTGGAAATAAGGTATGAATTAAATTCCGCTTTATTATGATTCATGTTAATCGTTTTATAGAATTAAATAGATCTTGGTTTTCGAGAAATCAAAAGTCACGAAAAAATTTCGTGATTATTCCGCTACGGTTCAAATCAAATCCCAACCTAATTTCCCAACAGTTCAGACCAGAGAGATTCTCTGAAGGAGTTTCGAAGGCATGGAAGGGGCATCTCGCATTCTTCCCTTTTGAATGGGGACCAAGGGCCTGTATTGGCCAAAATTTTGCAACGTTGGAAGCTAAGACAGCATTGGCTATGATTCTGCAGCACATCTCATTTGAGCTTTCACCTTCCTCCATTCATGCTCCTCAAACTGTTATGATTCTTCAACCACAACATGGCGCTCAAATGATAATACGACAGTTCTAAGTTATCTGCTTCTCTAGAATTATCAAAAAAATACCCAAATAACAACTGCATGGAGTAAGAGTATTTCTTGTGTATATCTTTGGTTTATAAAACTGTCATTGTGAAAGGAAAAAGAACAAAGACAGCAAAATTTATTTCCAATGGGCTATTCTAAATTATGCACCTCCAATAACTCTCTTAGCTTGTAATGTCCAGCAGTTTGCATACTTTCTCTATGGATCATGTTGGGGGGAAAATCAAGTTGAAAAATTAGGAATTCCGGATTTTCCCCTTTCACTGTAGGGAAATATAAAATGGGTTGACGGAAGGTATCGTTCATCACAAATTAGTCACAGAGTTCAAAATGGCATCTACATCAGGTGTTATTATGGCACGCTTGTTGATCTCTGCAATGGCACAACAGTGCTTCTCCATTGTATTAACAGCTACAAGGTCCTGGGCAAATACACAATCCATACCTGGGGACACCTGCAACCATTCCAATTGTTTGTTTAAAGAAAAGTAGCCCCAACTACACTGTTGAGCAGAATCACAAATTCAATATGCACTCACATCGTAAAGAGTTTCGCCAAGTTTCAGCTTTACGGCCCCGCTCTTGTAAACCAGCATCTTACCCATCAAGCCAGCTGTTAAGTTATCTAACCTACATGTCTTCTCCATAGCATGAGCACTCCCTGACGGTCTTGTGCTTTCATTTGACAGTTGGCCATCTGCAGTAGCTGCTCGCTTTGTCATTGGCAAGGTTGGTGGTAATTGAAGAAAGAACATGTTTGCTTCAGCATTCTCCGCCTGCAAATTTGGACTTAAAACAGCATAAGTAGCTGACTCGATTCATGCTGTTTGATCATAATTGCCAGAGATACATACCATTAGACCAAGCTCTGCCACATGATTGATTGCACTTTCATCAAAAGTAAAACTTGCTGAAGCCTCCCCAAATTCCTCCTCATCAAGAATCGCTACAGGAAAGTGACATAAGCCATGAATAAAAAGAAATGCATTCCAACAATTGTAATTAAGCAGCACCTGACTGTTTGATAAAATGAATGATATGGCAATGATATTAATGACAAATAAAAGTTGATAAATGGTGAGTTTTGAGTCAATAAGGCCAACAGTACACATTCCTAGAAATGTGAATGTTGTTGCACCATATTTTCACATCCCTTGTTACTACAAAGTGGTATGCCCCTCTTTCAGAAAAGCACCTTAAAACTACCTGGGTTTCCTGAATAAGGCCTCCTCATAGGAAGAGTTACAGGATAATAGCTGTAATAATCCTGTAGTGGCAGCAAAAGATAATAAACATAAATAGGTAAGTCAGACACATAACGCCAGAAGAAAAAAGAGAGCCGCACATCAGTTAGCGAACATAAGGGCCGAGAAGCTTGAGTCATAGTTACCTACCCACGGCTCATTGTATTCTTTATCTCTCTGGTCTGAAGGATGAGCACCAACTGCAAAAAGCATAATCAGTTGTAGAGCACTTGAAACTATTCCATTCAGTAGCAAGTAGATAAAATTAGACTGAAGACAACAAACCATTGACACCCAAAGCATGTCCTTGATTGCTTGTACTTCCTCCTTTGGGAACACCATACGATTTTAAGGAAGTAGAAGCAGCTCCAAAGCCAAATGCAATTTGTGAAGCTCGCACTACATAAAAGCAAATGATCAGCGTGACAACATATTTTTAGACCTCCAATCCTTTTCAGCAAGACTAAGATAGAGGTTAAGCTGTAAATTACAACAGCTGGTTACTGAAGTTTGACAAAGCATCAGCACGAAAAGAAGAGGAAACCCAGAATCGGCATGGTAATAAGTGGCAAGCAGATTTATTATCTCATATGGTACCTTAGTCTGCTGGAAACAGTGGAATGAAATATGGAAAAGAATACCAGTATATGCAGTGAATTTTAAAAAGCAACAAATCACAACTTATTACAAGTTAAACATTGTAAAAGAATGAAAATGGCAAGTCCAAAATCTCCAGTTCAGAAAGATACCCTAACTCGTTTTTGTTCAATCATATCATAGCTCCTCAGCCTAAGCACAAACACATATAAGCATATCTTTTTAGCAGGAAATCATTACTGTTAATCACAAGCATAAATCAGAGATATGGCAAACTAAAGCATGGACTCATATCAAAATATAACAAGATGTCGTGGGACTAACAACCTTTTTAAAATTCCTAAACCAAGATTATTAGAATCAAAAAGCATTATTATAGTTTTATCATACATCAACTTGAACAATAAATTGCATGCCATAACTTACAAGTATTGTTTGTGGATAACTCACTTCAACGTTTGTCAGGTGTGAAATACTTAAAGAGGGAACAATTAATCAAGAAAAGAATCCTAAAATTGCTCTGCCATAAAGAGATTGTGGGAAAAAACTGAAAACTTCCATCTCTGTTTCTGCAAATCTCGAAATTGATAATCAAGTGTTAAAAGAAACATATTGTGGGAAGTGTAACGCGATTAGCTTTACAAATGAATTCATTGTCGAAGCTCATCCTTTTCCAATTTATCTCCCTCTCTTCATTCCTTTTGTTCCCACTTCTGGGCTTTTTCTTTTTATTTTTGGACATGTATTACAGAGTAGGCGACTTTGTTGCTAATGTGAATAATGAGGACGACATAAATTGAATCACAAAACTCAAAAGATTATGATTACGTAATGAAATTACCTTTCTTTTCAACTTTAGTCTTCGCTCTGTTTGACCGTTCCTGCAAAGACGACAGAACAACGAATTCAAGATGTCAAAAGAACAAAAAAATGCAGCGTATATAGTGAAATCAGCGGACGCTGAACACTTGAGAAACGGGCATACATGAAATTGTCTCATCAAATCTACAGCCTGAACAGCGTCAACATCTTCTTCAACTTTCTCACTGCATACATCATTGAGAAAGTAAATGACGAGAAAAAGAAAATTACATCAACATTGTCAAAGGCACAGCTACCTATGCAACAACACGATATTTACCTTTTAACTTCAGGCTTTGGTGCCCTTTGAACGGGAGCTTTAGGCTTGAACTTAAACTGCAAACAAAAGAATTAACTGCAAACCAAAAAGAGAATCTTTCGTGATCCAATATTAAAAGGGAGTTGAAGTAAACCTTCCTGGGAGCATCTTGACGAGTTGCCGACTCCATAATCGATAAACTTGGAATGGAGCTGAGAACAATATCAACCATCAGCAACCAGCAAATCCATCATTGGTTACAGAGAACAAAAACAGAAACTAACTCATTGCTGGCTAACAAAATATAACAGTTGGCGACATGTTTGGGTGATCATCAAGTTTTGAGTCCTTAGTGTCATAATTTAAAGTGCATTGGATTATACGTAAGACAAGTTGAGATTAGTGTAGGCTTAACCTTGGAGTTTGTAGGAGGAATGTTTTTGATGAAGGAGAAAAAAGAGAGAAAGCCGCCAATGTCACAAGAGGAGCTGCTATGAGAAACCAAACCTAACGCGTGCTTTTTTGTTGGCATCTGTACTATTTATATAGGTATTGGTCTTACACTCTTGCCAGAGCAGGGAGAGGAAGTCTACACTCGAAGTCGAGAACAAACTCTCGCCGTCTCACGTAAGACAAGTCCATGTCCGAGGAGGACTTGGGCCTAATGTCCAAGCATACTAGCTAAACATTCATTATATTTTATTGAAATATGAATTGTTAATTTCAATTATTTATTATATTCTAAATTTTGTTGATATATTAAAAATAAAAATAAATTGCATGAAAATAAAATTATATTTTAAAGATTAAAGAATTAATATTAATTTTCGAAAGCTTATTAAAAAAGAAAGGAAGAGAGCAGTTAAGGGGCGAAATTCGAAATACTGAAAATATTTCGTCCCAGTTTCACAAAATATTGGAGAAAAACAAACAGTCAGGAAACTATTCGACATAAATTTTGCCTGCGAACAAGAGAGAGCCGTTTTATCTTCACTTTGCAAACAATAAATCACTTGTAAATTGAAAGATTTTCCGGCTCCTCCTATCGCGGCCAGTTCGCTCTCTCATTGCTCTCCCCTATTAACCTTCAGTTGGAATCGCCGGCGAACTAGGGATTTTACTTCTGCCTTAATTCTCCGCCAATGGCTTCCGTCTACATTCCGGTACAGAACTCGGAAGAGGAGGTCAGGGTGGCCTTGGATCAGCTTCCTAGAGATGCCTCCGACATTCTTGATATTCTCAAGGCCGAGCAAGCTCCACTTGATCTCTGGCTCATCATTGCTGTTCGTTTTTACTCCTAACTGTTTTTCTTTTATGTTTTGGGTTCAATTATCGTGTATAGGGCTTTGTGGAAAGTTCCCTTTTTTTTTTGGTTTGTTCTTTTTTTGAAATTGATTGCATAGTGTGGTGTTGCAGAGGGAGTACTTCAAGCAAGGAAAACTTGATCAATTCCGCCAGATATTGGAGGAAGGATCTAGCCACGGTAATTGCTGTTTGGCAATGTTGTTTGTCTTCTTATTTGTTTATTTCAAAGAGTTGATGGAAGTAATTCAAAAAGGGTTCTGTGGGATTTTGGTGGAAAGTTGGTTTCTTTACTCAGCTGGAGTCTCAACCAGTTGATTATTGTTTCTTTTCTTTTTTTGGCAGAAATTGATGAATATTACGCTGATGTTAGATACGAGAGGATAGCTATACTGAATGCTTTGGGGGCATATTATAGTTACCTTGGGAAAATTGAGACGAGGCAAAGAGAAAAGGAGGAATATTTCATACAAGCGACTAAATACTACAATAAAGCTTCCAGGATTGACATGCACGAGCCTTCTACTTGGGTTGGAAAAGGTGAAACGAACCATTTTCTGTTTGATAACTAGCTGAAGAGTTTTCTCTTTCTGCTTCTTTTACATCTTTACAATGACCGCCTTTAGATTCCTACCTCTCTTGTTTATCATTTTTTCCCGATTTGGATGTGCTAAACTACAGTTGCTGTGAGAAAAAATGGCTCCTTGTCTGTAATGTAAATTTGCTTGACATTTGTTTTTGTTTCTGTAGATTGCATATTCTAGAGTTGTTTTCTAGATTCCTGTGACATCTATTGTCCTGTAATTTCCTATGTAACTTTTATATATCTTTTATCAGTGGTCTCTTGGAAGAACCTGCCTTACCAAATTTTCTTAACTACACTTACAAGCTATAGCATTTTTAATCTGAGTGCTGCCCTTAAAGATGGTTGAGAAAAGACTGGTCACTTTTTCTCTTAACAGGTCAGCTTTTACTGGCTAAAGGAGAAGTAGAGCAGGCATCTGCTGCATTCAAGATTGTACTAGAGGGTGATCGGGATAATGCATCTGCTCTTTTGGGTCAGGTATTCCTGGTTATTTTCTTGAACAACTGGTTAAAATAATGATTACACTTATCAAGTACAGGCAATGTTATCAAGGATCTAAAATGCTTGCTCTGTTTGTTATTGTAAGTCTTACCATGCTAGTGCCCTGCTGCAATATGATAAGCAAAGGAACGTTTGTTCATGTTGGAATATCTTATATTTAATATTTTGTACGTTTGTTTATGATACTTCTTTGCCTGTGGTTTTATTGTTTTTAAAACCATTTTGCAAACTATAAATGAGATTGCCACCTTGGTAGAGCATTCCTTATATAAATATGGTGTAAATTTATCCCTTCATTCTTAGTGGATTTTCTAGAAACCACTGGAATGTGATCCATTTGTTATGAATTTCACATGGATAGGCTCTGTGAATTTGTTAAAGGTATGAGGAGGTGGTCCTTTGTGGAGCCTGCCTTGATTTTATAGGGTAAATTGCTGACACTTGAAATTTGCTGTGTTTGGATTTTTCCAGGCTTGTGTTGAGTACAATCGTGGTCATTATAGTGACTCATTGGCACTGTATAAGGTTTGTTCTTTCTATCTTCATAGTTGATATCATGATGCTAACTGATGCTATTTATCCTTTTCTGGCGTTAACTATTTGTCTTTGACCTTTGTTAAGAGGGCACTGCAAGTCTATCCCAATTGTCCTGGTGCTGTTAGGCTTGGAATAGGTCACTGTCACTATAAATTGGGCCATTTTGAAAAGGCTCAACGGGCATTTGAGCGGGTATTACAGGTTAGTTGTATGACCTGTTATGCATGTAGTGGGATCTGTGGTTAGTTAAATGGCAAGATTCTTAATTCATCTCTTTGCTTAATTATTCAATATTTTCAGTTAGATCCAGAGAATGTTGAGGGTCTTGTTGCACTTGCAATTTTGGATTTGCAGACAAATGAAGGCAAGTTTTCATAGTCCATTAGTTTGTGCTGTTTTTTTGATTTTCAGTTTCTTAATTCTGGTTGCGCATGATGCTTGGACAGCTTTTGGAATACAGTATGGGATGGAAAAAATGCAGAGAGCTTTTGAGTTATACCCCTACTGTTCAATGGCATTGAATTATCTAGCAAATCACTTCTTCTTCACTGGTCAGCATTTTTTAGTTGAGCAACTGACTGAAACTGCACTTGCTGTTACCAATCATGGAGCAACCAAGTCACACTCTTACTATAATTTAGCACGCTCGTACCATAGCAAGGTTTGAGTCTCGACTTATTTTCATTTGATTGATTAGGGTAAAGGAACTGTTGTTGTTTGTGAAGGCCAGAATTTTCTTTTGGGGGTTCAGGAAACATTGTCTCTGGGGTGTGTAGGTCATAGAATACTATATAGTCCGTTTTTAGGCCTCATTCAACAGCTTAAGCCTTTTGGGTTGAATGGGTTTTTGATGCAGGTGAATATTTGATGCCTCTTATCCTTGCTACACCTTACTATTGAGAATGTCTCATGGATATGAAGTCTTCCATAAAGTGTTTGATGTGATATAAAAGAAGATATTGAAATGGACCATTTTATTTTCAAAAGCTTCACTTCTATATCCATTTATTTTTCCTGCTGAAGCACGTATCATTAGCACTCTTTAATTAGGATATGCTTACTTCGACACAACCAACCCCAACTTCACCCCCCTTGGCTCCTCTGAATCCTAATGATGGTGATGTGATATGTTTCAACTGCAGGGTGACTATGAAACGGCTTCAAGGTACTACTGGGCATCTGTCAAAGAAACCAATAGTCCCAATGATTTTGTTTTTCCGTATTATGGTGAGTATATATTGTGATTGTGCTTTCTGTGAGATTTTTAATATTTGTGTTTCAAATTGCTGGTCTTTTTATCGACATGGATTTGAAGTTATCTGGTTTAGGCCCATTTCTTCACTGCATTGGTTAACTTTATATTTTTCATCACTCTAATTACAGAGACTTTGTATCAATCATTTCTGTATTTGACAGGCCTAGGGCAAGTACAGTTGAAGTTGGGAGAGACTAAGAATGCCCTATCAAATTTTGAGAAAGTTTTAGAAGTTTATCCCGATAACTGTGAGACACTGAAAGTAAGTTAAATTAATGTGTTTACTTTTCATCTTGGAAGTTCATTGGGCTTTTACATATTTTTAGGGACTTTCAGCTGAATCTTTTCGTTTCCTACAGGTAATTGGTCATATATATGCTCAAATAGGGCAGAATGATAAGGCTCAGGAACTATTGAGGAAGGCCACAAAGATTGACCCTCGTGATGCGCAGGTATGGAAAACTGTTGTTCATAGGGTTTGACTTTGAGTTTCTTGTGATTTTGCTGTAAACTGTTCCTGTAATTTTCTTTGGTTTTGTGTGAAATGAGTTTACTTCTTCTGGTACGCTTTAAATTTGTGTCCATGACAAGTGACGTAGGGCAAGCCGTAGGGCAGCTAGATTTCAACAAATTAGGGCTACGATAGGGCTGATTGTGATTGGAACCATTAGGGTTCGTAACAAATGCTCCTATAAAATTCTTAATAAAAAAGTTGCTCCCTTTCTTCAACATGACCCTTTTATGTACTAGTCTTGGCAGAAATCCTATTCATAAAGGAAGGACAGGTGCCACTTATGGAACTGAATTAATGAACTATGAAGAGATGCTTAAACCTTGTGCCTTCTTTTCTTCCCCAGATTCATACCATAAAAAATGGCAGTGTATCAGTGGGGAAATAGGACATCCAAAGGCATAAAAAGCGAACAAATTACATTTCTTAATAATATAAATGAAGTAATAGCTATTTATTCTCAAGGAACCAGAACTTGAATCTCAATTCAGTAAAGTCTTCAATATAAATACTTGATGTTTGCCTCATGAATCCTCCTTCATTTACCTGTGTGTGCTCTTCATTAAATACTAAAATATTTATCCCTTCTGATTGCTGTAGATCTAGTTAGACATGGATTTTTTTTTTGTCATTTTGTTATTTGCATTTAAGAACTGGTTCTTTTTCTAATTTCAGCGTCCATGATGGTATATTACTTAAACTATTTCATCTTTAATGTTATTTCCTCAAATTTTCTGTTCTATGATTTCTCTTGCTGGACTCAATAATTCCTCATCGCAGTTTTATTTTCACATTGTGATTCATCTGCTTCAACTCTCAATAATCAACTTTGTTTTATTTTCCGTTACAAGAACCTTCAAATTGATACAAATGGTTTAATAAGTATACTTTGAAATATATGCTATTTTATTATCAATTATAGCTTTTTAACTTTCTTTTTTTTCCCTGTATATTGTACAGGCATTTCTTGACCTTGGTGAACTATTAATTTTGTCAGACACAGGAGCTGCTCTAGATGCCTTCAAAACTGTAAGGACTAAGGACCTTGCTATTAGTACTTTTGGATTTTAAGTTTTAAATGTCAGGATATATTTTCTGCCATATATTTTTGACATTAAATGTTGTTGTAGGCACGAAGTCTTCTTAAAAAGGGAGGTCAAGAAGTCCCAATAGAAGTTCTTAACAATATTGGAGTTATCCATTTTGAAAGGGAAGAGCTTGAGGTCTGCACAGATTTCTTTAGATTTTGAGAGATGCAAGTACATATTGCCATGTGTAAAGCATATATTTTTGCTGTCTCAGTGGCTTAACAAGTTCTTGATGGAACTTCCTGCTCGTTATTTTGGACTTTTTCTTTTCAAGTTCGTGTGGTTTTGGCTACACTGTAATTTCTTGATTTTTATATCGTCTTATTCTGATATTACTACAGCTTGCTCTACAAACTTTTAAGGAGGCTCTAGGTGATGGCACATGGGATACTTTCCTTGATCGTAAAGCTAATGTCAATGCAATTGAAGCATCTGCTTCTGTGCTTCAGTACAAAGACATGCAAATATTTCATCAGTTAGAGGAAGATGGTATTCATGTGGAACTACCTTGGAGTAAAGTCACAGCATTATTTAATTTGGCCAGACTACTTGAGCAGTTGCATGAGACACAAGTTGCAATCATACTTTACTGTCTTATACTGTACAAGGTACTGTTGTACCATATCTGCAAGTATCGATTATTCCTCTCTTCATCCATTTTCGTATGTACTGTTTCATGAATAAGCTCTTGATTTTGCTTCTGTAAAGATCTGTTATTACAATTCCCCTTTTACTAAGTACATGTCAATGCAGTATTCTCCAGGTACCTTCTTGTTCACAATTTCATTTGATGTTTTTTGGCATACTTTTCAACTTTTATTCAATGGCTATGGTTGAACAATAACTGGATATTCTCCTTTTCTTGTTATCAAGGCTCTAGACTATGTTTTGTTGTTTGCTTGGGGATATTTTTGCATTATTTTCTTAATGGTGTTAAATTATCTTATTTTTATTCTATTTTGGTCACCAAAACTGTTCCTGGCTCTCATCACGTTTTGACTGTATTTTCTGTATCCAATTTAACAGTTCCCAGATTATGTGGACTCTTATCTGAGGCTTGCTGCCATTGCGAAAGCTCAAAACAATCTTCAATTAAGCATTGACCTGGTTGTAATGACCAAAATAATGTTGCTGTTGCTGTCTTTTACTTTATGTTTCTTTCCTTGGAGTAACTGTTAGCTTTTTCTTTAATAGGTGAATGAGGCATTGAAGGTAAATGACAAGTGCCCTAATGCATTATCTATGCTCGGTGACTTAGAGCTGAAAAATGATGATTGGGTTAAGGCCAAAGAAACCTTCCGAGCTGCTAGTGAGGCAACTGATGGAAAAGATTCTTACGCAACACTCTCTCTGGTTTTTCTCCTCTTCCATGGGCCTTCCTAGTTGTACTTTTTCAGATCTTAGGATTTCTCCTAGATCCACATTTGACTGACCAGTTTGTGGCAAGTTATTAAATGTGACATTTTATATCAATTCTCTTAACAGATGTAGTTCTTACATTCCTTTTGGCATTTGTCAGGGAAACTGGAACTACTTTGCTGCACTACGCAATGAGAAAAGAAATCCGAAGTTGGAAGCTACCCACTTGGAAAAAGCCAAGGAACTTTACACCAGAGTACGAACTTCTGTGTTTTCTCACATCCCTAGGATAATTAAGTAGAATACTTAACACTGTTATTTGTGATGAATGGATTCAATTAGACTTAGAACTGACTTATAGTTTGGTCCCTTTGTTTACTTTACTGTATACCTTTTGTATGCTTCTATTTCCCTCTTCCCCTTCTATCGTCTTTTGATTGTTACTGTTGTTAGGCTGTAATTTGTGTATATGCCAAATTAACTCTCTCATGTCTTGACATTTTAGGTTCTGGTTCAGCATACAGCTAATCTGTATGCTGCAAATGGTGCTGGTGTAGTCTTGGCAGAGAGAGGACAATTTGATGTCTCAAAAGATCTTTTTACACAGGCATGACACTCTGATTTGCTTATTTTTGTTTCCTACAGTTTAAAACTTCATCTTATCCCTTGTGCTGGCCTATGCACCAGTTTGTATGTTGAATTTTCTGTGTGCTGCAATGATATAGGTCCAAGAAGCCGCAAGCGGAAGCATTTTTGTCCAGATGCCAGATGTCTGGATCAATTTAGCACACGTTTATTTTGCTCAAGGAAATTTCGCATTAGCAGTAAAGATGGTTTGTTTATTTTATTATATTCCATTTATGCAGATATTTAGGTTAAAGTTGCATTTTACATACTTGTAATTTCTTCTCATTGAATTTATATTTTGGACTTTGCTTCCTGCAGTATCAGAATTGTTTGCGGAAGTTCTATCATAATACAGATTCTCAAATTCTCCTTTATCTGGCTCGTACTTATTATGAAGCTGAACAGTGGCAAGACTGCAAGAAAACTTTACTGAGGGCCATCCACATGGCACCTTCAAATTACATATTAAGGTTTAATGCAGGTGTTACGATGCAGAAATTTTCAGCATCTACGCTACAAAAAACAAAAAGAACAGCAGATGAGGTGATTTTCTTTCTTTTAAAATTAGCTTAATTGGATATTATTTTCTATTCCTAAATGTTATTTTTTTGATAATATAGCTCATATCTTTTTATTTTGTAATGATAGATGCAGTGCTTGCAAGAATTAGTTCCTTGTACCCTAAAATGTGTGTTAGTGTCCCAGCTCGTGGGTTTAATTATCATAGGAGTTAAGGTATCATAAAGAATCTAGAAAATAAATATCTCTACCTGGCAGGTTAGCTTGTAGATGATCGTACTCACTCCATTTTTGGCTAGTCAAACACCAGAACCTGTAGGTGAATAAGCTCTTTCTGCTAGATTATGTAGTCATAGCTTGTATCATAAAAACCATAAAACTGGGCAAGAGCCAGGTTTTCACATGCTTTCTCAGTCTTTCCATGGACACAGGATCTAAGTAGCCTATTCTTTTCTTTTTATGACTATGCTATAGGTACGTTCCACAGTTAATGAGCTGGAAAATGCTGTCCGTCTATTTAGCCAGTTGTCTGCTGCTTCTAGCCTTCAGTTTCATACATTTGATGAGAAAAAAATCAACACACATGTTGAGTATTGCAAGCACTTGCTAGAGGCTGCAATAGTTCATCGTGAAGCAGCTGAGCGTGAGGAGCAGCAGAACCGACAGAGACAAGAAGTTGCTCGACAAATGGCTTTGGCTGAGGAAGCCCGTCGTAAGGCTGAAGAACAAAGGAAATTTCAGGTCTACTGCTGTCGTTATAGCTTATAAAGTTTGTATTTGTGACAACGATATTATAGTACTTAAGAGGTCTTATTTTTCTGTTGGTGTGAACAGTTGGAGAAGAGAAAGCAGGAAGACGAACTGAAACGAGTGCGGCAACTAGAGGAACGTTTTGAGCGTGTAAAGGTAATTAGATCTGTTGAAAATTTTCATATACCCTCAAAGCTTCTCGTCATTGCATGATTATAAATGCTTTCTTCATAATGGGTTTATTGTAGCGTTGGTGAAAGGATCAGATGAGTAAAAGAGATATTGGTGTAGACAGTAGTTTCTATGCCATATTCAAATCATTCTTCCTTCTTCATACTGATTAGTGCCTTTAGATGTGTTCTAATACAATGTAATGGGCGTTTTATGTAATTTGGATTACTCTATGCGCTAATTCTTCTATTTTTTGTTAATTAAATTTGTAACGTAAAATCTACATAACACGTTCCTTTTAACAATCTATAAACAATTAGATGACTATATTATTTGATGTTTGTTACATGAGACTTTCCGTTCATAGTACTTCTCAAGTCCCATTTCAATACATTGCTCCCTACCAATCAGTATGTATTATAAAAGGAAATCCTAGGACTGCTTGAATTGGGCCGTAGTGGATCTATGGTAGCTGCTTAAATTCACTGATTTCATCATGGTTCTTCATGATTCCAGGAACAATGGAAGACGTCTGCTTCTAAGCGGAAGGATAGATCTGAGATTGATGATGATGATGTTGGGCACAGTGAAAGAAGGAGAAGGAAGGGTGGGAAGAGGAGAAAGAAGGATAAGAACTCAAAGTTACGCTATGAGATGGAAGAAGGAGAAGCTGACATGATGGATGATCATGAGGATCAAGAAGATGAAGATGCAAACATGAACTATAGGGATTCCAGAAATCAGGTGGATGATCATGATGACCATGGAGAAGATGCACAAGAACTTCTTGCTGCTGCTGGGCTTGAAGATTCTGATGCAGAGGATGAAGCTGTAAGTATTCCTTTCAACTTCAAATCTCTTGGACTAAAACTTCATTGAAACTAGGACGTCTGAATCACACACAGTCGAGCAACTGTAATTTACTGGTGAAAGCACTTAACAGCAACAGGACATGCGAAAGATTAAGCTGGATACAAATTTGTGGATTAGATGGGATCTAAAGTGATTCATGTTCATAGCCAAATTACAAGTTAAAACACTATTACTGGTTTATATTGCGTACTTGTTTTAGTTTACTGAGACAGACGGGCCAATGGGTTATCACTCTATTGGAAATAGGATACTGACATGATGGATCGTTCTGTTTCCCACAATGTTTCTATTAGGTTTGGATTTGGTTTTTAATCCAGTCTCGAGACAAAATAATCTATATGATTTTTCCTGATGAAGGCTGAGCCTTCATCAACAGGTAGAAGAAAGCGAGCATGGTCAGAATCAGACGATGATAATGAGCCTTTAGATAACAGACCAGAATCCAGCCCTATGCAGGACAATTCTGCTGAGCTGCAGGACAGTGATGGAGAAATTAGAGACGGCACTCACAGGCAGCATGGTCATGCTGTTATTGACGATGATGACGATGATTAGCTGGTTGCATCTGTACTACCAAGAGAGAGAAACAACTAACACTTAAATCTGTCGACAAAGGAGAATGCAGTACACTGGGAAAGTGCTTGATTATTTATAGGAATCCTATTGTACTTTCCCATAGCTCAATCTGATGTTGTATATTAAATGTAAACCTTCTTACTTCCCGTGTCTATCTTGATAAAGAGACTTCATCATTGAACCAGAGTTCGGCTCTCTGATGACCCCTCCTAAGATCAGTGACTGTTCTGGACTAACTGGGTCATTACTATTAGGTTCATTTAATTTTGAGATTGCAAGGTCGTGGGATAACTGTTTATAGACTCAAAAGGAAGGACAAAAAAAAAGGTTACTTCTGTTTGAAGAGGTGAGGCGATAGTGTCAGAAACTAGGCATTTCCTTTTGAGGCGGATGACTGACAACCAGAAAAGAGTCGAAATCAGATTAGGGTAGGGCTTTCAGAAGGTAAGAAACCGTACAGTTGTGTTTCTGCGTTTTCCACCGGCTACTTGATTCTTTGTGATGAATACCCTTTTGCAAGTCTAGTCTCCAAAGTTCCTTGCTCCTTTTCTAAACCAAGCTGAAAACTTCAGACCCAGGATCAGCCTCAGAATTTATTGTGCACCGCCTTGCCGACTGACTTGTTAGCTTTCCGTGACCCAAATGCTTCTAGAAAAAGCCGAATGCCACTGTTACGGAGACGCAAATTGGACACCTGATAATAGGCAAAATGAACAAAAGCTCTTTTACAACTACTATTCTTTCTTTTGTTTTACCGATTAAATGTACTATTCTATATGTTCCATTCTTATGTATAAAAAAATTCTGATAAGAAGGAAGCAGATATACCTGAAACGTTTGTTGTTGGACTGGAAATTAGACAGGTGTAGTACTCTACAGTGCTAGACATTTCAATTTGAAGGGTATCAGGATGGCATTAACAGTCGAGGGATACAATGGAAAAAAAAAACAAAGAAAAAATCCAAAAAGTTGTGGGGAAATCCTTGCTGATAATTATAATGACATGAAGCGCAGTGAACCGACGTAAAAGAAAATATATTGATAATTGATTTGTAGTTTCAAAACATATTGGAAGCATTTTCATTTCTCAAGGTAACCATTTTGGTTTCTTTAAGGTCTCCATTTTTTGAAGTATCCGAAATGGCTATTAGGGATCATGTTATGGGCAAATTTTGATGTCAACAATGTCCCAATTCCCATATGGCGTTAAATTGCGTCAGATGACAGCAAGTGGGGCAACTGTGATCGACTTGAGTTTGGTGCACAAAGGTGACAAATCAACAAATCTTGGGGCCATTAGGTCACCAACCCAGCAAATGCTGCAATAACCAGCATGTTAGGCAAGTGTTTGAAACTGAAGCCGCAATGAGAAACCCCCACAAGACACTTACCTGCCTATCAGTCATCTTTACCAACATAATAAAACAGACTTGACCGAGACATTCAATCTATTTCTGATATATATATATATATCAACTGAAGTACTGAAATCAGTGAAAGAAGATGAACAACTGAAGCACAAGGCACATGGATGCTCCATTAAGCACAAAACACACTTCAAAAAATATGCAAATCACAGACACTTTTGATATAAAGCAACAAAAGAAAATCGTAGTTTTAGCAATTCTCTGGTCCCACAAAAAGCAAGTGGCCCCCACCGAGTACAATTTTGGCCTTCAAGAACAGAAAGACTACCCCCGAAAAACTCAAGCATCTGCGTCCAAACAAAAAACAAAAACAATGTATTCTGTTAACCTGGAAGTATCTGTTGTGTACCCGTGAAAGAAACCACAACAAACAAGTGAGGGGTCAATTAATTACCACTGTGGGCTCTTGAATTGAAAATGGGAAAGTCATGTGATGATGATGGAATGGAGATTGATAGCCCAGTTTTTGTTATTGATGCAGTGTTTGAAGATTTATCATCCAAGTCAAGCCATGAACTTTTGCTCTTCGGTGGCCACTCGTCAAAGAAACGATGGACAGTCTTCTGTTGCTGTTCTTCTCTCTCATTTTTTATGGATGCTTGACATGTAACCTCACTTCCCAAGAGATAGCTATGTTGATACTGCTTTTGCTGTTTTGGGTTATCGTGATCGCTCAAGCTTTGAAGCTGCAAATAAGAGTACTCATTTTGGTAGCCAGACAGGTTCCTCTGTTTCGAAGAGTACGATGAAGAAGAAGAAGAGGAAGAGCTCATTGTGAGTGGACTAAGTTGCCAAGCATCATCCAAAGCTGAACCGGGAAGGTTTCTCATACAACCAGAAGGTTCACAGAACAAAGCATGCTCGTCAACCTCCTCTTTCAGCCCATAGGCATTCCTGTTTCTTCTTTTCGAACAACAAAGAGAATGAAATCAGACAAAAGAACCAGAAGCCTACAAAGATACAGACAAAACAAAAAGGAGTATAAATGTCAGTCCTTTTCCATACCTACCTGCAATCACTACTAGCCAAGGAACATGAACCACCACAATCCAGGATCAGGTGGGAAGAGTCTTCATGAGGAGACAGCCCAATCCCAGAAGGTGTAGTATGAGAACATATAAACTGGTGGCTGAGATTTGTGTGATAACCAGAATAGTGAAGGTGGTTTTGGTGGTGGGTCTCAGAGGACATTAAAGAAAGAGAATGAGAGTGTGGTGGTGAGAGTAGGTTAGAAGTGTTTCTGGTGATTGATGAGAGAGATGTCGGTGTAGATGGATTAGTTGTTATCATTGGTTGTGTTGCAATTTCCACAGGCTTTCTTGAACGGTTTTTGCCTCTATGCATGTGCCTCTCACAATACTTGGAATCTGGGTATGCTTCTTTTGAGCACCTCCATTTCTTTCCATCCGTTCTTCTGCATCTCCCTGGTTCGGGATCGATTTTTCTCCCAAGACCCATCTGGAAACAGTTCCATCCGACTGAAAATAAACCCAAACCATAACTAGTTAAAAGAAAATCCTGTAGCAATATTAATAAGCACAAGCGTAAAGATTGAGCATCAAGCAGAGCTGTTACTGTGTGGCGGTTGGCGAGAAAAGAGACTTGAAGACAGTACTGAAGAATCGGGGCAGCTCCTTTTGATAGTGAAAAGGAGATCAGGAGGAATAGGAATGCCGGACACCATATACTTAAAGATTAAAGCTTGATGCTCAAGCTCTTGCCACTGAGTTGGAGTGAAAGGAAACCTGCTTCTTCCATTCATCACGATGGAAGAAAAGGAAGAGTGAGGAAGTGGACCTGACTCAGCAAGCGAAAGTTGTGCTTTTCCGTTGGCGTGTTGTGTCTGGGTCTGGGAGGGCTAGCTAAAACTAGTTTCTTCTTAATGGTGACTAACTTGTGAGAGGTGAGCAATAGAGTGGGTATATTTATTTCAGGGACCAATGGTTTGCAGAATCTTCTGTACGTGGATAAAACTAATGGTTCTGATTATAGTGCTGTCATTAGACACCTCGCTCTCTCCGCTCATATAATTAGTCACTGCAACTCTCTGTCTCTTTCTTTCTGGTTTACTGTAGAGCTGAGCTAACCTGTGTGGCAGCTCTTGTCTCTGACAACTCTACGGAAACCCATAAACTAAAGGGGTAGCAGAGGAGAGTGTGCATTTACTTATTTAAACAGCACAAATAAAGATTTAATGTTTTCTCATCTATCTGATTCTGTCATGACTGATGCAAAGTGAACATATACATACATAATATATATATATATGTACGCGAGATTGTGAGTGAGAGAGAAGATTGGTGTCAATCTGAAACGAATGCTTTAGGCTGTGCCTCTCTGATACTGGCAAAGATTGTACGGTTTGAGCTTTTACTGCTACGAACTCTTTAACTTTTTTTCTGTTCCTTTACCTCGAACCCTTTCTTCTGGTACCCAACACCGCTTACTATCTGATCTTATTCTATTTCTCAAAAAACCACGTATATATCATATATCTTTTGGTGTCTAGTGTAGTACCCTCGCCCCTCGCTTCTTTTTCTTTCTGAAGAAAACCTTCTCATTGGTCTTTTTCTGATATATACTGGACCACGCTCTTGAAAGCTTTAATGGCAATTTAGGAGACCGTTCTACCTTTTAGGGGATCAAAATTATATAGTTTAAAAACGGCGACTTACCATTTGAGTTAGAGTTCATTGCAAACAACAAAAAGGGCTCTATCTCCTTTGAGAATCAGTTTATCTTAAACCGGGAGGTTCTTCTTTTCCTTTTGTTCTTCCCCCATGATTTGCTTGCCTAATCATCCACTGCAAGGGCTTGTTTTCATTTGATAATGTTTACTTGGATCCGGGAAAAATCGACTCAGGTTCTACTTAGGACATGAAGGGTAGACCAAAGGCAATCACATGGAAAAAAAAAAAAAACTGCAGTTCACATGATATATCAAATGAAGAACACTGCAGCCTAGTTACTGTCCATTGCACAGCCAATTTATGACAAGCAACTTTCCAATTACAAAACAAAATGCAAACCGTCTATTTTGTGCTCATAAAGAACAACATTTTCTGTAGTTAATCATGAATATGCAAGAGAAGTACTTCAAATCTTTGATTCACAGGTCACTAATAACTTAAAGTAATAGTTATGTGATGAATATGCGAAACTGAATCAAATCAAGTTCCTTTGTATCATTGAAACATTGTGAGGGAAGTCATGTTGATGTTTAATAAGAATAAAGTCATAAAAAAGGGTGGTGGGTATTGATTTTGTTGGGTTGCATTTACTTCTGAGACTGAGACTGAGACTGAAACTGAGAGAGGGACTGGGACCATTCTTGTAATGTAAGTTTGGCAGTGGCAGGCGTTGTGCAAAGTAGTGCTCTACTATTTGGCACTGTTCTTATCTCCTGCCAGACCCCCAACACATGCAAGCCACCTTTTTTCAGTACTGATGCCCCACTGCAACACCAACATCCTCCTCAGGTGCGTTTCTTGGTTTCAAAATCCCCAACTGGCAACTTTCTTCTCAGTCCTCCGTTTCCAAAACCAAACGTTTGCATCATCTTACTCCCTCCCTCCGGGACCATAAAAGACCCGTATCAGCTTTTGATTGGATAGGCTATTCAGATCCATCTTCCTATCACTTTCGTTTTCAACACCTACAAAGCATATTTTTTGCCGATTTGTATATATACTAAACCCCCTTGCTGTTCGATATGACAACGACAAGCAGGAAGTCTCCGAGTTATATACTAAGCCTAAGATTTGTTGGGCTTTATCATAAGACCTTTTCCTGGAGACCTTTTTAGAGAAAAACTTTTCTAAAGAATGAGTTGAATATTTAATTTTATTTAAAAAATAATTTTTGAAAAGAATTTTATATAATAGATTTTTTGATAATATAAAAATAAAAAATATTTTTAATTTTAATTATATTTTATTTTATAATAAAAATTATTTATACATATAAAAATTATTTAAAGTATATTAAATAATATGTAAAGTATAATATATTAATTATTATATAATTTTAAACCATAAGAAACATAAATGAAAATATTTCTAATCAAATCTTTTATATGAATTATAGCATAAGTAAAACTAATATAAAAAATAAACATTAAATAAATATATAAAAAAGTTAAATAATATTATATAACTTCCAAAATAAACGTAAAGATGAGTTTGTGGATATTTTGGAAATTACGTGTAAAATATAAAAATAAAAGAGAGTAAAAAATATACTCATTAATTGATATGAAAAATCTACTTGAAAAAGTTTTTTTTTAGAAGCTCTAAATTTGAACTTCTTAAAAAGTTATATTTTAACTGCTGAAAAAGTCATATTTATTTAAAAAGTATTTTTTTTATTTTATACTAAAACACTCATTTTTTGAAAAATGACTTTTGTAGTAAATAGAAGTACTTATTAATCTCCCAAAACTCATCCAAAAAGGCACTAATGTACTTATGAAGAGCCAAAAGAGAAAAAAAAAAAAAAAGAAGAGGATAATTTATTTATTTTATAAAATACACCCCTTTAGTGTTCAAAGTTATATCCCTTCAAGTAAGTTAGTTTAGGGTTGACGAATCATAAATTCAATTGAAACTGTTCCAAGAGACTGCTGATGCATGTGCATGGTGTACTATTCTTTTTACTTCAAAGAGACCGTAAATGGTGGCCACCAAAGTAGGTGAAGGGCTTGCTTTCTTGTGGCTTACAATCCTCGATTGGTAGGAAACAGAATCAATGTCTCAAATTCTGAACCACGATTCCCACCAGCCAGAGATCAATACAACACCTCCGACTCCCATTATACCCTCTCCTCTTAAGACGTACAAGCACATGCAAAGTCAACAATAGCAACGCATGGTCCACACTCCACACTGTTCTTCTGTTCGTCCAATATACTCTCCTACTAGACAGCTACTTGTTTTAGCTACCACCATAACTGCAGGACAGAGAGCTCCCCCACCTGTTGTTGGTATTTGGCAGTCGGATACAAATACGATGCCATAGGACAAATCAATGCATTATAACCGTCAAGATTCAAGACCCACCCTGCCACTAATACCTTATCGCACTCTTTATTTGCTTCTCAAGTCCGGATAAACTTTGTTCTAAACTTGCTTGGTACTTCCATTGTCAGATAACGGTATTAATCTGACTATTAAATGGATTCACTTACGCCCCTGCCATACAATCTCAGAACTTCGACCATCTCAGAGTAATGAGTTTACGGCGCCTCAGAGCCACGTTGAGCAATTCATGGCAGAGTCTGGAAATTATCATTTGCTACACTTCCACGTTCAGACACGCCCGGGCACGAGAGATTTTAACATGAAAAAAAAATAATAATAACCATTGTACACGCTGGTCGTACAGGTTGCAATCTTACACCATACATGTGGCTTGGGATGATGCCAAGGACTAAGATTACAGTATAATATGTGAAATAACGTTAATCTGTGCCTGTAAAACCAAAAGATTTGCGGATTCAGATTATACAAATCAGGTGAATCTGTTAGTCGGATTTTAGATGGACAATTCAGAGAAGCTAATGGAGACAAAAGAGAGATTGGATAAGCAAAACTTTCATATGAAGATAATTCTAAACATAAACAAAGTAACATATCGATAGCATTACAAGCTGCATTTTCTATAAGACTATCACCTAAGCCTGTATACCCACAGCAAACAAAAACCCAACCTTTGTGCCCAGTTTCAACTAAGCAGCCTGGTCTTCCCGTTTTATATCAAAGGGACTATATTGGTCCGCCTTTTGCCAACTATTCTGCGTATGTACTTTTTCCTCAGGGTACAAGAGATAAATATAACTTCTGATTAACAACAGCATTACTCTTTTTGGAAAAATGAGAGAACAAGATCTGTATGTACTGAGAAGAGCTGTGTGTCCACAAAATGCTGTTTTGGAAAAGGAAAGGAAAAATTATTCAGCTTACAGTTTTAATAATAGTTTAATGAAAAGACTTCTGAAAGCAATTGTAAGCAAGAACAATGATTTTTAGCAATTCCTGATTGTTGAAATGAATCAATAGAAATTTTTTAAGCAAATCAAGAATGTCAAGAGAAACAAACCTTCATAAATGGTCTATCACGACTAGAGAAGGAATCTATGAAACTCTCCTTTAAAAGCAATGATACCTAGAAGGAAAGGGACAGAAGCCAGTTATCACTTGATAATATTATTAACATAAGCTCAACAATAAAACTTGTGTTCATCAAACAATCAGGGTTGATGAATGTAACACAAGCTAGCATGGCAGTTAGTATCAAGATATATACTCGGATATTACTCAAATGACAACAAGATTTCATGGACTAGAATGTGGAATTTAATAGCCTGTGTAATGCCACCAAAAAATTATATCATCAATTGGTTAGTTGCTTAATCATTTTCACCCTCCTTTTCTGTTTGTGTGTGCACGTGATTCATACATACTCTGATAAACATCCAGGTGCTGATAGGAAAATTACAGTGCAAAATAAGTTCCTTGTTCTATTAAAGTATCATTTCTCTGTAAGACTCAGCACATCCCTGAACATAATTTTCGAAAGCTCATTTCATGTCTGATAAATAATGTTTAACCACAAAAAAATTCAGCTTATTGTGTTCAAACTTGCCAGCTGGGGACTATCATCCAGCAGAAATTCAAGATATAAAGCAGGAATAAAAGCACCAACTAAGAAAAGGACAGACCTTATCGTTATTGGATTGTACATTTGTAATTGTGTGTGAGCGCAGGTTAGAGCAGAGGGAATCCAGGTACGATCTCAACACTTCTAGGAAGCCCTTGGCAGCTTGAACCTGGAACAATCATACACATACAGGACAAATCCACACCAAAGAGAAGGTTAAGCAACTAGTGGAAACATTTGCTCAAAATGTTATTCCAAACTTCCAAGCAACAAAAGTGGAAACTACTATACAAGAACCCTGTAGAGCATTTTCCAATGCAATATTTAGCTGCATGATCCCTATAGACCAATATAAGCAAAATTGAGAATGAAAAAAAGTAACAGAAGATAAGGCAAATTCACAATATGAAAGGAATTATCATGACTAAGAACAAACATGGACGAGCTAAAGTATTATAACAAAACTTAGCAAGTGTAGTTACACTGATCAAGTTCAGCAACATGTGGAAAGGTTTATGAAGATAGAGGCATAAGGCCATAATAGAAGCACAAACAAAATATGAAGCCAAGTACAGCTAACATGCAAGGTGATCAAAGTTGCAAATATTTGAAAACGAAGAGTAGATGCAACTATACTTTCCCAAAGTCATGTACTTGCAAAAAAAAAAACAAAAAACCTAAAAATGGTCATTCCTAAACATCAGCCTTGCGGATGACACTCCACAACTATCAAATGAATATAGATCTACCTACGAAAAAAGGCATTCTAGTCCTTATACAAATAGGATCTTTCGTGTTTCAATGTGCTAAGAAGATAGCAATTTAGCCATCCAAATACAGAAAAACACTACAACTAGGCACATGTATCAATAAAAGATTTAAGAACACCACAATAAATTTCAAGGAAACTCAACTAAATACCACAATGGTTTCTGAGCTTCAGGGAATATGTTATAGCTAGCATTATATGTTCAAATATAGAAATCCACATCAAAAGAAGAGGGATCATCACAATAGAGGGAAGAAAAAGTATCAAGTAGAAGCACACCTGTGCGTCTGTACACTCGTACATTGGTCTTTTCTTTGCCAGAAAACTTTCTCCCACTAGCTTTGCATGATAAGGACTTAAGCACAAAAACAACTCCTTTTGTTTTGGCAATTGTGGAATATTTGGTGACCGTACCTATCATATAAAAAAATGAGAAATATATTAGATAATTACACTATGAGTGTTCTGAAGAGATGAGTGGTAAGGGCCCTACTGTATGATCTCGTCACTGGACGATTAAGGGAGAAATCCACCTTCCTTCCCTTATTGGTGTTCTTCCCTTTTGAGGAAGAACCGATGTTGGCTGAATGTTAGCTAGCTCTTAACAGAGCTAGCTGAATAAAATTATAGCTAAAGTAACTAATCTAATTTCGATGTCTTATTCATTAATACTTCTGCCGTTATATAGGCAGAAAAAGAAAATCACAATTCATCCAACTAGGACTCCTATTCAAGTAGAATTCTATTAAGAACCAAAAAGGATCTTTCAAAAGCTAACAATCCTTATCCAAATACTATCCTAATCTAAACTTCTATTATTTCTCCTCTCTGTCTAAATTTTCCAGCCTTCTCTAGCTTATCAGTCGTTACCCAACTTCTTGCCTCTCCATTGATAAGTTTTACCCACAAAAGCGTCCTTATCAATGAGACCCAAAAAAATAGTGATAATCATATAGCCAGATGACAAACAAAAAGATCCATGAAAAGTACAGAAGAATTTTGAGGGTTCCACCACCAATACACCAACACAAAAACAAAGGCCAAAGAGAAACAAAGGCAAAGATGTTAGACAGACAGATCATAGAAATTAAAGTGGCGAAAGCAGTTGGCACTTGATGTAAGAAATTCAGACTAGACTTTTTACTTTGAATTTAGTTAACATTTTTTTCACCAGAAGAGGGCAGGGACATCATGAACAAGGAAAGACCTAAGCTTAAGTAGCTAGTGAGAGTGTGTGTGTGTGACATATGAGCCATGTTATATAAGCCGGCACAACATTCTTTTTTATCACATGTATAGCATTCCCACAAGGGACATATCATCAACAATTTTTTTAGAGCGAGAAGATAACTCCCAGATGGAGGGAAAATAAACAAGCTAGAAATCATCAGACTCATATGGTTAAATCTGCCTCATATAAATTGACGTAAAAGTGCACATATAAAATAGTAAATGAAAATGCAAACCTGGTTCTTGTTAGCATCGACGAGAATTACATTAGTCAACTTTGACTGCACCTCACTTGTTTTGTTTTTTACACCCACCTAAACACAACCATTTATTGGTAACTGAAGCAAGCTAGAAAAGACCACATACCTAATGCCCTACCGTAATATTATTTCCCTTTTGGTTTCAAAGGAAAACCAGGGCCAATTTAATAGCAACGGGACTTGATGATGAATACATTCTAAATTGCAACAAAATACTTACTATGTAAGGAACAGGTGCATCCAGAAAATCAAGCATGTCATCTGGCAAGATCTAAAAAATGAAGTAGAGAAAACAAATAAGCCACGGTAGCGAATAGAATAAGACCAATACCTCAGTAAAAATCAAGGTTAGAAAAAATGCATACCGGCATTAATAGGCTTTGCCATTGGTAGGGTCGAATTAAAGGAATAATAGATAAAACTAAAGCAGATAAGATACCCTGCAAACAAAGAATTAGAAAAATATCAAATCAAGAAGTTCATGATTTGTAGGAGCAAGCACACATATAGATTCAACAAGGTTTATTCGGAAAATAGAATATACTCCTTCAGGTAGGAGATCAAGTTAATACAGCCAACTTATGTCAACTTTAAAATCCAACAGAAAGTCATTAGGATCACACAATATGCGCAGGAAACATACCAAATTTGAGCAAACCACCACAATTTGTTTTTCCAATAGTGCTCCTGCAAATAATGTTAAAACCTACAGGCACAGAAAATTACCACCCAAATTATAAGTCAGCAATTTCTGAGCAACATATAAACTGAATAAACGAGCATAAAGCAAATGACCCACCTAAATCGAGATATATGGGACAAGTATTTGGTCAACTAAGTGAAGCAAAACAAGAGAAGGTAACAGCCCCAAATTTTGGTGTGTTTACTTTCATTTGCAAATTGCATCCTACTAAGTAATTAAAGGAATATACACAAGTTCATATTCAAGATACGATTGCACTATAAGCAAGCAAATGTAGTGTATGCAGAGAAGAATGATGCTTCAATAAACGAATAAAATTAGGCACGTAAAGCATTTATAGGATTTTTAGAACAAATATAAAGTGTTTATAGCGAAAAGTTTCAAGAACATCATACATTCTCAAGTCGCAATGATCCGCATATGCATGCAACAGCCCATGTTGACAATGCAACGGCTTCCTCCTCCGCCATCAAAGCACTGTGTGCCTGATAAACAACGCAAACAGGAGGCATTACATGAGAGAAGAAAGTCAAAAAGTTCCACATACAAAAAAGCATGCCGCTTATTGCATGAAAAATGTGTCCCATTACAAATAAAGTACCAACACATGATCACAAAGAGAAAGTATCTAACTCCCAAGAGCAAAGTATCCTTACCTCTGCAAATTCCAGGCTGGTACTGCATGATCTCAGATCAATTGTTGAGCCAGCAATATGTAGAACTGTCTCATCAGGTCTGTGATATTCCAAGGGATGAAGGTGCTCCAGAGGGTGGAATCTAAGAGTTGAACCCCTGGCAGGGCAGTGTAATCGGAAATACTCGCACAAAAGCTGCAGTGATCCATGGTTGTTTGCCTAGAGAAAAAAGGAAAGAAGAAAGAAAATTTAAGACCTGAAAAGGTAGTCAATTAACAATAGTAACTGCCTACAAACATCTACACACTTGCATATAAAAAAAGATTCAGACCTTGGCCCATTCAAGAATATCAATGTTATCATTTGAATCTTCCTGGCCAGAAAAGGATGCCTCCTCTGTTTCTGTATCATCAACATCACTCCTGAAATTCCTATCTTCACTAGGAGAACCTTGGAAGCTGCATAAAGAGCATTTTAGACCTGCTTAATAACAAAACATTGCTTCCACCCAGATAATGAGAATCACATATATAACTCATGTATCCCAACATGCTCAAATGTCTCACAAGTACACACCAAATTAATGCCAACTACATTCTTTAAAGAATAGCTTATACGCTCAAGACATTAACTCTTATCAACTAAACAACAACCTCCAAAACAATATATAAAAATTATATCAAATTTCAACCAAGAGACTACTGGAATTGGCAGTTTTCAGCAGCTCAAGCCATATCAGCTTTATTGTCATGTTTGTACAGAACAAAAACTCACCAACCATCTTTCCAAACAATAGGCTTCAAGCACATGTAATATACATTTACCAAAGACAGAAAAATACAAAGTCCACTATAAGAATCTCCATCTGCTTAACATATATCGTACCTGCATGAAGATTCAGAACTTTCATATTGACAGTATCGCAGGAGAGGAAGAACAGCAATTGGTAAACGTTTATCTCCATTTTGTTTATTAGATGAAAAATCATCAGCATCAATGTTATAATCTTCAGAGTTTACACCACCAGATTCTCCTTTAGATGGGAGGATTTCAGTCTCAGAATCAACTGGAACAACAATGTTATTGTTAATGCTTTTGTTCAATAAATGGATATGCCCCTGAACAAGTTGATGGTCCAGCTGATTTCCATTGTTAATACCAACTCCCACAATAGAATTTCTCAAGTGTAATTCCGAAATTTCAACTGATCCATCCATAATCTCCTCTGCACCTTTGTAGTTCAATGATTCAGAATCCAAGTTGTAATTTGATTTTTCTTCCTTGATGCCCTCTAAGGGTTCTAGGTCCAGAAAACCACTATCTTTCGTCAACCGTTCCAGCCTTTCCTCTGTGAAGATACTACAACACAAGTCCATAACATAATAAGGATTAATATTTAGATGTTACTGTGCATTATCATCCATATTAATACATAAGATATCCACTGAAAGGAGCTTACTTGATAAACATGAACTCTAATCAATAGTCGACCAGAGTGAACTTAGAATTTGACAAACCAGAATTTAAATTGCAGACACACCTATTCAAAACAGCAAAATGCAATTCAAAGAATGGAAGCCTTGACAGAATGCAGTAACATCTCCGAGTAGTTAGTATATGACGGCTCAAAGCTGGGAAGGTAGACTGCTTATTTGAGATCATGGAGAGCAATCCAGAAGGTTTTGCAACAATTTCTTCAACCAACACACAGCACCCATACAGTGTTGAATTATCAGCAACCTATGACAAAAATACAAGGTTAAAAAGCAAATTTAACGAATGGGAAATCAGTCAACTCCTGAATGATACACAGTCTCCCTAAAGTATATCATATATCAAGAAGACATAATTTTCTGTCAAATTCAAAATAAATGACACGTATAATTGTGGCACCTAAAGAATCAAACTCTCCCAATAACCCTAAGATCTGTTGGAAGATGGGAAATTTTAGTATCAATACCAAAACAGGGCATCAAAGGAAAAAAAATGATGATTATAGGATAGATATCAAATCTAATCTTTGCCCCTATGAAAAAACAGAATATAAATTGCAATGCATTTTGCATATACAGCAACCTCAGTCCATGGACCAGCAAAATGTTTATTTGGTCACACAAACTTTTTCACCAGATATCGTACTCAACCAAATGGAATAAAAAAGAATAAAAAAATAAAGCATCATATATTAAGGTTACCTGTAGCCGGAATACAAATGACAGATCACTTTGTTTAAGGTGCTCCTGCAAAATAAGCACACAATTATTAATTAGATGAGAAATAATTGTGAGAATCTGACATTAACAAATTTGAATCATTAGCAAGATTCAATAAATAATGTACTCCTAAGATTCCGGATCATGGCCATTTTTTAATCATTTTGCCAGGTGGTGCAAGCCAAAGAAAGAAGTTAATAACAAATATGATGATTTATAATCCAAGGGCTAATTGGTGAAGAAGACATCACCCAACCAACCGCTTTAATTGAAAAGCTACAGTTGTGCATACAAGTAAGCTTTAATCAGTCATTAAGCCATTCAATAGGAGAGGTAATTCAAAGTTCAAAATATCAATGAAAATGTTAACAATAGGTGGAATGCCATCTCCATCTCCATCAAATAAAATAAAATAAAAAAACATAGATATACATATAAATACATACATACTCAAGAATTCACATGAAAATGTCATATATGTACCTGGCCTAGAAGAATTTCATTCAACTCACTCATTGAAGGGGTTCTCTCAACAGCACGAACCTATAAAGAATCAGAATAACCATGTTTCAAAATCAAGAGAGAATAAGTAAATCAAAGTAATGTGCACAAATGCAAAGGACATGTGAAAACCACTCGGTGGAAAACAACCTCTAGGCCTCCAGGGAAGCAAAAAGACAAAAGATCCTTATATTTGAGTGGTAGCTCTTTTTCTGGAGGGTAAACAAATAAGACCTGAAAGTAAAAAACTAAGAATCAGGAAATGCTTGAAATTTTGACATAGACAGAAGTACACGTTGAACATTTTTGGCACTAAAAGGCACCTGAGGCTCAAGAATGGGCTCTATGCGAGATTGATTCTGACAGCCAAGTGCAGTTTGCAACCTCCCAGATACTTCAGACTTTCTACCTACATATTGCCTTTGAAGAGCCTGGAGGTCACAATTAGGATGAAGACCTACAACTACCATGCTTTCAAAAAGCTTTGATGGTTCCTTTAGAGACTTATGATCCTGAAAACTTAAATAATAGAGATGTTATGAAAATAATAGAAGCTGCAGCTGCAGCTGCAGCCTTTTCCATTACACAGAAAGTACTAAAAAAAAAAACATAACAGGAAAAGGTAAACTTATATCAGTAATACAACTTTGAGCACCCAAAAGACAATTTAAAAGGAGGTAAGCAACTATCAGTAACTAAAGAATTTAAATTTAGCTGGCAGCAGCTACATTAAATAAATAATGGAAATGAGCCCTGTTAAGGAGGCGTCTGAAACAAAAAGGCTTCACAACAGAATGTTGTTACGAGTTCCTACACAGAAAACTAGCTTGAGCATCAAACTAATTCACTTCACCTACCAAGTACTGTAATTGAAAGCTTGCCCATTGACGCTTTTGGCTAGTTAGAACTTCTGGATTATAATCTTCACTTCTCACTTCAGCAGGGGGAGATGAAAAACCTTTTAGAACCCTTGTAAGTTGGCGCTGCAGTTTCAGGAAGTGGCTATCACCCTGATCATCTTTGGACGAGAACACTACAGAGGGCCGCGGTGATCGAGGAGCGGTTGCAGCAGCTGCTGCTGCAGCAACAGCTCTTGCAACATCTTCTGTAGTCTGCATGAAAAATTGAGCACTCCAACTAGGGCTACTGGTCTCTTCACAACTGGCCATCCTCATACAGCACCACTACAGCCGAATCATGCAAATACATAAGATAAGAGATTTACATGCCAAATTCTTAAGCTTCTATAAAATCTAACATCCCAACTGAAGAAAGATAAAACACTCGGGAGCTGAAACTTTTTCACCAGCATATAAAATATTAAAAGATACTGTGGAAAACTTAGCAACTAGAGGCATAATCTGTCAAAACGTATGTTTTTTTCCCCTTTAAATCCCAAAAATAAGCGTGAAAACAAAACCTTAAAAATCAAAAACTCAACTCAACTTCTATCCTAAAGATGCAACTTTTTTTCCAGCAGAATACATGCACCATTCCAGCGATATCTGGGCAAATAACTGTGATTCAGTCACTTCCCTTCCATCAAACTTTGTCAGTTACGAAAAAGCTCCATAAGGAAATTTAAGTTAAAAGATAACTATCTGCAGGAACAAAAAAAAAACAAGTTTATATCCTGTAACGAACGTCGATTTCAGACACCCAGATAATTAACAATCAGTTACATGAGTAAGAGAATCCATAGGAAACACGACCAGGTACAGATCAGTTTTTTTTCAAAACATATTTAACGAAAAAAGGAGAAAAGAATGATTCTAGCTTAGCAAAGACCAAAAATGAAGAGAAGACAAATCAAAGAAAAGCAAATTATACGGGAAATGAAAGGGTAATAGGAGGGAATTGAAAAGGGAAAAAGTAACACACCTTCAGGAAGCTACAAACGAAGAAAAAACAGCGAGAAAGAGAGAGGCACAGAAGGGTAATGAGTTTCAGGCGGCCATAACAAAGAAAGCTCGAGTCTATCTTCTTTGCACATAAAAAAGAAGAGAGAGAGAGAGAGAGAGAGAGAGAGAGAGAGCAGAATAGAATAAATGGGTTATAAATTAAATTAATGGAGGGTTAATTAGATTGCCGTAAGAAGAGAGATGAAGGCACGACGGACACAAAAAGGTGAGAAAAGAGAAAACAGAACAAAACGAAAAAGAAAGTGAGAGGCTTTTGTTCTTGTATCCGTGGAATTTAGAAATTTTGCTAGACTCAAATCTGCTGTTTACGTTTATGTTGTTGGGTTGGTGGGTGTTTGCTTCTGTTCATCTTTAAAATCCCATATGGTTACTTACACCCCACCTCTAGCTTACACTTTAATCAATTTCCCAATACAGAATCAGAAACAGAGATGGAGAGGAATGAAATAAGCATGGACTATTGACAAACATCGTTACCTTTTATTCTGTAGGCTAATTTTAAATAATTTGGGACTAATATTTAGGAAGGTGAAGGTCTTTTGGTTGCAGGCGGAGGCGGCAAGTTCCTTCCTTTGGTTATTATATTGCATGTGTACGTGCTATGATTCATGGCACCCAAGCGGCGAAAGTTGTGGCTTTAGGCTTTAGGTTTTCATTGCTATTTACAAAAGGCCCTTCGTATTATTCATTTCTCTATCCCTTTTGTCAAACCCAACCCCATCAAGAAACTTTTTGTCTTCGATTGTTCCGGCGTTTGTTAAAATCCTGTTTTCTTTGTGTCATCTTAAGAAGCAAAATACTGTAATTCCATACCAAAAAAAGGATAACAGCTCGTAAGCTTTGAGCCTTACCTTATCACTTGAACCCTCATATCTTACATTAATTATATAATTAGCGAACCTCCTATCTTCACATTTCTCATCATGCGCATTCTCGATATCAAATTATATGACGCCCCTTATAACTTAAGCGACTGCGTGAAATCATCTTCAAGATTAAAAATATGCATCCCAGAGCATGAACGGGACTTACCTTTAGTTTTCTTAGAAGGACGCATGGGATCAGGCCAGGAGCATTCACTTGGTGATTTGGTTTTATACGGTAATACTTTTTTTAAAAGCCCCAAGATTCATAACAGACAACGAGTCAAGTCAATGAACCATCCAAAAACGAATCCACCCCTGTTAATTAATTATATTATTTTCCCTTCTCAGGTGACGGTCTGACTGAAAGGGATCAGAATAAGAAGAATACTTCTGCGGTCTTCCTTTTCCAAGTTGTCGAATCTTACATTTGTTTATCCAATGAAGTTCTTCACTAAAATAGAGAAGCCTTAGTCAAAGGATGCCACGATACACACAAGTAGGTTTTCATTCATACCTTGCATCGGACAGTTCTGAGAGTCGACAAAGGAAAATACCATTTGGAATGATGAAAGTGACAAGGTAGTGCTTTCCTTTATCTACACCTGGTTTGGGACAGGGACCACTCAATTTGATATCTGAAGCCTTACATCATTGTTCCATGCAAATAACTGTTGGGCGCAGCAGGTGTATTTTGTGAAAAGGAAAATTAAAATGAGCAAAATGGACACAGGATTTTTAACGTGGT
>JANSVA010000217.1:14411482-14430794 GCA_025504915.1 Erythroxylum reticulatum
TCAACAAATGCTGCAGGCGGCTTGGTAGGCGTCCACTGCGGTAGGCGCCGTTGTTGGCGCCTACCATGCTCACCATTTATTCAACAAAAACAGCATCAACAAAAAACAGCAAATGCGGCGGTGCCGCATTTGTGGAATGGAGTCCCTCCATATGAGAGGGACCCATATCCAACAATAACTAGGCTTTGTGGTGTATAACTATAACAGCAATCCTTCTGCTACTAGTGACTTGCTTGGATCTTCGGTACTTGACAGGCCATTCTTATCATGGATAGAGTTGGGTACATACCTAGATAAGGACAAATAAAAAGACAAAAAGAAATGTTTTCTAATTATGTCAGACTTTACATGTCTACAATAAATAAATTAAACTAACTTTCTGTATCAGATCATGGTGCAATTGCATTCACATGGCAGCATATAGGCACGTGTTGCCACTCTAGAAAAGCTTAACCAAGTAGTATAACCAGTAACAGAATATTTCATGATGTGATCTTAATATTGGGGTTAGATTACGAATATTGGCACATGTGTGACCTGACCACAAAATATTGGAACTTGAAAGACTTGAGGGAGGGTTCGTAGCTTTATTATCTTTCTTGGTCAACATTGTACTTTGTCATTTATCCTCAATTTATTTATCATTTGCCCAAAAAAAGAGAGAGAGAGAGAGCATGTCATCGGACCTAAGACTCCCAATTCTCGTCTACTCACTCAACTTCTCCTGCAAGAATTCTGCATCTGTTTTCGACCCACTTCAGCTTTGGCGCTCTTTGTTTTTCTTTGTTGCTCCATATCAGATAAAATCAGAATTTTAGCGTCAGTTCTGATAATAAAAAATGGTTGAAACTGAAACAAAAGTGACCACCACCTTCTTCTCTCCTTATCAGATGCGAAAGTTCAACCCCCTCACACGTTAGATTTTGTTATCAAATTGTTATTTCTCTGCTTGAAGCTTACAGCAAATATGATTCTCTCTCTGAGATATCAGTTACAGGCTTTCTCAGACTTATGTCGTGACTCTGTGTAATGATCATCTAAACACGTAATTTAGATTTTTTACTGAATTGTCCTCTTACTTGACTTTTTGGTTGTGCTGGTGGTAACAAGGTGGTACTTGCTCCGATGACGAGATGCAGGCCGTTTAATTGGGATTCCTAGGGTGGCCAGGGTCGAGTCGGTCATCCTGCTAATATAATAAAATTAATAAAAATTGGATGGATACTACTACATACTACCTAGTCGCGTCCCCCTATCTGATTGGCTAGTTTCGTGGGTCTGAACAGATTGGCTTGGCTATACATTAAAGTCAAACTTGGGAATGGTCTCTTTTGATGTCTGAAGTTTTGACTTTAGAAGATTATATTAATGTCCAGTTATCTACGTCAACATTAATGTATTGACTTGCTAAAAGATTACGGCAATTTAGACTACAGATGATATTGCGGGTCAAAAGTGTTGCTGTCGAGGAAATTGAGGTTAAAGTGGCAGATAATTGTGCACGTAAGTGTCCATATAAACATCATCCGGAAAAGAAATGAATTGCTCATTACTTTAGCAAAACCTTAATTTGAAAGGCATCGTAAGTTTAGTCTTTTTTCAAACGAAGTTAAAAGAGTGTTTTCTACCTTATTTAGTTGATTAATTCTGGTGATGACCAGTAAGTGATGCGGTTGGTGACTCATGATTAGTTGACTAACGAGGTCGCGTGTTTATTACAGAAATGGGAAACATTTACAAAAATTTGACTTAAATTTCCAACTGGGATTTCAAAGTTGATTATGAACAGAACATGAAAAATGATGTCACTACTACTTGGTCTTCCATGTAGATTTCTGACGTGAAGGGGATTTAGTGATGGAGTGTCTGAGATTCAATGCCCTCATGTATGTACCAGATTGTATATGCTCAGAAGAACAAGTGGAGGCATAGAAGAAACTGGTAGACGCACTTCAAGCCATCATTCTCTGTCAATTGTTGTGGGGCGTGCGTCTCAGGAGGGTGAGTTCTTGCATCTACTTGATAACAGATTTATGCTAACCATTCCAATCTTTTTGATATCAATACTCGTACTGATCTTGTGTTGGTGTATTATGGGAACTTAGATATGTGCTATTACATTGATTTATGTTGTGAGTTCATTAATTAATCATCGAAGCCAGGCCATCTCAATCAGGTCGAGAATTCTGATGCTATCCTTATAAGTCATACCCAAAGCCTCGACCGGTATTAGTGTGAATTTGGCTGTTCTCTTTGTTTGCTTGTCACAAGACTCTGCACATAAACTCATCAGAAATTGCAAAAATGGGATGCTCTGATACACATTTTTGGAAACCATAAATATACCGTCTGAACTTTCCTGAAATCATGATGAGACTTTGTTCGTGATTCACTTTACTTGGCAACACATGGGATGAGTATCATTGTGTCTTTTCGGTAGCTAGTTGTTAGATAGCTAGCTGGCAAAGCCTCCCTGCTCATGATTATCTCTGGCCCACATTCAGACGAGACAAGATCTTTGTGCTTGAGTTGTGCCATCGTTCGTCAAAACTATGATCTAAGGCTTTTCTTGCTGAGAAAACAACATGGTGGTTGATGAGTTGATATGTAATGTCATCTCAGTAAACCAGAAAATGCCCTATTGTCAAAGATAATTGGCTTCGGAAGCCGTTAATGTTCAACAAACTCGCAGATTGCTTATATTTAGGATTTGGCATGCATTAATGCACTGTTTTTTCCCAACCTGAAAGAAAGGAACTTCCCGAGCTTACCTTTATCAATGTTTCTATAATGAAAACACAAGTTCTCGAAGTGCATGTTTTTATGGCGTGGAGACTCATGGGGCTCACGGTTACCTTATTGATCAATTTTTTAAGGATGGGATCAATGAGAGGACAGAACAGTATGGTGGATCAATCGGTGACCGTTGTAGATTCTTGTTGCAGTTTGTTGAAGCAGTAGTCGCAGCCATGGGTGCGGATCGAGTTGCTGTCAGAATGTCACCGGCAATTGGTCATCTTGATGGCCCAGACTCTGATCCACTCAACTTAGGCCTAGCAGTCAACAGTGAGACTTAATATACTGCAGCTCAACTTCGGCCGAAAGCTCACTTATCTCCATGTTACTTAGCCTCGCTACACGGCTTATGGCCAAACAGAATCAGGTAGACATGGCAGCGAAGGAGAAGGTAGACTAGTGAGCAGATGGAGTAGGGCCTATCAGGGAACTTTCCTGTGTGTGCAGAGAATTTTTCAAAAAATTAAACATACAGCCGTGAATGTAAGGGATGTTTTGGGAAGGAAAATGGATACTTTTGTTGGTAAACTAAATATGGATTTAAAACTTATTTAACTCTAGTTTTAAATAGTACAAGTCGAATTTTCTAAAGTTAAAGGCTTGGCAGCGAGTAAAGAAGAGAGTTCAGAGAGCATTCTCAATTATTCATCAAGAGCTAAATGGTGACATGTTTGAGAAGATAGCCAATGTGACAAGAGCCAAGGATGCATGGGAAATCCTAAAGAGTTTTGTGGTCAGAGTTGATAGGTTGAAGCAGGTGCGACTCTAAACTCTAAAGACTGAATGATTTTGATGAAGGAGAATGAGTCCATGGCGTATTATTTTACTTGAGTATTGGCAGTGATGAATCAAATAAAGCTACTCGATGAAAAGATTGAGGATGCAAGAGTAGTAGAGAAGATTTTGTAATCTCTTAACGTGAAATTCAATCATGTGGTGGTGGCAATTGAAGAATTGAAGGACATAGAGTCCATGGCCATCGACAAGTTAAATGGATCATTGTTAGCTCATGAAGAAAAAATGAAGAGGACCTAATGAACCCTTAGAGTAGGTTTAAATTTTCCTTTAATATAAGGGAAATGGCAAAGGAGAAAAAGGTCGAGGTTGTGGTAGAGGTCAAAGTTGTGGCTGAGGTCATAGTTGCGGTCAAGAAAAAGGTGAGCAAAAGTCATTTTATGAAGGTGAAAACAGGAGTTCTCAAAGAGGTCATGGATGAGGAAGAAATAATAATTGGAGAAAGGATAAAAGCTAAGTAGAGTGTTATGCATGTGAGAAGAATGATCACTATTCTTGGGAATGTCAAACTAAGAGTTACGATTAGGAGACTAACTTTATCAGGCATAAGGAGGTGGAATTTTGGGCCTCGAGTCACAATACATATTTCATTGCTACTATACGAGACGATCGTGGGAGAAGGAGGTTGGGAACTCAAAATTTTAAGGAGACTAGCAACGTCAGCTCTGGCGGACTTCGCTGCGGCAAAGTAAATGTCTCGCTGCGGTGAAACCTTGTGTGCATTGCTTAGGACCCTTCGGGTACGCTGCGGTGTTAGATGGACACCAACTCCTCTCAGGAAAAATATGCCGTGGTGAAAGTCTGGCTTTTGTCGCGGCAAAGTGTCGAGATCGTGCCGAAAATGTTTTTAAAGAAAGGTTCACTGTGACAAAAGTCCTGGCTTCGCCACGATGAAACCTTCAAATATCTCAATCTAGAACCCAATATTCAAACACAAAACTTTGCACTTACACATTACCAATTTCCCACAACCATCAACAACTCAACCAAAGAATAATGTGCATATATACCAAAAGAAACATCTTCAATTCTGAATCTTATTACTAAATCAAAATAAAGTTTGAACAAAGCTTTAATTACATATCAATACTATATCATTAGCTTAATACAAAATGCATATAGATGCTCATGTTCGATATGCTGCTAAAGTTACCCAAAAGTAATTGAACTAACTTAATTACTAAATGTAGCTATCTCGGAGTTTCCAAATGCCTTGCAAGGATCAACGATCTTCTTGTTCTGCATTTGAGGAGGAAATAATAGGTTGAGCTACAAAGCTCAGTGGTTAATATATTTATAGCTATTGTTAACGAGTCACATAATCAAACATATATACATACATCTATATCTCATTTCATTCTAGCAATTCAATAATTAACCATTTTAGCTCAAAAACTCATAATCAAGGAAGTTAATGCATAACACATAATGTGTACATTTAACCATCAAACATAACACTCAAATGCATCTTACTTGACAATTCAAAGATGCAATGCACAAACAAATGACTTGAGAGTTCCATAGATCGAAATGGTGAAACCAAAGTTTACATCATGAACAAAATGAGTCCGTCCTTAGGATCTCATATGCCACAAGCGGGTAGCCAGGAGAAGGCTTTAGGTCAACATGCATGTGACAAATGAAATGGTTTCTTTCTTGCCCAAACATAAGCAAATTCCAATGCTTAATTCATTTCACACATATTCATACTTGTCATGCTTCTCATGCTTTTTCCTCTTTTCATTTATACAAAATGCCATGACATATTTCAGGATATAATGTGATCATAAATCACAATTTATTTTCAATAATTACAATAATTCAAATCAAGCCATTTTAGAACATAATACACAAGCAAGATAATTTGCCTATATTACACAACAACTATAAATACATTACCCACCTAATTGCTTATGAATCCAAGCTTAAGATTGTCTTTCCTCTTGCTTTTGGGTAAGGTTTTCTTGGTTTCCTAAAACAAACCAAATTCTCATTCAATCCAACATTCAATTAAAGAACTCATAAAACTTCAATAACCAAAATGCTAAAATTAAGCTTAGACTTAAGCTACCCATAGTTCATCTAGGTTAGAAAAACCAAAACCTAGTTTAGAAACCATGAAAATCAAATTGGTTTCTTGAATCCTCTTCTCTTCCCTTCATTCCTAACACACAAAACCCACTTCTCTACTTTCATCCTACATAACTCACTCCTCTCTCTAATCTCCTTTGTTTTTCTACCAAGCAAGAAGAAAGATAAAACTTACCTTAAGCTTAGCCAAAGCTTCTTCCTCATTAGCTTCCCCATGTTTTCTCCTAGCTTCCAAGATTTCTTCTTCTTCTTTCTTTCTTCTCTACGTTTTCTCTCTTCTCTTCTCTCCTCTCACGATTTTTCTCTCTTCTTTCTCTTATTCAAGACCAATTTTCGTTGTCTTTCTAATTTTTCCTTCTTTTGTTTAGTCTTTCCAAATTTACCCTTCCTTCACCTAATTTACTTGCTAACTCCTTTATTCTCTTAAATACCATACTATAATCTGACTTAATTCTAACATCTTTATTCAATAACCCCAATTTCTATTAATACTTGCTAAATTAATTGGCTAAATTTTGACATAAACAAATAAATAAATAAATAAATAAATTAAAAAGGAAATTCGGAGTCCAACATGGAAGGTAATCTTTTGTTTTCTCAAAAGAAAGGCTCCACAGAAAAAGATGTCACGTGGTATCTCGACAATGGTGCAAGCAACCACATGAAAGGAGACAAAAGCAAATTTGTGAAGTTTGATACAAAAGTGACTAGGAGTGATCGTTTTGGAGATGATACAAAGGTGGAGATTAAGGGAAAAGGCTCGATGATTTTGGCCACCAAAGAAGGAGATCATAAAATTCTCCATAATATCTACTACATCCTAAAAATGAAGAGCAATATTTTGAGCATTGACTCACTTTTAAAGAGCAAGCAAAAAGTGAAAGTGGAGAAAAATTATTTGTGCCTTCGAAATCAAGGTGATAAATTTATTGTTAAAGTAAGAACCGAATGTTCATGTTAAATGTGAAAATGATCGAAGTGAAGCGTTTACAAGTTTATGTCAAGGATCCTTATGAATTTGGCACATGAGATTTGGGAACCTCAACTTTAAAGTGCTTAAAATGCTGGGAGCAAAGAGTATGGTGAAAGAAGTTCCCAAAATCAACCACCTGAATCAAATGTATGAGGAATGTCTACTCAAAAAATATGTAAGAAAGATTTTTTTAAAGGCGTCACTTTCACGAGCAACCAAGCCTCTACAACATATTCTTGTGGATATTGGTAGTCCTATCAAGCCACAATCTCTTGTTAATGATAAAGCAAACACACACAAGAGGGGGGAGGGGTGAATTGTGTGTGACTTGAAAGTTTTTGTAAGTTAATATCAATTTGTAAATGATAGGAGCCTGTTAAAATTTTAAATGAAAAGGGGCCTCTTGCAAATTGAAAACAAAAATAACTAAAATGCAGAAATTTAAAAGTTAAGAAAAGAGAAAATAACAATACAACTAATTTATACTGATTCGACTTATAACAAAGCCTACGTTTGGTCCCCAAGTGTTCAACTTCAGTGTTTCACTAATAAATCTCCAAGTAGTAATTTGAACAACGTTTCCAAGATCACAAGTATATATTTTCAAGGTTTTTCAACCTTCCACACTAGTAGTAATTAACAAGCCTCTACAAGCTCTCAATAAATGAAAGTAAGATTTGCTTAATATGAGCTTCAATGAATATTGATCTCTCTCTCGATAGAGTGTTTTCACTTTCTAATGCTTAGAGGGTATAAGTGTAACTTTTTAAGAGTAAGTACTAATGCTACTGATGTATTTATGAAATCTGATGTGTTATTAAATGCAGTAGCTCTTCCTTAAATAGAAATTCCCTTCAACTAATCATTGCTTCAACTTTGACATCAACTAATTGACTAAATCGACTTTGATTATGTTAAAAAGTCTTTCTTATTATCGTTTATAGAATCTTCAAGTATTTGGTTGTTTGAATAATCCTTTGATTGTGTCTTCGAAGCCACTATCGAATTGGTTAAATAAAAGGACATTTTGTCTGTACAAAAACAATAAGAGCTTATCCATTCCATATTTGTTGTAATTGTTTCTTACTATCAGAATGAGTTTGTTAGATTGATCCCTATAAAATAAGAAAATGTGTTTTTATTTAAAGAGATAACTAAGTTGTATAACCTTTTGTATATCGTTATCTTTTAAGATAAATAAGATAATCCAATAAAATTGAATTTTGAAATCAAACTAAATATTATTGATTGTTATCATCAAAATTATTAATTTAAAAGCCTTGAGTTAACAATCTCTCCTTTTTAATGATGACAAGTAATAATAGATATATTTTCAAAAATTCAAATAACTAAAAAGATTTCGAAAGTTACTTGTAATCTTTGTATGTCCTTACTCATAGTCATAATTAGAAGGAGCTTTTCTTACTACCTCTAAGTAAGGAGCATATCGTTTGTTGAAAGATAACTTAGATGCAAGCATATGAATATCAAGTATATATCACATCTTTCAAAAGACAAAAGCATTTCAACAGTTATCAAAATATATCTTTTCAACAGATTTCAACATTTCAATCAGTATATCAACAAATTCATCAACAGATTTATAATTTCAAGGTTATATATATATATATGATTAGAAGGAGCTTTTCTTACTACCTCTAACTACGGAGCCTATCATTTGTTGAAAGATAATTTAGATGCAAGCATATGAATATCAAGTATCTATCATATATTTCAAAAGACAAAAGCATTTCAATAGTGAGCAAAATATATCTTTTCAACAGATTTCAACATTTCAATCAGTATATCAACATATTCATCAATAGATTTAATATATATATATATATATATATATCTTCTTCTACTCTCCCCTTTTGTCATTATCAAAAAGAAAGGGATGAAACTAAACAATAAAAAATAATAACCATAAAGTAATAAGATTCAGAATAGCACAAATATGCAAGTGTAAAATCATGTACATGTATACACTAAAAAATATAGTCAAAACGTCACAAAAAAATTATTCACAAAAAACCTAAAGAAAAGTATGTGTTTTATCGAAAATATTCTTTGAATGACTTAATAAGGTTTCTTAGTAGAAGCTGCATATCATCAATTTGATTTTGTATTATGTTGATTTGACCACTCATTCGATCCCAAGGTAATCAAATCTCCCTCAGTTGTTATTGGATAACTAGACTGTTGGCATCTTAAGGATTAATAGAAGCTTGTTGCTCTGGAGCAAGACCTAAGACATCTGCTGCCCTTTCAGATTTTTTTTTCCATCGATATGTTGTTTTTCAACTTATACCCAAATTGAAATGGAATTGATGAATGATACTTACCAGGCTCGTGCCATTCTAGATTATTAAAGGACACATCATAATACGAAAATATCTTGGTTAGTAGAATTCCAAAGGCAAGAATCTTGTACTATTCTTATGATTGCTCATATCCAACATAAACCACATAATCATTGAGGGGAGGTTCATCTGATTACCTTTCAACAAATTATAGACAATATATATGTCCAGTAAATTGCATCACTCAACTGAGCTACTTTGTGGGAAAATGGATGGGGCAGAAAGTGATGCAAGGCATCTATGAAGTAGATCTAACTGTCTACACTAGGGTATACCATCTTAGGTGTTTTTAGCATTAAGATAGATGGATTGCACAACCTCTCCCAAATTTAGATCAACCACATCCCACTTGTGACATGGAAAGTCAGTGCGTCCAATTTGGGTTATGTCTAGTAAATTCCTTAATATTTCTTCGGTTAATAAAATCTCACATTCTCGCACCCAGGAGACAATTGCCAATTTACCATCAATAATTTCTTTTCTCATATGTGTATAAAAGGATCGTACCAGCTCATCACATACAGTCTCATGCAATTTTAAGAAATTGTGCTAGCCTACAAACAAGAAATAAGGAAAAATAGGAATACTGATATTATCAAATAGGAGAGGACGCAAGATGTGCCTAGTTACCAACTTTCTTTTCTTGTGGCACATTTTGAATCGTGCTTCAGCTTCTATAGATTAAAACATTTTGATAGGTATTGAAGGCTCTCCTTTCTTTTGTACTGAGGTGTTCCTGTTCTTTGATTGATTAGCCTTAGGAATAGCTTCAAAAAGAGGTTCCTCCTTTATGATAGGATGCTCTTTAAAGGCTTTAGAAATAGGTGCCTTGCCCGTTCTTATTTCTTCTCTTTTTATTTTTAGCAATACCTCTTCTTTCCTTGATTCTTCTTCAGGGCTCTTTTGTTTCTCAATTATAGGCATTTTCTCAACCTGCATTATTGATAAGCTTTGGTTTATGGTTTTCTAACCAGATGAATCAGTTTTTCATCAAAATCATTATTGGCAATGATCCAGCATTCTTTAGATGCATTTGGACCTATGGGATTCGGTTGAGGAGTAAAGGATGATTGAGGTGCAGAGATTTCAAAAGTGGGTGTAGGCATATGCTTTAATGGTGGTGATGGTGAAGGTTAAGGTGTAAGTAACGGAGAGAAGGGTCTTAAGACAGCAAAAGGAGAGAGGAATCTTACCTTTCTTGGCAGCTCCCCCTTATTAAAGACTCTTCTTACAAGATTATGCTCTTTGTCACTAGAAGATTATTTTTCTTCTTTTTCTTTTTCTTTTTCTTTTTCTTCTACATCTTCTCTTTCTTCTTCTTCTTCTTCTGACGAGCTAGGGATTTGTATTGTTAGGACTTTCTTTATCAAACTTAGAATCATATCACCCTTTGGTCTTTGATTTATGGTATTCTATGGATGAATATGAATCTGATTCTTCCAGAGGTGATGAAGAAGAAATATTCTTCTTCTTCCTCCCATATGTATGTAAGGGTGTCTTTGCGGATTCTTTTAAAATTGGGATTTTTTTGTGGAAGAGGAAATAATGGGTTCAGAGTAGGTTCGTGGAGTTTCTGGTGTAAGTGACCTTGAAGGTTCAGAAACAAAATCTTCAGAGACTTGTTTATGGTGTAGGGTTTCGCCATGACTATTTTGACCCTTAGATTTTGTTTGTATTTTCAAAAATAAAGAATGTTGGTAATTACTAAAGAGATTTGATAAAGAAGGAGTTTGATTGTAATGAGATAGAATGAGCTTCAAAGAAAGGCAAAGATAGGAAATAGGAAGAAATCGTTTCAAGGTACACTAAACGATTTATAAGAGTGGGTTTCGTGTGAAGATGAAAGAGCGCACAAGTACCTAGGGGTATCATCATTTTTGTATCTTCTGTAATTTGATAATATTATGCGTGCGATTTTAAAAATTGAAACGACATAGTTTTAGTGACTGCGATTTTTGAATAAAGTTACTCTTCCCCTTTAAATTGATAGGAGCCTTCTAAGTAACACATTCAAAGAAGACTTCTAAGCTAACACATTCAAAGGAGCCTTCTAAGTGAACACATTCAAAGGAGTCTTCTAATATCTTCAAAAGTAACACAAAATCTTTGAATAGAGTTAGATGTCTAATAATTTGCATATACTAAGCTCTTTTCGTAACAATCAAATCTATCTTCTAAAAGAGGCTTAGTAAAGATATCAGCTACTTGATTTTCAATATTAACATGAAATAATTCAATAGTTGATTCTAGAACATGCTCATTGAGAAAATGATGTTTAACCTCTATATGCTTAGTCTTAGAATGATGCATTAGATATTTAGATAAATTAATTGCATTATGCTGTCACACAATATTGGAATATGATTAAAGTTTAGAAAGAAATCCTAGAGTTGATGTTTCATCTACAAAATCTGAGCACAACAGCTGGCAATTGCTATATATTCTGCTTTAGTTGTGGAAAGTGCTATGCAATTTTATTTCTTGTAGTACTAAGAAACTAAACATCCACCAAAGAATTGACAATAGCCACTTGTGCTTTTCCTATCAACTTTATCACTTGCATAATCTACATCACAATAACCAACGATGTTAAATGATTTTTTTGGATACTATAGTCCAAAATCTATGGTTCTGAGAAGATAACGAAAAATCTTGTTGACTGCTTGAAGGTGACTTTCTTTAGGATTTAACTAAAAACGTTTACAAAGGCATACACTAAACATACTATCTAGTCTTGAACTTGTGAGATATAGAAGTGAACTAATCATTCTTTTGTATTTTGTTTCATCAATAGCTTTGCCATCTTCATCTTTATCAAGCTTGGTTCTAGTATATATTGGAGTTCCTATAGGTTTGAAAATTTCAAAATGATATTTCTTGATAAGTTCATTTATGTACTTGTCTTGAATAATGAAAATTCCTTTTTATGTTTGCTTAATTTGTATCTAATAAAGAAGGATAGTTCACCCATCATGCTTATTTCAAACTCCCCTTGCATTAGCTAAGAATTCTTCACACAAAGATGGATTAGTAACACCAATTATTATGTCATCGACATATATTTGAACTATAAATAAATCATTTTCTTGATAAATAGGGTTTTAGCTACCTTTCCTCTTTCAAATTTATTCCCAAGCAAGAAGTCACTTAACCTGGCATATCATGCTCGAGGAGCCTACTTTATACCATACAAATCTTTTATTAATTTCATCTCATAATTTGAATGGTTTGTGTCCTTAAAACCTAGAGGTTGCTTAACAAGCACTTCTTCAGTAATATGTCCATTTAAAAAAGCACTTTTAACATCTATTTGAAATAATTTAAATTTTCTATAGCATGCAAAAGCAATTAAAATGTTGATAGACTCCAGTCTAGCTACAACAGCATAAGTCTCATCAAAATCAATACCCTCATATTGGTTATAATGTTGAACTACAAGTTTAGCTTTATTTCTTACCACCTTACCATTTTTCGTCAAGTTTGTTTCAAAATACCAACGAGTTACAATGATTGATTTATTTTGTGGATGAGGTACCATATTCTAAACTTGGTTCAATGATTGACTTATTTTGTGGATGAGGTACCAGATTCCAAATTTGGTTCCTTTCAAACTAGTTTAGTTCATCTTTCATAACTGAAATCCAATTTTCATCAACAAGTGCCTCTTTAATAGTTTTGGGTTCTAATTGTGAAACAAAAGTAACATAATTGTTTTTAAAAGATGCTTTTGATCTTTGGCCTTCTAAAGGGTCTCTTAAAATATATTGAAGTTTACGTCTCTATTCTCTTGGTGTTCTTTTGCTATAAGTATCTAGTGTCCTTTGAAGTATAGGAGCCTATTGTGTTGTACTTGGAGAAGGAGCCTTATCTATCCTTGCTTCAGAAGGACCTTCTTGATCTCGTGAATATGATGGTGCTACTAGTACAATTTAAGTTTGTGGTGTATCTTTAAGGACCAAAGGACGCTCTTCATTATCTGAATCAGCAATTGTTGTTAAAGGCAGTGATTTATCAAATACTATATGAATTTATTCTTCTATCCTCTTAGTTCTTTTTTTTATAGACTTTAAATCCTTTTATAATAGTGTTGTATCCCATAAATATAGCTTCATTAGACTTTCCATCAAAATTTCCAAGATTATCCTTACTATTATTCAACACAAAACACTTGCAGCCAAAAGCTCGAAAATAGGCAACATTTGACTTTCTTCCTTTCCATAACTCATATGGGGTCTTTTTAAGAATAGGTCTTATAACACACCTATTTAGAATGTAACAGGCTGTAAACACAACTTCTGGCCAATAGCCATGAGGTAGAACCACTTTCACACAGCATGATCGTTCCTATATTAGTAAGGAATTTGTTCTTTCTCTTAACAACTCCATTCTACTGAGGAGTCCTTAGACATGAGAAATTATGAGTAATAGCATTATCATCACAAAAATCTTCAAATTTTTTGTTATCAAATTCTCCTCTATGATCACTCTGAATTGAAGTAATGCAGTACCATTTTTTAATCTGGAATTTTCTATAAAACTTTTCAGAGACTTTATAAGCACCATCTTTATTTGCTAGGAAATAAATCCATGTAAATCCAGAATAATCATCTATTATAACAAAACCATAATGTTTACCACCAAAATTCTGAGTTCTAGTATATGTATGAGCTCCAGTGGTTAGTTAGTAAATACAACATTCTTGGGTGGAAAGCTACTTTTGACTTGTTTTCCTTGTAAGCATGCTTGACAAACTTGATTATTCTCAAAGTTTAAGTTTGGTAATCCTCTTACTAATTCATGCTTGGACAATTTTGATAAAATGCTCATTCTAGCATGTCTAAATCTTTTATGCCAGATTAACGAGTCATTGTCTGGAGAAATAAAACACTTAACTTTTTGAGAAGACATGTCTTCTAGTTGAGCATAATATATATTCTAATTTACAGGGCCAATAAACACAATGTTATCGTTATTATATCAATTATCGCAATGAGATGCATAGAATGTGACTCTATAACCCTTATTACATAACTTACTTGTAGTTAGTAGGTTATGTTTCAAACCATCAACATACAGAACATTATCAATAGAAGTGGAGTTCGAAGCACCAATTTTACCAATTCCAATAACCTTTGCTTTGTTTTTATCTACAAAGACAACATTGCCTCCATATTTTCTTTCAATATAGTTGAAGTGAGATATTTCACTTGTCATATGTCTTAAACAACCACTGTCAACTATCCATTGATTTTCTCTTATCACTTTTATAAAGCATAACTGTATAGTGTATTATCTCAATTTAGGTGGCTAAATTTTTTTAGGCCCTTTCCAGTTAGTAGTTTGACCTTTTGGTCTCTAAACATATATCTCAAATAATTTCTTCATTCGGCGAATGTTACAAGAGTGACTAATATGTCCATGTTTGCCACAGTAAAAGCATAAAATAGATGAATTAGAGTTACTATCATTTTTGACATGTAACAGGTTCATGCTCTTTTGATTAAGGCTATTGTTAGTTTTAAAAAAGAAGTTCTTGCACAACTTAATATTATTATTTTCATCATATCCTATTCTTGCCTTATCAAAGACACCTTTACCATTACCAAGTAAATCATTAAGATTATTCTTTCCATTAACAAAATTAGCAAGATCCTTTTCTAAAGATATAATTTTCCCACCATATTTTCCTTTTCAAGTTCCAGTTTAATAACCTTTTCTTTTAATTGTTTTACTTTTTCAGAATCATTCTCAAGCAATTCATTTTCTAACTGAGTCACTTTTTCTTTCAAAAATTCTTTTTCAGATACCTTTTGCTTATAATGATTTTCAAGAGATATATTATTAGACAACAGGTTCTTATTCACTGATTTTATTGATTGTATTTTATTTTTCAAGGATGCATCATTATTTTTCAACTTCTCAACCTCTTTGAAATGCTGCACAATTAACTTCTTATACTAGGCATACAGCTCATGATATGCATCTTGTAACTCACCAAATTCAATATTAGAGTTAGAACAATATACCTCATCTTCTCTTGAATAAGCTATAAGACAAACATTGCTTACTTCTTCAGATTCTTCTTCATCACAATTTTCAAAATCTTCATCAGACCAAGATGTAATCATAGCTTTCTTTATGGGTCTTCGATTTTCAGTTTTGTCCTTTTAAAGAAGAAGGGGACATTCTGATCTGGTGTGTCCAGGCTTCTTGTAGTGATAACATATAATTTAAGTGTTTTGTGTATTGCTACTGCTACCATTGCCTTTTGATAGCAACCTATTGTTTCCAGTTTTCTTATTTCCTTATCTTTTCTTTATCAGTTTCTTTTTGTAAAAGCAACCATATTTTTTGACCATAATATTGAATTCATCATCTCCATCTATTTATAATTTAGTGTCACTTTCTTCATCCTCGGAAGGAGTTAGTTCATCAACAACTTTCAGAGCCATTCTTTTTCTGTAGGAGGATCCTCGTCTGAGCTTTGTCTCATGAATCATCAAGTTTCCTCTAAACCAATCAAATGAGATTGTGTCTAGATCCTTTAAAGTTTTTAGAGATATCACTTTGGGTTTCCATTCCTTTGGTAGTGACCTTAAGATCTTTGTTACGAGCTCATCATTAGGATATATCTTTCCCAAGTTCTTCAAGGCTGTGATGATGTTGTTGAATCATCCAAAGAATTTGTCTATAGTTTCTCCTTATTTCATGCTAATAGTTTCATATTGATGCACTAAAAGACTTATCCTATGTTTCTTTACCTCATTTGTCCCTTCAAAGGTAACCTGAAGTTTGTCCCACATTTCCTTTGCTGTAGAACAATAGGATATCCTTTAATGTTCTTCTAGAGAGAGTGCACAAATCAGATGATGTCTTGCTTTAGCATTGTTCTGTGCATTTATTCTATCAGCATCAGTCCATAGTTTTACATCATCAATAACAGGAGATGTAACTCCCATTTTGATAGCCTACCAAACTTCAATATCTACAAAATGGAGATAAATTATCATTCTTTCCTTCTAATAGGAATAATTGTTTCAATTAAAATAAGGAGGCTTTATGACATATTGTCCTTTAAGACTTTTTATATTGTTTTCCACGATCTATCATGTGCTAAAAAACACAATAAATGTGAAACTTGCTTTGAAACCAAATGATAAAGCAAACACGCAAGAAGGGGTGAATTATGGATGATTTTTGTAGGTTACTATCAATATGAATAAATGATAGGAGCCTATTAAAATTTTAAATGAAAAGGTACAATTTATATTGGTTTGGCTTATAACGAAGCCTACATTCAGTCCCAAGTGTTCAACTTGAATGTTTCACTAATAAATATTCAATTAGTAATTTAAAGATCCAAGCTCACAAGTACATATTTTTCAAGGTTTTTCAACTTTCCACACTAGTCGTATTTAACATGCCTCTACAAGCTCTCAACAAATGAAAGTAGGATTTGCTCAATATGAGCTTCAATGAATATTGATCTCTTTATTAATAAAGTTTTTTCACTTTCTAACTCTCAGAGTGTATAGGTGTAACTTTTCAAGAATAAGTACTGATGCTACTGATGTATTTATGAAATTTAATGTGTTATTAATTACAGTAGCTCTTCCTTAAATAGAAATTCCCTTAACTAGTCATTGCTTCAACTTTAACATCGACTAACTGACTGAATCGACTTTGATTATGTTCAAACATCTTTCTCACTATCTTTTATAGAAGCTTCAAGTATCTGGTTTTTTAATAATCCTTTGACTGTGTCTTCGAAGCTGCTATCAAATTGGTTAAATAGAAGGGTCTTTTGTCCATACAAAAACGATAGGAGCTTGTCCATTCTAGATTTGTCACAATTGTTCCTTACTATCAGAGTGAGTTTGTTAGATTGATCCCTATAAAACAGGAAAAAAATTTTATTTAAAGAGATAACTAAGTTATATAACCTTTTGTATATCGTTATCTTTCAGGATAAATAAGATAATCCAATAAATTTGAATTTTGAAATAAAACTAAATATTATTGATTGTTATCATCAAAATCATTAATTTAAAGCCTTGAGCTAACAGTTAAGTGCTTATATCTTGTGCTCTTCATCAATGATTACATGAGGAAGAACTGGGTTTACATTTTAAAGAATAAGAGTGAAGCTTTTGGGACATTTAAAAAATTCAAGCTTTTTGTTGAAAAGGAAAGTGGATGCAAATTAAAGCTTTAAGAACCAATAGCAATGGAGAGTTCACTTCTTATGAATTTAAGGTCTTTTGGGAGGAAAATGGTATTCGATGTCCTATGATGGTCCCAAGAGCATCATAACAAAATAAGGTTGTAGGGAGAAATAATAGGACAATTTTTAATATGACACGGACAATACTAAAAAGTAAGAATATTCCTAAAGAGTTTTAAGCTGAGGCTATTGCCTGTGTAGTTTATCTCTCAAATCGTTCACTTATGAAGAGTTTAGAGACAATAACCCTAAAAAATTATGGAGTGAATGGAAGCCAAGTGTGAGTCATTTAAGAGTTTTTAGATTTATTAGCTATTTTCGTGTATCTGAACAAGAAAGGACAAGACTTGATGATAGGAGTAAAGAGATGGTGCTTATTGGTTGTGTTGAGAACTCTAAAGGGTACAAATGTTTCAACCCTATTTATAAGATAGTAGTGATTAGTAAAGATGTGGAGTTTGAGGAAGATGCCTTATGGGATAGGAGTGTGCAAGAAGAAGAGACATATAGTTTTCTTCCATATTTAGGAGAAGATGAGAAGAAGGACTAAAAGATTGAGGGGGAGAGTTCAACTCCTTCTACACCAACTTCTTCCTCAATAAGCTCAAGCAAACAATCTCAAAGATTTCAAAGCATAGGAGATTTGTATGATGCTACTAAAAGAATAAACAGTAAGAATCATTTTTTGTTGATTTGCATTTAATGAATCTTCGAGTTTTGAAGAGTCTATTAAAGACAAGAAATGAGTGCAAGCAATGGAGGAAGAAATTCATTCTAATGAGAAAAATCAAACTTGGGAGTTTGTTACATTACCAAGTAGTCATCAATCAATTAGGGTTAAATGGGTTGAAAGGTATAAGGTGAGACTAGTTGCAAAGGGGTATAAACTGATAATAACTCATCTTCCTAAATTTTTCTATTATAATATCATCTTAGTTTAGATAAACATCATATACTATCTAATCATCTTAGTTTAGATAAACATTATACATTTATTTTAGATTAAATCAAGTTCAACCTAATCATATAGTTAAATTGCATTAAAGTTAAATTGATTCATCTTATCTCAAACCATGTATAAATACAGTGAAGGTTATAAAGCAACATACTTTAGAAAATCAATACAATACAATCTACTTTCAACTTCTTAGTTTTTCCTTCTTCCTTTCTTGGTATCAGAGCCTACCTCAGCTAAGTCTCATCTTTTCTCAACCACCCCATCCCATAGAGCTTCATGCATGTGTTTCATGGTAGCACCATCACATCTGCACTTCACTGACCATTATGGAAGTTCCTTCAGCGGTCTTCATAAATGCTAATGACACTTGTGTCTTTCCAGCTTTGAGCATAATATCCATCCACACCATACTAGAACTTGAAGCTACTTTTAGTGTGCGTGGCCACATGGAGCCACCATATACTTTCTCCAACTTTTGTGAACATGACATCATGGCAAGCCACAGTTGCTAGCACCCATCACATAGATTTTCTAGGTATAACATATACGACAATCTCCTCCAATCCATACCAACCATCCAATTCCAACTTACCACTGTCCATCATTTTCAATTGCCTTACAGATGAGTTTGCCATTGCTCCAAAACAACGACCAAAATAAATAGATCTCTAATTGATTTCTCTAGGGAGAAATTTCCATCTTTAAGCCTTATAATAATTTTTTTCAATCCTACTACACTACTGTACTAGCCATAAATGCAATTCTACTACACTACTATACTAGCTATAAACGCAACCCTACTACATTACTATACCAGCCATAAACACAATCCTACTACATTACAATACCAACTATAAACGTAAGTCTACTACACTACTATACTAGCTATAAACGTAACACTACTACACCATTATACTAACCATAAATGCAACCTTACTAACTAATATACATAAAACCTCACAATGCAAACTATCAACACTTCACTACTGATTACCAACATCACCAATTTTATTACTACAACTCTTGACAACAATAACAACTACCCTGCTTATACTAGGACATATAATAGTTATAAGTTTATGATGAAAAAGAGGTCTAAATGAATGAGATGT
>JANSVA010000217.1:14449158-14462269 GCA_025504915.1 Erythroxylum reticulatum
TTCTAAAGTGTTATTATTTTACATTTACTAAAGTAACTCATATAAAGTGTTATTGATTTACATTACTAACGTAACTTCTATAAAGCATTGTTAATTTACATAACTAAGATAACTCATATAAATTATTATTATTTTATTAATAAAGTAACTCATACATAATGATATTATAATACACTATTATAGTAAGTTTTCTAAAGTTTTATTATTTTACATTTACTAGGGTAACTTATATGAAATGTTATTATTTTACATTGCTAAGGTAACTCAAATCAATTGTTATTATTTTATGATATTAAGATAACTCATATAAAGCATTATAAATTTATTATTAAAGTAACTCATATAAAGTGTCATTATTTTACATCACTTTCGTAACATCTTAAAATAATAACCTTTTATAATTTTTGTTAACACTTGAAAAATGTGTTATAAATGATAAATTATATGTTATAAAATCATAAAGTGTTACTTATCAAATTAAGAATCATAACATTTTAAGATATAATGTTAGTGTAGATAGGTATTTTATAGCATATTGTCAAAAGTGTTACTGTCTAGTGTTACTGTATGTCATTTTTGTTGTAGTATATATAACCTTTAATCAAAAGTTTAGGTTATAAGTATAGTGAATTTTGGGAGAAATATGAGGGAGTGCTTTTACTAACATTTTTTTTGCAGGTTCATCAAAATCCAAACAAAACTCATAGTAAATGAGGAGGAAATAGTAGGAATGGACCAGGAGTTTATTATGAATTCTAATCAAGGTCAATATGAGTAACTCATTTGGCAATTCAGTGAAGTTCGAAACAAGTTAGATAAATATGAAGCTTTTATAGACAACTTACAACATAACTCACTTGTAGCTGCTAGGATGAATGACTTTGAGGCTTTTTTTTTATGAGATTGATAGTACTACCAACTACGTTGGAGACTTAAATTTAATGAGTCATAGAGGAGCAACAAATAAAAGAGGAGGTAGAATAGTGAAATAAGGAGGTTATAAATTTGGTTTAAGTTACGATAGAGGGTATCAATAAAGAGTGGATAACAATATAGTTAGTATTAAGATGATGATACCACCTTTTAGAGGAAAGATAGACCCTAATGTATATTTGAAGTGGGAAAATGAATAAAGTTGATGTTTGATTATAATAACTTTTTGAAGGAGGAGAAGGTTAAACTAGCAGCCACGGAGTTTAGTGATTATACCATGGATTGTTTGGATCAATAAATTTTCATTACGAGAATGAACCGAGAGGAGTCTATTAGGACATGGAAGTAGATAAAACTGATAATGAGGAAGCGTTTTGTACCAAGCTCCTATAAGAAAGATCTCTACCAAAGGCCTTGGAACCTCTTCAAAGTAGAATCAAAACCCAGTAACAAACAAGCACTATAAAAAGTTTGTTCTCCTCCGTCAATAATTCCTAAGAAAAATATAGGAGAATAATAAAAGTTGATAGAGCGAATAATAGAAATGGATGAATAGTTTCTCTAAGCAAAATGGATAATAACAAAAATTATGAAATAAAAACAATACTAATTATGAAACAACCTAGGTATCAAATATAGTAATCATATGCTACGCCAATTAATGAAACTTAGAGCTATATAGAAGATATACGAGGAGTTGAAACAATTCACAGACTATAAATCAAAACTTCAGTTACAAACTTTTCGTCTCCTATAGTCTTTAGAACAAAAATTTTGCATAAATTAATCAACCAAATAGTAATCCCTCTTCAAAATTATAATTCCAGTTCTAAGATAACAAAAAAAGAATTGTTGTATGGAACAAAAAGCATGATTGAAATTTAGGACTAAGACTTGAATAATATTAAAGCATATCAAGTGTTTATAAAATACCAAATTATGAAATAAAAATGGATGAACAATTCCTAAGTGAAATGGAGAACCTATAACTTAAAAAAAAGAATTAAAAACAAGTATCACAAAAAAGTGGCCATACCACTAAAGTGAGAAGAAAAGAAGCAAAGAAACATAATGTAGAGAGATACTAAAGGTTTTTAGTTTAAGAGAGAAAACATAATGTAGAGAGATACCAAAGGCGACTAGTTTGAGAGAGAAAACATACTATAGAGAGATATCAAAAGTGGTTGGTTTGAGATAGAAAACATAGTGCAACCAATATGAGATAGAAACCAAGACAAAACCAAGTTCGTGATAGAGAGATAAATGCTAATGCACCTATGAATGAGGTAAAAGCTGAGGAGACAAAAATAAGTTCCAAGGAGAAGCAAATGCGAAAGTGAAGCTTGAGGGAGAAGACAAGATAATTTGGGGTTTTCTTCAATTTAGGATTTGCTTTAGATAATTACTGGTTAATATTAATTATTTTATTAATATTTTTTAAATTCTACTAGTAGGCCTCACTTAGCCACGTGGTAGTATTAATATTAAACATAATAAACGTTGTCATGCCAATATTAATGTCGTATTTAATTGACATACAGTTAACCCCATCAAAATTTTCATTCACTTAGAATTTGTTTTGAACATTTTTCAGATGTTATTATTTAAATTTAATACGTTAAAACTTTAGTTCTCAAATTTTATTCTAATGAAAATGTTGAGGTTTAAAATGCAATTTTGGTCATCAAAACCTTTTAAATGAATCTTCTTCAATCTTTTATATTAAATCTTACTTTCGATTCTCTAAAAATTTACGATCTTATCTAACTTGCTAATGACAATTAAACCTTAGAAGCTTATCACTCTCAATCCTTTCTTTTTTAGAGTATGGTAATTTATATCCTTCTCATATTTGGTGTTCAATTTCTTAAGTTAAACTTGATTTTGATAGAATGTTCCTTGTTCTTGACATATTAATATCGAAACGAATTCCCACGAATCCTATTGGTGAGGGTTGTATTAACCAATGTTACTACAAACTCTCAATTCATTAATTTTGACAACTTTAACCTACATTAGTCAACTACTACCCTATATAAGTCAATCAATCCTCCTAAAATCATGAATATAATAATTTCAAATTCTCAAAATTCATTTTTAATGCAAATACATTTCAAATTTTTTTTCAAGAATGCTTTGAAGTGTAAAAGGATTTTCTTTGAAATTAAAATTTTAGTCCCTCTTGATAAATGAAAATATTCATTTAATTAATTAAAAAAGTTATGTGCTTATGTATGGTGAGCCTTTAAGATTATCAAGTTGATTAAGCGAAAGTATAATAAACGTTATAGATTATTTATAACATTGATATGCCTTCATCTTCTTCTACCTTCATTTTGATCTTCACTTTGAATGATGCAAAAGTTAACTTCTTTTTAGCAATTTCATGAAATATTTCTTAATTTATGCATGGTCAAAAATTTTTCTTATATTTCTTTCAATAAATTAAAACTCATTAATAATGCTTAGATTTTGTTATCATCAAAATATTGATTAGAAACACCCTTAAATTAGTAGTTCTTAATAAGGAGAATCTTATCTCCAATCCTTCTTCCTTTAGATAATCAATATATTGATGGTTAATAATAAATTGGAGACAACCTTCATTCTATTAGCAATGATATTTAAGACGACTATAAATCATTTATAACATATAATGTGTATAAAACCATATAAGAAAGAAGGGTAAGCACATTTAAGGACCAAATTAACAAATGTGGCATTTAGATTTCTAGGTAATTTTTTTATTTTAAATAAGATTAAGATGCTTTCAGTTAATGATGGGCTTTAGAAAAAATGAGACACTAAATCCATTTGGTTTTAGGACTCTTGAGCTATTAAAATAAAAGAAAGTGTTTTTCAACTTCTTTAGGGGTGAAAGGTCTTACTATGTTAGAAGATTGAGTTTTATTATTATTTTTCATATGATTTAAAATTTCAATATCAATACTTAAAGTTAAAACTTGTTTACTAGAATAATGAAAAAGGAAATTATTTTATTATTTTGCATTGCGTTGATGTAGTTGTAAAAAGAAAGGTGTTATGATCTCCTTCTCTTATCTAGTTTACACTAACTTTCCTTTGCTTATCTAGTATACTCTAGCATTTTATTAAAGCTTCCTTTTTAGCATACAAGGACAAGTAGTCTTAAAAAACTATTTTTCTCTAATTTTAAAAGATTTATTAGCAGGAAAGAGTAAATATGGTATTGAATAAGGTCTAACTTTCTTTTAGCCTTCTGCACTTGGTCTTAAATATTTCCATCAGTAAGACTTATTCATAAAAAAACCATCTTTTCTTTTAGCTTCTTAGTGACACTGAATAAAAATAACCTAGAGCGAAGCTTTCCTAAACACATTTTGAAGTTTAGGACCTTCAACTAAAAAATTGAAAAAAAAATTCACGAACAAATTTAGAGATGGAAGAAAAAAACCACATCTGCCATTGAGCCAAGACGAAACAAAATTTACAAATTTACAAAAAAATAAGAAATTTGTCTCCTTAATTATAGCTACCTAAATAAGGCTAATCTATAGTTGACTACATTAGCCTACCTAAAATAATATATGGGATACACTAATTTCATGAGTTTTCCAAATATATAATACATAGCAAATGCTAATACCTCCCTTTAAGTTGCAGTATGTGAATTTTAAGTGTCCAACTTGTTAATAAAGAAATCAAATTGTTGCTTCCCCAATAATTTGGTGAAAATGTTAGCCAGTTGAACATGAGTACATACATATCTTGTAGCAATGATTCCTTTATCAACTTCTTCAAGCAGAAAATGACATTCAACCTTTATTGCTTTATATGTTTATGAAAAACTAGGTTGGTTTCAATATTCAAACTAGCCTGAATATCACAATAAAGCTTCATGGGTTAAGGATGTGCAACAACAACGCATAATAATAATACATTTATCCATTTTAGCTCACAGGTAGTTATGGCCATAGATTGATACTCTTACCTACATTGAGAAATGGGACACGATATATTATTTCTTAATCTTTTAAGAAATAGGGAAATTACTGAGTAGAATAAACCATTCAGTAAGAGATCATCGAGTTTAAGGGCAACCTACCCAATCTAAATGACCCTAAGCATACGATTGGAGATCATATTCAGCACGTAACAAAATTCCTTAAACTAGATTACCTTTCAAATAAAGCATCACACGAAGCATTTCATCCCAATGCTCTTGCTTTGGCTTCTACTTAAATTGTACAAGCATATGCATATTGTAAGATAAATCACTTCTCATAATGGAAAGATAAATTAATCAGCCAACCAACCTACAGTAACGCTTTGCATCTGGAAGAGATTTTCTGTTAGCCAAGGGAAGATGATGGTTCTAATCTTGCTACCAACAAACCCATGTTAGAAATAATGTGTAATGTATATTTTCATTGGCATAGAAAAATAACAATGTGATTTTGAGTCACCTCAATCCCTAAAAAATATTTCAGACTAAGACCTTTCATATAAAAACATATCCTCATATAAGCTTTTAAAGTTTGAATCGTAGTACCATGATTTCTTGAAATAATAAGATCATCAACATAAGCCAATACATTAAGTTGCAAACTATCACGTTGTAAAGTAAAAATAAAGTAGTCTGAATATGATTGATAAAAATCACTCCATTTTGAAGCACTAGTTAACTTAGCAAATTGACATATGGGAGCTTGTTTCAAACTATATATGAAAATTTGAATTCGGCAAACTTTGCCATGTACCTCGAAATCAAAATCGGGAGGCAAATTCATGTAGACTTCTTCCTTAAGGTCACCATGTAAAAATGCATTATGGACATCTATTTAATGAAATTTCCAGTTTTTAGTTACTACAACTGTAAGGAAAGTGTGAACAATCACCATTTTGGTTGCAAGTGTAAAAGTTTCATTACAATCTAGGCCTTTAACTTAATTATTCCCCAAAATCAAATCATGCTTTAAACCTTCCATTAATACTTAATTTTATAAGCTCACTTGCCATCGATATCCTTTTTCCCTAAAGGAAGTGTTTCCACAGTCCAGGTACCATTATTTTTTTATGCTTGTATTTCTTATTGAATTGCATTTCTCCAACTTTTATATTTCACAGCCTCAATAAAGGATTAATGGTCAATCCTGTAGTAGCAGTTGCAAAATTTTTCGAAGTATTCTCACAACTTCTAATATCTATGATTTCTTCTGCTTCATTATTCTTATATCCCACATTGTTGTTCAATACTTCATAAGGTATAACATCTCCATTAACCTGTGCAGTTTGTTCATTCTCCTGAGACACTTGATTTTCTCATAATAGCTACATCACCATCCTTAACCACTCCACACTAATCCTCTATATTACTAGGTCCATCATTATCTTTTGTTAATTAAGAAAACTCATGCTCATAAAAACACTACATCCCTTGAACTGAAGAATACACCCATCTCTAGGTCATACACTCAACAAACACAAATATGGTGGTTATTGGATGCATGAATTATAATTAAAAAATAAAGGAGCATTAAAGGAAATGAGGGTGATCTTAAAATGCATAAACTAATCAGAGGATACCAAGTCAACACTAAGGGATAGGAGTTCTATCATAGGAAGATTCTTTTATTTTAGGCATGGCTCAGGTTAGAAAAATGTGGATAATGGTTCATATCAGACTTGGAGAAACCAACTCATCCATTTTTAAGTTGGTTTCCAAAAGAGATGTTAAAGAATAATGTAATATATTAATCTATTGCTTGACATCAATTTGTTTAGAGGTATTGTTTAGACTCCAACATTCTAAATTAAAAGTTTGTAACGAAGAGATAGAGGGCTTAGGGCCCCTTTAAGTATACCTTTAGCTTAAAAAGTTTCATGCAATGTAAGCACTCCTAAAGTTGGAATTATCCTTATTATAATCAAAGTCAAGATAATTAAGAAAGGAATTTTGTACACTAACAGAAAGAGCAAGGTTATAACTAGAAGGACACACTACAACAAAGTAGACATTTAGCTACGTTTTTTTTGGCAATGTTCCAAAAATCATCGCTATAAGTGACCATATCACAACAATTTTTAAAATCATCCTTAAAACTAACCCTTTAGAGACTAATTACAATAGGATCACAAAATGATCAACATTTTGCGACAAATTGCAAAAATTGTCCCCAAATGGTGAACATTTAGTGACAATGCCAAAAATTGTCACAAAATGGTCTACATTGGGTGATGATTTTTTATGTTCATCGGTAAATGAACTTTTGGTGATGCTTTTCAAAAATTGTCACCATAATTTTGTAAACATTTGGTGACTAATTTCCAAAATCATCACCAAAGGGCACAATTGGTGACGATTATGTAAAATCATCGCTAAAAAGACATTCAGTACGAATTTGAGAAGTCACCACCCAAGGTTCGTACACATTTAACTACGTGTTTCTTGCTATGTTTTTCACAATGTCGCTAAAAGTTACCATTTGGTGAGGAATTTTGAAAATTGTCCCCAAATGGTCCATATTTAGTAGAATAGACATGGTTATGTTCTTGATGCACAAAAATATAGTATTATCTATATTGGGCTATATTACTATTAATCGAAATGAATAAAAGTAAAATACTTTTGAAGACCTTTTATTAAATAGTTACGAAGCATTGATGAGGGAAGCGTTAAAGGTCATTCGAAAAAGGCCATCCCATATACAAATAACAAAGACAAATAGTAAATCATCTTCGAAACACAACCATAAATACAACCCAAACATCAAATGCATAATTACGAACTCACAATAAACAACTTAAGGTCTAAGTTAAACTTAGCACAACCTTGTTAATGAAAATAGAACAAAAGAAAAATATCAATTCAGTTAATGATGGTTCTTCGATGGTGATGACCATAATAGATAACCCAAACAGAAGAGAGGATTTTGAGAAATGTTGACGGCTTGAACAAGAATGGAGTAGCCTTTTATTGTGGTTGACACTGAAAACCTAATACAAAACGATTTTGTTTTTCTTGTTTAAGCAAACGATGTCGTTTCTTGTTTACTGTAATTGTTTGGAAGTACTATTAATTAATTTGCTATGATCTATTGTATTTAGTCGACAAACATTAGATGTAGTGACTAATACATGGTTTGTCGCCAAAGCCCGTGAGTTCATAAATATTTTTTAATAAATTTATTTTCTTGTTCCAAATAAATCATAATTTGAATTAAAAATTAAATTATTCAATTGAAAACTATTTCCAAATTAATTTGTTGACCCTTCAAATAAATTATAATTGGCTTACAATTTCCAAAAAATTATAGAATTTAATTATTATAATTTTGAAAAACATATCTAAAAAAATTATACATTTTAATTATTATAATTTAGAAAACTAAATTATAATAATTTAACAAGACATTGTAATATAATTAGAAAACTATTTCTAACAAATTAAAATTAAAGATTAGTCATTCCCAAAAATTAAGCAAATGAAGAACAATTACGTATATAAGTGAGAAGATTAATTTAACATTTTGTATGATGTATTAGGAATACCTCATATATATTAATCAATTAAGAAAATTAAGAAAGTAAAGAAATTGCTTCGATTTTGGGCGACAATGTGGAAATTTTGTAGCAAATTGTCTACCATTTATGACTAAGTGTGGTGGTTGGTCGCGGAAATGGTCTTCTACGACTAAACTTACTTTGTTACAAATACCCTCAGATGTTAATCAATTAAGAAAATTAAGAATGTAAAGAAAATGCTTGGGTTTTGGTGACATTGGATATAATTGGTAGCGAATTGGAGTGATAGACGATGATAGTTTTGACCGTCGGAAAAAGGTAAAAGATATAGTATTGGCGATGATTTATAAATTTTGTAGCAAAATGTTGTACAATTTGCGACGTTATTTTGTTTTGTAACAAACGTTTTACATTTGGTGACGAAATGTAGATTCATCACCTAATGTATCGGATGAGAAAAATTAAATAGATGCTAAGACGACGTCGTCCTATCGTCTGTTTAAACATGGACGCTTGCTCCCTCTCTTCTTTCCTCCCCGAAGACCAGCGACCCCTTCTCTCCTTCGTTTTTTCAAAACCGACGTCTTCTCCGTGCCCTATCTTCTCCTCTATCTTGGCCAACATCAAAGAATGAGTATTGTTGATTGGATTTTTAGATGTGTAATTGAAGTTGATATTGGTCTAATGATTTTGTGTTATGTATTGAGATTGTTGTCGATTTGTTTGCATTTATTAGTGATGATAATGGTTGAGTGGAGAAGAAGTTGTGTTATTGTTGTTGAAGGAAGGGAAAACAAACTATTTTTGTGTGTTCTTGAGTTGAAAATTACTTGCCTATAAGATATTCGACAAAAGTCCTCATAGTATTTTGAGTTTGTGATGTTGGAGAGCCAAGGTTTAGGTTTGTTTTATTTCTCTTCATATTTCCTTCAATTATTTTTGTTTATACATTTCATGACTACTTCTCTTAATTTAGGAAAAGTGTGAGAAAGCCAAGGTGAATAGAGTAAAAATGAAGTCTCATCATAATACCGGCTCCAAATCATTTGTTGTCATCCAACAAGAATTTGTAAGTGTAATGTTTTCAACTTATTATTCAATTTCTTAATACAATAAATTCTATTATTTTCTAATTTTTTAAATTAATATAATAGAGCCAAACTCAACTCTAAGGACAAGCGTGTGATAGGATCACACTGTATAAGCTAACACACTATAAGGAAGGTAAATGTTGGACGTCTGAAGAGGCACAAAGTAATTATGTATGTATAAAATAATAAATATTACAATTTATTTTTTTATGTAACACTAAGTAATAATTTTTTACTTAACTCGATTTTGTACTTTAATTGTAGAACAAGATGCAGGAGTTGTTGCAGGCATCATTGTCTCAGGGGAATCAGCCCAATGTTGATGACATTTGCAACAATGTCTTTGGTACAAGATCCAAATATATCAAAGGTTTTGGGTATGACCCTAAGCCTATTGGTGTATCTTCGTCACGACTAGCATATGTCACAATGCTTCAAGAGGAGAACCAGTCTCTGAAGACTAAGCTATAATGTACAGAAGAAAAGTTAGATTAAAATGTAAAAGAAGTCAACAAGCTTAAAAGGATAGTCAAACAATTACTTGGCTTAAACTATGTCAGTAGTAGTGATGATGAGGAGTCTTAGTTTGTTTACAAATTTTGTACAAATTCTATAATTAACTTGTAATTATTTTTTTTATAAAATGCATTCCATTTTTAATGTCTGTTTTATTTCACTTTATTATTATTTAAAAAATATGTCACCAACATTAATTATAAATTGTAATAATTTTATATTTCAAATTGTCTTAAAATTTATAATAAATTAAATTAAATTTGTTTTTAACAATTATAATAAAATTAATATTTGAAAATAAATGTTTCTCACAAAAAGGTATTAGCTACTAAAATAAATTTGTCATAAAATGTTATTCGCTACGTTTTGAAGAACGCCTCTAAAAATATTTACCTCCAACAAACAATTAGTTGCTAAAATTATTCTGCTACAAAAACAAAATCGAAGGTAAAAATAATTACGCACGACTACGATTTTGTAGGTAAAAACTTTTTTCTATGAAATATATACATCATAAATTCCTATATTTGACATTTTTGGTTCTCGTTGGTTATACGTTTTACCAACAAATATATTGTGTATCCAAAACCTTTTCGTGACTATTTTATGAAATCGTCGTGAATATTGTTTTGCTACTTGAATTCGGCGACCATCAAGGCGATGATTGTTTTTTATCGCAAATTATAATTTGACATGATTTTTTAATATTTAGTGACGATTGAATTCTTTGCTAATAAACTTATATGGTGTAGTGACATGCTCGTAAGCTGAGGTTCAAATAACGAATAGTTGAAAGATGGTTGAGAAAGGTTGCTAAAAAGTAAGGAAAATGAGCATAGATGGAAGTAGAAAAATTATTTTTAAAAAGTCACAAACCTAAAAACGAAAAAAGACAAAAGGTAAAAAGAGGGATAGAAAGTCGCAAAGCAACTCATTTGTTAAAACATAAGAAAATTATGGCAACACCTTTCTCTCTCTCACTTTCTTTTTATTTTAATTTTCATAACTACAATTACTAACATAATTAAGTTATATTAAAAAATTACTATTAGGGGTGACATGATGATATTGTTGTCTCACTTGAGGATATCCTTTGCAACATTAAAAAAAAAGGAGCTATGTAATTCCAATGTTTACGTAGGGAGCTAGGAAAAGATATTAGAGTGGTGACTAAAAGGGATGCAACTATTGTTGGACAATCATGAATCCACTAGCTAGCCAATTTTTGCATGTTGAAATTCTGGTGCCTGTCGGAGCACCAACTTGAAGAACTGTCATTGGAAGGGCCAAAGGTGCAAACAAAGTAACTATAAGAGGAACCTCAATATCTTCCTCCTTCCAAAAGTTTGTTAATTCTTGACAACACACGAGGAAATCGAAGATGATTCATTTAAAATAGTGCCAGTTCTTATTCATCCCTAATTATGACGACGATTGACCAGCTACTATGAGTTAATCGGATTCACAATCAAGGATAAGGATACATTTCTCGTACCATTGATTGTCGTTAAATCATAAACATATGCATTAATAACTTTTACAACACACGTTTCAAAGATCCATGAACCACGTTTTCAGGCCTTACATAAGAAAGTTTATACTGTTTTTTTTTACAATATTCTCTTACATTACATAGTTCAATTGCACGTTAAACACTTGAGAAACACTAAAACATCATCTAAGAACTCTTTATATATTAAAGCCAGTAAGTGTTTCTTTGAGGCAAGACGAATTAATTATTTAGTCCACTCGGATTTTTTTGGAAATTTTTTAGTCCACTCTATTTCATGAAAAATCAACGAGAAAATTGAACCTAAGAGAACTAAGGAGATTCTTAATCTCAATAAGCTACTGTAGAAGGTCTGTAAGGTATTATGGCCAACTACTGCGTAAATGACTCCCACAAAGCAGCTTTGTGCATTGGTTACGGTGACTTTTTCAATTCCTACACCAGCTTTGTCCAACATTAAAAAGCCTAATGTCATAGAAGCTGACATTTGTAGGGTTCACATAAGGGCAGTCCTAATGAACAAATAACATTCTATAGCCTACTTGAGCAAACCATTATCCCCAAAATATCAGCTATCTTCCGCTTGCTAAAAAAGAGTTTCTCATAGTAGTCAAGACTATCAAACACTGAAGACATTACTTCATTAGAATGCATTCCCTTAACACTCTCCCAGCAATTATGACTACCAAAACTAGTTGACTATGATTTTGAGATTCTTTAGAGAAGTGACAAAGAAAACATAGATACGAATTCCCTTTCTAGAGTTCATTAAAATTTTTGGTGGTCTATAATGTGCAGACTGACCTTTTACTAGATATTAAAGCGAGTTAGGAGAGTAATTCCGTACTATAAAATTTGATCACCAAACTCAATGAGGAAGCCCTCTTATGAACGTAAGGATGGTCTCCTGAGGTGGAAAAGGAGGAAAACAGTCGGTCATTCACCTAAATTAAAGAACACATTAATATCACTATTGCATAACAACCTTTAAAGTGAACGCTCAAGAACATAGGGCACTACTAAAAGGCTTCAAGCATTTGTTTCGTTGAAAGCACATTTAAAGCGCAATTACGTTAAGAGGAACAAATATAAGAAGTTCCTTGGAATTGATGGGTAGACACCAGCATGAACATAAAAGGCGTTCCCAAATCTAACGGCTACTCAGTCATGATGTTAGTGAAGGATCACTTTCAACAAATGCGGCCACTTCATCACTTTAAGGCGCCCTTACTGGACTCAATACGTGACTCAAATTTTCAAATTGTAAGGCATCCTGGAACCTTGATTAGTGATAAAGAACCTTTTTTTTTTAGGTCTTTAGCAAAAATTCTTCAATCTTTTTTGGACTTGTATCTTCAGCCTATTACCCTCAGACGAAAGATCAAATAGAAATATATAATCAGACATTAGAAACTTATTTATGATCATAACCAGAGATTGTCCTACCACAAGGTCTTAAGACATTGGCGGAGTGGTATATAACACCACACATCACTAAACCACTACAAGGGGAATAGGAAGTGGGGACGGAAAAATAACGACAGAAATCATACCATCA
>JANSVA010000217.1:14464679-14478664 GCA_025504915.1 Erythroxylum reticulatum
AGTTTTTCCTCATCTGTTGATATTAAACATGAAATATTTTGACTTTTCAAATCATCTAAGTTAATCTTATAGAGATTATTTTTTTCTCTTGGCAGAAAAGAATACGGAACTGTCCTTGTTTTTTATTATACAAGAGTTTTGATTAAAGGATACTTCAAAATCAGAATCACATAATTGATTTACACTAATTATAATATGCTTTAATCCTTCAACTAGCAGAACATTATCAATAGATGCAAATGAATCTTTAACAATTTTGTCGATTCCAACTATTTTGCCCTGCTGGTTGTCTCCAAGAGCTACTGATCCTCCTTACTTATTTTGGAGGTCTAGGAACATAGATCTTCTTCCCGTTATGTGTCGCGAGCATCCACTGTTCAAGTACCATTGGTGTTAGTTGCTTTTTCCAAGAAAGGAGATATGCAGTATATATTACGTTTTTCTTAGGTACCCATATTTTCTTGGGTCCTTTGAGGTTGGACTTACAATTATTCCTTAAATAATAAGGATATTGTTTCTTTTTCTTTCTGTTAGGAACAAAATTCTTATTATGATGAACATTACTATTAGTAAACCCTAAACCACTCTTATCATTTAGATGTTTATATTTTCTAATCATATCATTTTTCCTTTTTGTACTTTCGATAAATATTGATAAATCTGCTGAAAAACTATTAATCCTTTGTTTCAATTGATTAATTTCCTCAAATCTATCTACAGTTACTTTCTTTTTTATATCGTCTACTTGTTTCTTAAGGCAGACATTTTCTTTTTCTAACACTTCCATGTTCTTTAAGCTTTCAACAAATTTCTTTTTTAAAATCTTATATTGTTTTAATATAGCATGTGAATCTTCTAACAATTCTAAATACGCCTCTTGAAGTTCATTAAAGTTAGAAGTTACCTCATCGTCGCATTCCTTTTTAGCTACCAAGTATATATTTTCTTGTTTTGATGCTTCTGAATCGGAGTCAGATTTGGATGAATCTAAAACTTTCTAAGTTGCCATCATACTCTTTTTGTTTTCTTTACTTTTCTTCTATTTTCTTTTGAGCAATGGACATTCGGACTTGTAATGTCCTGGTTTGTTGCACTCATAGCAGACGATAGAACTTTTCTCATTCTTTGATTCGTCTTTTCTATTCTTCTTAAAATAAAAGTCTTTATTTCCCTTCACTTTCTTTTTCCACATCCTCCTAATCTTTTTTGAAATGAAGGATAGTTCATCATCATCTTCACTTGAATCTTGATCAAATTCACTGGCTTCTTCATTCTTGATTTCTTCAATCTTTAATGCTTTTGAAGATGTGCTTCTATTTTCTGGTTCTTCTGATTCTTCTAACTAAACTTTAATGCGATAGATTTGTCTCTTTTAGGCTTATCTTCTGCATCAAGCTCTACTTCATATATCTTCAGTAAACCAAGCAATTCATCTAGCTTCAACTTACTTAAGTCCTTGGCCTCTTGTATTGCTGTAACTTTAGGTCTCCATCTTTTAGGAAGACTTCTGAGAATCTTTCTGACATGATCTTAGTTATCGTAGATTCTCCCAAGAGCTTTAAGTCTGTTAACAATCGTTTGAAATTGTCCAAACATCTGATCAATAGTCTCCTCATCCTTCATTTTGAACAGCTCATACTAATGAACAAAAATACTGATCTTAGACTCTTTCACTTGATTTGTGCCTTCATGTGCAATAGCTAATGTGTCCCATATTTCTTTTGTAGATTCACATCCATGAACCTTATCATGTTCACTTCTGCTTAGGGTATAACTTAGAAAGAACTTAGCCTTCGAGTTTAACTGAAATCGAGCTTTCTGTTCGGCTGATCATTTGTCACGAGAGATGCTATTGCCTTCGTCGTCTGTTAGTGTATATGGACCATTCTTGATGATATCCCAAATATCAATATGTGTGGATTCTATAAAGAGCCGCATCCTATCCTTCCAATAATGATAATCCTCACCATTGAGTACAGAAGGTCTTGTGACCGAGGCATCTTCAGCTATAAAAACATGTGATTCATCCATAGATCTTTGTCCTCACTTTGTAATAGTGTTTCTTGGAAACTTCGCTTTGATAACAACTGAAGTAAATCACTTGTTAATATCTAAATCATGTATAATATCTAAAATACACAAGAAGGGGGTTAAATTGTGTAATCTTTTCAAAAAATATTAATCTTTTGAGATTTCTTGAATTTCTTTACAAAATTCAGATGATCACAAAAACACTTTACTAAAGTTGATAAGTAATGCAATTGCAAGTAATATTATCTACTCTTCTAATAATAAGAAAATTAAAAGATAAGGGTTAGAGAGGTTCACCCTAAACCTTAGGCTATGTCCAGTCCTCAGAGTTTGTCTGAGATTTCACTATACTCTTCAACTTTACAAGTATTCTTTCTACACTTGCAGAGCCTCTTTAGGTCTCTCTCAAAAAGTATTCTTTATCTACTATCTTAGCCTCTTCAGGCTTTAGCCTCTCTTTCTCTCTCTAGGAAAGATATTTTTGAGCTTCCTGTTACAGATGTGTTCGCTCTCTTCTTTTGCGCTTTGAATACAAAATTTCTCTAAGTATTGTACAACTTAAAATTTCTCTCTTATAAAATCGTTATTTAGTCTTTGACTAGAACTAGTGCTTATAGCCTAAGTCTTCATCTGTTATTGTGCTTCGTCTGTTGTTGACTATGCATCTTCTAGGTTTGACTTAAATGTTACTTACATTTATCTGCACACTTAACAAACTTATCAAAAAAGTTCATACATTTCTAAGATTATTATTATTTGATTGTCATCAAAATTAATAGAAGTGAAGTCTTCTTGACTTAAAAGTTGATTCTAGATTCCAAAGTGACTTGTTACATGGACTTATCCACTATACACACTAAGAGCATTTAACAGGGTTTTAAGAAATGGAGCCCCATTGATTAAGATCTTGGACTTAAAGAGTTCTTTAAGGTTTACCAATTTGAAACTTAGTGATTTCCACTCCTATCAAATTAATTTCAAGCTATGACAACCAAAGCTCATTTTCAAGAGGATTCTATCACTCTTTGATCATTTTTCTTAATCTTTCCGTTTTCTATTCCTAAAAATCCAAAATACATTTTATTTACTTTTTTTAACAATTCAATTTAGTAAAGTTAATGTTTTCAAAGATCAAAACCCCCTCCTTACCAAATTAGCTTGCATTTCATGACGCATAGGTTAACTTAGGTCTATTCATTTTAGGTTTCGATTAAGTGAAATGACCTGAGGTTGCATCCTATATTGCAATCCTTGGATTAATTTTTTGATTTGACCTTTAAGGGTACGAATAAAGTTCCAAGTCAAAATGACACCGTTGTTGGGGATCCAAGAAATTGGTTCTCTAGGTTAGCTTTTGTCGTTTTTTTTGCTAAGTGAGGTTAGGAGCCTTTTATTTAGATTGTATTCTAGATAGTTTAGCTTTATACTTGTCAATAGTATATGATTTCATTTTTCTTTGCATAGCATCAAAATTCTGAAAATACAAACAAAAGAATACTGAAATTTTTGCACTTTTCATGCTTAGCATTTTTTCACCCAAATGTTTCTTTTGATTGCTTTTTGATCCATACATACATACTTTTATACATACTTTCACATACCTACATACTTGCATCTATCACATCTTATCTTTTTATTTAACTTTGTGTGCTTATAAGTCAATTTTGTTACCTTTTACTTTCGTTTGAATTGTTCCCTTGTGTGCCCCGGAAAACCAAACTTTTACTTTTCTACCCTAAAATTGAGAGACGTTTGAGAAAAAACAGAAAGGAGAGGAGGGGAAAAGAGATAAGCAAAATAGTTATTGAAGAAAAGAATATCTCAGTGGAGTCTAGTCAGCCTAGTAGTGAGAGCAAATCATTAGAAGGAGTGATAATGGCTGAAAACCTAGCTTTTCTGCAAAATCCTAACTTGAATATTAACCAACCTAGGAATGGTGATAATGGAGGTAATGGGGAGCAGGTGCGAGTTGGTGAGAACAATGGACATCATAAAAGGAGGACCATTAGGGAAGCTACTACCTCTGATGTGAATTATGATCTGTTTATTGCTGCTTGCCCTAATTTTGATGTAAATTTTGAAGTTAAAGGATTGCTTATTAACTCTCTTCCTAAATTTCATGGCTTGACAAGAGAAGATCCCTACATTCACTTGCAATCGTTGTCCATGATTTGTCAGAGCATGAAACCGGTGGGAGCTTCTTTTGATCAAGTAATATGGAAAGTCTTTCATCTATCCTTGGAGGGTAAAGCAAGGGAGTGGTTGCCTACCACATTTGGGCCAATCTACAAAAGGCATTCTTGGAAAAGTGTTTTCCGACCTCTAGAACTTCATCAATGAGGAAGGAGATTTACTCAGCACATTAAGATTATGACGAGTCCCTCTACGACTATTGGAATTGTTTTCAAGATCTATTGTCCAGATGCCCTCATCATCAAATACCTAATGAGCAGTTAGTGCAGTACTTTTATGATAGACTGAAAAGTCAAGACAAAAGTATGCTGGATGCAGCTTCAGGAGGTTCTTTGATTGACCTCACAGCTTCGGAGGCATGGGATCTAATTAAAAAGATGGCTTTAAATAACCAACAGTTCACTGTTAGAGACACCAGACGTGTACATGAGTTGGGAGCCTCAACAACCCAATCTAGAAGAATGGAAAGTTTGGAGTCTATGGTTGACTCTTTGGAAAGTAAAGTGACTTCGCAGTTGTCCTTCATCACTGTAGAGTTGAAAAATATGAGTATGCATTGTCCAACACCTTCTATGGATCTTACTGCACCTAATTGCGATACTTGTAGGTCAATAATGCATATCTCTAGTGTTTGCCCCGATCGTTATGAAGAGGTATCTGCTATTTATCAGGGTCGGCCCAATCAGAAATAGGATCCCTATTCCAACATCTATAACGAGGGATGGAAAGCGAATCCTAGACTCAGTTGGAGAAATGAAGAAGGAAGAGGTCCAAACAGATTTCAACAAGGTGGAGGGCTGGTTCTTCCATAAACTAGTTCCATAACCAACAACAAGCTCTAACTGTCCCATGAAAGGAAGACGCTAATGAACTTCTGCATCACATGATGGCATTGATGAAGGAGGAGAGAACTTTGAATAACAACCAGTTCAATGCCATAGCCTCTTTGATTCAACAGGACTCTTCTAAAAATGCTGCTTGGTTCAATGCTCTAGAGAAGAGAATGGAGCAATGGAAGATGAAGGCTGAGAATATCAACTCCTACATCACTAAACTATCCAACAAGATGAGTGAGAACCAAGCTAGGGGTAGTGGAACTATTCCCTCCAATACTGTTATGAACCCAAGAGTTTGAATGCCATAACTCTTCGCAATGGGAAACAAGTGAGGTTCAGCAATCAAGATTAGGGAGTAAATGAAGAGGAGATTGAGTGTGAAGAATTGCCTTCATCAAATGAAAGATATAAGAAGTCTGAAAGCTCCAAGGAGAGAGCACTTTTAACTAAAAGGAGTCAAAATCTTTAAAAAGCAAGGAAGCAAATTCTGAAAGAAACCAGGAATCAAGCAAGCAAGGAGCCCATGAAGTCAATGATAAGGAGGTAAATCTTAAAGACCTTCCTTTTCCTAATTCGTATTTGCTGAGCAAAAGGATGACTAAAACTAAACATGAGAAAGATATCATTGATTTGTTGGGTAGAGTAGAAGCCAATATCTCTTTGCTTGACCTTGTGAAAAGGGTTCTTGCGTATGCTAAGTATCTTAAAGACCTGTGCACGAACAAAAGGAAATTCAAACCAAATGAAAGAGTGCAAGTCAGCTCAAATGTGTCAGCTCTATTTAAACCCCAAATTTCTGTCAAATTCCAAGACCCTGGATCTTTCACTATCCCTTACATTATAGGTAAGGTTACCATAGGGGGAGCCTTGTTAGATCTGGGGGTAGCCATTAATGTTATACCTAAGTTTGTCTGCACATCATTAAGAGTCAAAAGTCTTAAATCTACATCTGTAGTTCTCTAATTGGATGATAGGTCTCTTAGGCATCTTGTGGGCATTATAGAGGACAATTTGGTATAGGTTAAGGTTTTGGTCTTTCCAGTTGATTTCTATGTGCTTGACATGTCTTATAAAGTTGTGCAGGATACTATATTGATTCTTAGTAGACCTTTCTTAAGGATTGCTAGTAATATGATTAGCATGAAAGAAGGTACTATCACCATGGAGGTAGGAGATCAAAAAGTGTGCTTTAATATGTATGAAGCAATGAAACATCCTCATGAGGATTATTCACTTTTGGGAGTTAACATGCTCGATGTTGTTATTGATGATGTATGCTCTGAATTTGAACTCCAAAATGCTTACCTTAGCTCTGCACTGTACTTATTAGATTCTTCGATTTTCAATGATGACCCTTTGAGAGAAAGGTTTTTGGTTAATGTTTCAGGTGAATCTAAACTTATGGAGGCTGACACCGATGTGGCAAGTGGTAAAGTTGTCTCACCATAGCATGGATATCTATCGAAGGTTCACCAGGAGAATCAGGAACCGTAATCATCAGGTTGTTTCTTTCCTCTACTTATTTACTTACTCTTGCTCTATGACTGATTATGACATTGTCGGGTGCATTAGTTTGTTAAATAAGTGTGGGGGAGAAACCATTTTAGTAGGAAATTAGCTTAGCTTTTAGTCTAATAAATAATTTTTCAATTCAATAATTCCTCTCTTGTTTTATTTTTGCTATGCTTATTGGCCTAATGAATGATATCTTCAAGTTTAAGGAAATTGATGTGATTAATTATGTTGCACTTTATTTTATTGAGCTTATCTGGTGCCTTATGACTTTGTATGTGCTCTTTAAGGTTACCGAGTACCTAGCTTGTGTCATTTTCTTGTCAGTCATGTTTCCCTTATTGAACATTTATTTTTGTCTTGCTTGATATTCCTTCCAGGTAATCTTTACTATGGCGTGGATTCCACATTGTTACAGCAAACTTACCTTATTCCTTTAAGTTGCTCTCGGGTGAATTTCGTCGTGACAATAGTTCCTCACACCCTTTATATTGCTTGGGGTAAATTTCGCCGCGGCATGAAGTCTACATCACCGCGGCAAAGATACCTCATTTCTTTCTGTTACTCTCGGGTTAATTTTGTCGCAATGTGAATTTGACGTCGCCATGACGAACTCCCCATCATTCTTCTTTATTTCTTTTGGGTTAATTTTTCCTTGGCATGAGTTCCATTTCGCTGTGACGAAACATCGATATTTTACTGTTTTGTGATTAGGGTTAAGTTTGTCACGACGAAGTTTTAATCTGCGTAAATTTTACTAGGTGAAATTACCATTCCACCCCTATTTTATCTTAACCTTTTATATTCCCTCTATCCTTTTCTATCATTTCACACATCCAAACCCCTATTTAACCTTTCCAACCCCTCTCCTTCCTTCCCCACCTTCACTTTCGCCGCGGCACACATTCTCGAGATTCTTAACCCAACCTTTTCCTTCCAAATTTTTGCGTAGCTTTAAATCTTTCGTAAGTGTTCTCTTCTCTTCCTTTTTCTTAGTTTCTGTAGTGTTTAGGGTAGACTAGGTTGTCTATCTTGTTTTCCTTTCCATTTTCACTTTAGAATCATTTTGTTTCGATTACTTAGGATTGTTGATTATGCTTTTGATAGTTGCTTAGGTTATTATTTTTAGTTTGATTTACTCATTTGTTTAGTTATGTTTCAGTGTGCATTTTTTGCAGGACAATGCCTCGACTTAAATTCCTTGCCCCTACTCCTCCTCCTAGCCCTCCTAGTGACTCTAATTCCTCAAATAGTTTTACTTTTGCCGAACTTTTTGAGAAAGTAAAAACTAGGCCTTTCGTTAAAAAGCGACCCTTTTCGTTAGCTCCCTCTGACAATCCCTTCGTGTAGTAACTTATTGCTTCTAAGCTCATAGGCTTAGTGTAACCATATGCTTAAGGCAACGATAAATTCGTTCGCCATTTTTACACATATGTCAGATTCAATGATACCATAGAAATTAACTTTTGTGGTATTAAAGCACCAAATGCATTCACAACCTCCTTTATCCGTCTCCATTTCAGTCTTCCTAACATCCTCCGTTGCCATTATGATTAGCTCATGATGTTATCGCCTCCGCCCTTCATGACTCCATCACTACGGCCAAATTCACCAATGCCATCACCTCATCTCTGACATTTTCCAAGCACACAATGTCTCGAAGTTTGATATTGACATCTATTTTGATTTGACTCCACTCTTTAGGTATGCTCGCCTCAAGCATCCTACCATTCACCCACCTCGTCCCTCCACCCATGCTCATGATATTGGTGCAACCTATGCTGCTGTGGCACCAGCTGAGGATGATCCTCCAGCTCAGGACGCTCTTAAGCTCGTTACTTTATAGACCTCGTTAGTAAAGTCGACGGACTTTGTGCGGATCTCTCCCATCTCCGAGACACTCTCTTCCAAGAGATAGCCCAGCAGAAGGAGAGAGAGGCTTTATATGATCGCGATAGGTAGTATTGCCGATGTGTAGATGCATTGCTCGCTGAGCATTTTCATTTCCAGTTACCATTTGATGAAGATGACCCTCTAAGTGGCGCTGGCACATTTGGAGCAGGTCTATCTGGATCTGAGGATGATCTTTCTCTGGAGTAGCTTGAGTCATTTATTCTTTTTGTCTTAGCTAGTCATGTTTTCATTTTTAGTCTGCTAGATACTCAGTTACATTGTTATTATTCACAAAATTAATGGCTAGTTGTTTATATAATTCTTATTGTGCTTTTCCCGGTGTGTCGTTATTCAATAGCCTTCCTCTTACTTTTCAATGCATCATGGCGTTTTGCTTGTTTTTCAAATTGAGGACAATATGAAGTTTAAGTGTGGAGGATGTTATTCTATTTTGGCATTTTTCTTTATGCACCATTTTTGGCCATTTAATTTGTTGTACAAGTCATTTGTGTGTCCTCTAGAAATTTTTAAACTTGGTAATTGAGGTGAATTGCATGTTTTTTAATTGTTTCTTTTTCTCTGCAATATTTAGTTGTGGCGACACTGCTTTTAGTTCACCGCTGCAAAGTCAATGAAAAAGACATTTTTTGTTTTAATTCCTGCATTTCAATAATTCTCCCAAACTAGATTCTTCTCACTCCTATGTCTGAAAGATTTTATAAATTTCAAATTTCTGCATATGCTTTTGGAAAACCATTTATGTTTTTAAATGATAGTTGATTTTTTTAAATTCCATTTTCAATGATTTAATGAGAGGCAAGTGAGAGTACGCTAAGAGAGTAGCACTATGCATTTTTAAACCTTGAGATTGCTTAATTGAGATGCTAACCTTGTTGGAAGGATATTTGGGTCTGAATTCTTTCATTTCTATGTGTATCTACTTAGTTTCATATCTCTTTAGAACTTGTTCTAATTCTTGATCAAAGCTTCATGAACTAAAATTTTGTTAATATGATAGAGACATTCTTTTCAAAAACCCTACTTATCCAAGCATAAACCCCAAACACTTAACCATTGCTAGCCTTTTGAGTCATCTTTTGAGTGCATGCATATTTCACAATTAATGTGAATATCTCATCTTCAATTAAAAATGATCAAAAAAAAGTTTCTATACAAAAGAAAAGAAAGAAAAAGTTCCAAAAAGCTAAAAAACAAAAAGCTTTCTCGAAAGAGAAAAGTTATAAAAAATGTTTTAGATTATATTTGATGTTTATTCAAATATTTTCTTACGCATAGTTGGCGTTTGTTTCATTTGGAAAATAATTGTGATGTATGTACTCATTTTTGTCTTCTATCCAATCCATTTCATTTAGCCTTCCATACATTACAACCCTAAAAGTCCTCTTGATTCTTGAAATTATAGTTCTTGTGGTGGAGAGGTAGAATTATCACAAGCTTATAAAAGAGAATGGACTAAGCAAATTGTAGAGTGAATTTATCCCAAGACAAGTGAGTTGAGAGATTAAACACATTTCCTTGAGAGAAATGTCTCTTGCGCAATCTCTTAGATTAAATACTTATAATGTTTATTTTCTTAGCACTCTTTCAGTCTGCTTGGGTTGATTTCTGAGGAAGTGATTTAACTGATTCTCTACTCTCATTTTTAAGCATGGTCGGTATTGTCTTTTACACTTATGTCTCTTTGACTTTTATAAGCTTTGTCCAGGAGTACAAAGGTCTAAGTGTGGGGGAATTTTATTGAACACAATTTTCCTATATCATTTGGTGACAATTTTATGGTCTTTGTTATACTTTTTAACTCATATTATCGAACATTGTGCTTAATTTAGCTCATAAGTGCTTGTTTTGAATTAATGAGGTTTGAAAGTAAAATTGTCACAAATAATTGGTAATTGCACTAAATTGATTTTTAGAACAATTGATACTGCAAACTACTATTTTTTCCATTGCAGGATATCCAAGAAGTAGAACCAAAGAGTGAAGACGAAGAACACAAGTCAACGAAGCAACAGGCAAAGTTCACCACGGCGAGGATAATGCTTTTGCCACAGCAAAATCAGAAAAATTTTGAAGAAATCTTTTGAGAAAAGTTCGCCACGGCAAACTCGTCCTTTTGCCATGGTGACACATTCGAATTGGCACTAGACCCGATCTATTTACGAAAAATTTAACTAACTGTGCAACCCGATCTAGCAACCCGATTTTGAAAAAAACCTATTTTGCGCTAACATACAAAAGGAGATAAGACAACTGATAGAAAGGATATTCATATTCCACATCTTCCACAGCTATCACACCATCGTCTTCTTCCACATTCATCTCATTTTCTTCCAATTTTCACTGTCGACTTCTACCATAGATGCCTCTAATTGCTTATCGGTTGTGAAGTTTCTTGGAGCTATGCGTGACTAGGCATCTCTCTTCTCTTGAAGATGTAGCAATGGCTAGAGTTCAATGAGCTTAAAAGGAGAGTGGCTTAATCCATAGTTTAGCTATGATTTATGAATTCCTAGGTTTAGGATTCGTAATTTGTAGTTGAACATACTTGATTATAGTTTAATCAAGTGTTGGATATTCAATGTGTAGTTTGGATTTGTTTATGTAGAAATTTGAGCTTAAATATATGAAGTCTCATATATGTCTATTTGTGATCTTGTTGATTCTCTTTTATCTTACATAGTTGTGTTTGATATGGAGTTGATTCTAGATTCCAAAGTGACTTATTGCATGGACTTATCTACTACACACACTAAGAGCATTTAACAAGGTTTTAAGAAATGAAGTCCCATTAATTAAGATCTTAGACTTAAATAGTTCTTTAAGTTTTACCCATTTGAAGCTTAGTGATTTCCACTCCCATCAAATTAATTTCGAACTATGATAGCCAAAGCTAATTTTCAAGAGGATTCTATCACTCTTTGATCATTTGTCTTAATCTTTCCATTCTCTATTCCCAAAAATCCAAAATACATTTTATATATTTTTCTTACAATTCAATTTAGTACAGTTAATGTTTTCAAAGATCAAAACCCCCTCCTTACCAAATTAGCTTGCATTTCATGACACATAGGTTAACTTAGGTCCATTCATTTTAGGTTCTGATTAAGTGAAACGCTTGAGGTTGCATCCTATATTACAATCCTTGGATTAATTTTTTGATTTGACCTCCAAGGGTACGAACAAAGGTTTGAGTCACCTAGCAATTTCCTTGATCTATCTCTATAGATCTTTATTCCCAATATATAAATTGCTTCTCCAAGGTCTTTCATGGAGAAATTATGGGACAACCAAAATTTGAAAGATTGCAAACTTGATACATTATTTCCTATTAGTAATATGCCATCCATATATAACACAAAGAATACGATAGCATGCCCACTGACCTTCACTACATAAAAAGTGACATACAGTGACATCTACTATTACTGACACATAGAAAGATTGCTATTAAATGAAGGTTATAACAACAATTGAAGAGAGTGTCAGTACCAATAGGGACGGCCACTTAAATTCATCCTTAAATTCAAGTGTATAGTGACGGATCACAGGTTCCATTCCTAAATTTGGGTGACTAGTAACATTTTAGTAATAGGGACGTTAGTAGCAATAGGGGCGAACAAGATTATCTGTCGTTGAATTCAAGTGACTAGAAACAATAATTAATTTTGCAAATAACATTTGTATATATATTTCCAAAATAATGACTATATATATAGTTAATTAATAACTTAAAAATATAAAGTTAAGTAATATATAGAAATTTAAGTTTAATTTTAGTTTCATTTTAAAATAGGAATTATATAATTTAAATTTTCTAATTTTTATAGAGATCATGTTTGTAGAATTAGTTAAAATCATATCAATTTTAATCCTTTATCGGTAAAGAAAAATTCAGCTTTGAGTGCCATGTGAGGTGATAAAAGACATGTACGATATATATGTTCTTAGCATCTTTATTTTTGAAGTATAAAAACACTATTAATTTTTTAAGTATAATTTTTTGTTATTTATGTAATTTGCTAACAAGGATAGGTGTTGAAGTGACCTAAATCGTACATAAACAAAGATATGTGTTGAAAAGAAAGAAATGTTAAGCTATAAAGGGAAAAACACATGTCCTCCTTGCACATGTATATATTTCTCTTTTGTACTTTTATTACATTGTTATTAAAAAATTAATATATTTTTGTGATTGGTGTGGTGTTGTCTGAAGTAATTGCCAGGTTGCCTAAATCGTGTCCCAATAAGGTCAGGTGTCACGAAGTAGGGGAATTGAGATTTTAAGCTACAGTAGGGGAAATGGGAGATTTAATCCTCTACAATTTTAGGTAAATTAATACTGCAAGTTGTACAATTGTTAAGTCGAGAAAGATTCAGGTGAAGTTGGTTCAATCGGTGAGGCAAAGTAGCTTGAAGATGATCTCTGTGGTGAGAGTAGAAGTCGAATTCTTGAAGTTGAACTTACCAAGCAATCTACTCCTCCGTTATTGGTAAACAAGAAACCTAAATATTTTTTGAATTGTGGGTAAATAAGAAACCTAAATCTTTGTTTTCAAAAAGGGAACAAAGTTCTTCTTTCTTGATCATGCTTGCTGCTTTTATTGAATTTCTTGAATGTAGTTGTTCTGCGAAGAGCAAAAGGTTTTGTTTGCTTAATTCAATTGATAATTACCCAAAGCCTTTTTCTTTTACAATTGATGAAGATAGTTGGTTTAAATTCTTTCTACAATGACTTACAGAAGTGATATTTTATAGGTTGTACTGTCAGATGTTACTCTTAAATCCGGTCTTCACTTCTTTAGCTAACATATCACTACAAGTTTTTGAACAAGAGTTTCTTATGGGATTTTCTTATAAGTTAGTTCACTGTCAAATTCTTTTTTATAGCTTTGTTTAGGTTGAACATGCCTTTTTGCTTCGTTTAAAACTACTATTTCAATTTATAGAATCAATTGATTTAAATCCTTTTACTTGGTCACCCATACAGAGGGAAATCTTATATATAACATATATGAATACCAATGGAATTAAATCCTTTCTTGATGAGTCAGAGAATTGATTCTAAACAAACATTGAATATTTAAACATATAAAGTTAACTACATCAAAAATTTGCAGTTAAAGAGATATAATTTCTAGGAAGTAATAAAGTTATAAAAAAGTAACACATTCCTATCACAACCTTACTCCAAATAGTTTTATAAGCAACTAACAAGCTCATAATCATCAAGTTGATCTGCACATAAGAAATATTTCTTCTATTTAAATGATTAGAATATTTCTTCTATTTCACTTTCAGATCCTTCTAAATTCTTATACATTTGCTCTTTTGGACTAACTTCACCTCCTTCTTCCATATGTGGCACCATTAACATGTTCAACCCCAATCTATTCAGTTGGTTGTACAGTCCCATTTCCTAATGCATCTTCTATATCATAGACATCTCTAGTGGTCACATGCTTCACAACTAACCAATCTTCATGCAATGGATGTCTGACA
>JANSVA010000217.1:14486432-14507329 GCA_025504915.1 Erythroxylum reticulatum
AATATGTTGAACTTTAATTATTTGGTAATATATATGTGTAGGGTATCATAAATATTTATAATAGATAATATGTGAAATTAGTGATGTAATAAATGTATCTGAAAAAGAACTTTTTTTTGTCAATTTGTGAATATGTTGTAGACTTGTAAGTTCTAATCATGTATACTTAGACTTATTAATATTGATTAAAAATTGTAAAAGCAACATATATATTTAAGAACGAAATATAGAATGGTGTATATAATATTAAGGTTTGTTAGAAATGAAAAGAAGATTCAAAGCTTTAAATAAGAAAAAAAAAACAATTCCAAAGAAGCTATATCCTTCAACTTGATCCTTATATTATGAATATATTTTTCAACTTGATTATCATATTATAAATATATGTGTATGAACAATTGTATAAGATATGTCATTCATTATTTGGAATTTAGGTAAATCATAGCATACCTTTCAACTTGATCCTCATGTATAAAACTTTGAATTGAAATTGTTGAAAATAGAAAATATTTATATATGATTTGTAGAAGTTGGAAATAGAAATTGTTGAAAATTGTTGAAAATGGTAATTGTTTTATGAATGTATTGTGATTATTGGAAATTATTGGAAATAGAAATGAAATTATGAATGTTTTGTCATTATTGAAAATGAAAATTGTTGGAAATTGAATTGGCATTATGAATGTTTTGTGATTGTTGGAAATGAAAATGGAAATGGAAATTATTGGAAATGGAAATGGAAATTGTTGAAAATTGTTGGAAATAGAAATGGAAATGGAAATGGAATTATGAATGTTTTGTGATTATTGGAAATAGAAATTGTTGAAAATTGTTAAAATTTGTTAGAAATTGTTGAAAATGGAAATGGAATTATAAATGTTTTTATTATTGAAAATGGAAATTTTTGAAATTGGAAATAGAATTGGAATTGAAATTATGAACGTTTTGTGATTATTGGAAATAGAAATTGTTGAAAATTATTGGAAATGAAATTGGAAATTGTTGGAAATAGAATTGGAATTAATTGTTGGAAATAGAACTTATTGGAAATTGTTGAAAATAGAAATTATTGATATATGTTTTGTGTTATTATATATGTTGAATGTTTGAATTGTTAGCTTTTGACTTATAGTGAATTGTGTTCCATGAAATTGAATTGTGTGTAATGTAATCATACAGAATGAGTTACATTATATAAGATGGATATGCATATTGTGTATTGAAATTATGTGTTATTTATTTTGATATATGCATTCATTTATTTTTACAGATAAATGGAAGAAAGTTCAAGTACTCCTGATCAATCCACTTCTAGTAGATACAACGATCCACCTTGGGCTCATGCTGCATTAGTTCCTGATATGAGGAACCATACTATTTGTTTGTTTTGTAACCAGTATTTGAAAGGTGGAGGAATCACCTGATTAAAAAAACATTTAGCTGGGGTTAAAGGAGATATGGAACCCTATAAAAAAAGTAAGTCATGATGTGAAGTGACAGATAAAAACATTGCTTTAATGAATATCAATATGAGGAGATAGAAGGGAAAGATTGAATTTTAAGATTGGTAGTGGAAGTTCGTTTTCTAGTTTCCGTGATGATTTTGGAAATGTTGAAGGTGGAAGTGGTAGTAGTAGTGTTACTAGTAGTGTTCCATCTCAGACTCAAGATGAAGTATCTTAATCTTATATGAGGAAGAGAAGAAGGTAAGTGACTAGTTTCTTTGCACCACGAACAACTCCTGGAGCTCAACCTTCAATTCATAGTGCAATGCAATCAAGAGATGCAGCTCACAATATCGATACGGCAGTAGCTAGATGGTGGTATGATACAAGTTCATCATTCAATGCTTCTTAGTTTTATTATTATCAACCTATGATGGATGCAATAGCCTCTTATGATCTAAGATATAAAGGTCCCTCAATTGATGACTTAAAAGGTAAACTGTTGAGTTGTGTTGTTTCTAAAATTAGAAGTTATTGCTAAAAGAATAGTGAATTGGGATACTTATGGATGTTCAATCATGTGTGATGGTTGGACAAATAGGAGACAAGAGCCTATTATAAATTTTTTAGTTTATTCTATAAATGACTCTATGTTTTTGAAATCTATTGATGCATCTGACCTTTTTAGAAATACTGGGACTTTGTTTGCGATATTTGATAAAGTTGAGAATGATGTAGGGTCGGAAAATATTGTTCAGTTTATTACTGACAATGATTCTGCTTATAAAGAAGAAGGAAAAAGGTTGCAGAATACTTATAATTCATTTTTTTGGACTCCTTGTGTTGCACATTGCATTGACCTAATGTTGGAGAATATAAGAGATCCTAAGTATTTTCTTGTTATTGATGAGACTATGTAGAAAGCTAAAAAGGTAACAAAGTTCATTTATAATCGTGCTTGGGTATTAAATTTAATGAGAAAGGAATTTACAGGAATTTATGTCGCCCTGCTGTGACAAGATTTGTCACAAATTTATTATCACTTCAGTTTTTGTTTCGATGAAGAAAGAGTTAAGACAAATGTTTACAAGTAAAAAGTGGATTACGTTTCAGTATGCTAGGTCTAATGCTGGATTGGAGGTTTGTAATATTATACTGAAAGATAGAGAATTTCAGTCTCAATGCCAATTTGTTATTCGAGTTTGTGAGCTTTTAGTGAGGGTGCTTCACTTAGCTAATAGTGAAGAAAAGCCAACAATGAGTTATATTTTTTATGCCATGGAGAGAGCGATGGAAGCAATCAAGGCCAATATGAAACATAGGCCTTATTTATACACACCATATCTTTCAATCATTAATGAAAGAAAGGAAAGACAACTTTCTTCTCCATTTTTTACAGCTGGGGAATGTTTTTAATCCTAGTGTCTATTTTAAACTGGATCTTACTAAGCAAGTTGAAGTTAATAGATGAATGCTTTTAACTATTACAACAATTGTTAGCATTAACGCGATGTAAGATCTTTTAAGCTTACAAATGGAGCTTTACAAGTTGTTTTATAGGGATTTTAGAATGTCGATTGCTATTCGACAAAGAGGAAAACTTTCTCCAGGTATTATTTATTTCCTTTTTCTTATTTTTTGAAAATTAATTATCATTTTGTTTATAACACTACTTTTGTTATCTTATAACTTACAGTTTCTTGGTGGGATCAATTTGGAAATGGTGTTCCAGAATTGAAAAGGTTTGCAATTCAAATTTTAAGTCAATGTGTGAATACAACAGGTTATGAACGAAACTGGAACACATTTGAATTTATCTACTTAAAGAAAAGGAATAGATTGAAGCTTAAAAGGTTGAATAACTTGGTTTTTTTTTGTTACAATTTAAAGCTTCAGGAAAGGTATGTTATTTTCATTATTATCATTATTAATTTCGATATATTTTCTTATAATTTTCTAATAATTAAATTTAATTGTTTACATGAAGTCTTAATAGCACAAATAGTTCAATTGATCCAATTTTCATTTATAATATTGATCTTTTGGCGAATTAGGTTTCTGAAGAACCGAATTTGGTAGCTATGAATGATTTGGAAGATAATCTTAAATGGAAAAGTATTGACATGTCATTTGGTATATTAAATTTGAATGATAATGATGATGAAACTCCTCTCAATTATGAAGATTTTGTACCAAATGATCACTGGGATTAGTGCAATTATAGCGAGTATCCTCCCGTTGACGATTGAATTTTGTTCCAGGTTTTTGTTTTTCCTCTTCTTTTAATTTTGCTTATATTTGATATTTATGTTAAATTCTATATATGTAATGTAACTGTAAATATTTTTATTTTAGGTTCAACTTCTTCTTAATTATTTCTTCATTATGAACTCTTTTTGTAAATTGTTTAAGGATATTTATTGTTCTTTTTATTGGATGTTTTAATGTAATTATTATTTATTAAAATTATGAAATTGTATTATTGTAATATTTTAAATACTTTGTATTATTCTTAATTTTATATTTGTATGATGATGATTGTCTTTTTTATATTAATTGTGGTTATTATTTATATGTGAAATATTTAAAAATTATTGTTATTTCATATTAATTGTGATTATTATTTATTATTATGATTTTTGGAAACAAGGTTGATGTAAACAGTAAACTAGTAAAGTATACAGTACAACTGTACAATATATCAATTGACTATTTTGCAAAATTTGAAAATTTTAGGGACTATTTTATAAATTTAAAAAATTACCTGAAACGATATCAGGTAATGATCGGTACTAATACAGTACCGTATCAAAACTCAATCTGGTATCAAGTCCGGTACAGTATTCGCAACTTTGATAAAAAGATTTTGTTTTTTTGTTTTAAATAAGAAAAAATAAAAATAATTTAGTTTTTGAAGAAGGAAAATAAATCCTTTAAAAGAGTGTAGATAATTTTGTTTAAGTATTAGCGATATATTAATATGAGTTTTATCAATCAAATTGAAATTAAAATAATTATTTTAAAAGTTTGACTTTATCAATTAATTTGAAATTAAAATACTTATCTTTATTGTGTTTCATTGCATGAAATCATCGATTCCTGCAAGTTATTATTTTTGGGACTCAGATAATAGGAATTGATTTATGTTTTTCTTTTGAATTTTGAAAATTAAATTTTAATTTCGATTCCAACTTGCTTTGTCTCCACACTTTTCTGTTTTTGTTCTGTTTAAGAAAACAAAATTAAGACTATTATTTTTCTTTTGTAATTGTTTCTTTTTATTTATTTTTAAATAAAATAAAAACATGTTTAGATACTAATATAAATATAATTATATTTTTATAACTGATAACAGTTATATAAAATAATTTAAAGATAAATACAAAATTAAATATTTTTTATGAAATTAATTTTAATTATTAAATTAAATTATATTTAAAATTTATATATTTAAAATTTTAAATTATATTAATAAATAAAATTGTATATTTTTGAAATTAATATTTACATTAATTATTAAATTTAATCATTCATAATTCTAAATAATTAAATATATAATCTTAGATTAAATTATTTATAATTATTATTAATAACTAATATTAAATAATATATATTTATTTGATACTAATCAAATTATTTTAAAAAAAGAAACACTAATTTTTATGATTTTCATAGAATATAAAAATTAGACGAAACTAGGATCAGAAAAGGAATTAAAAATTCAAAAGAACATATGTTTTCATTAAATTTGGAAATAAAAATATAAAATTAAAAACATAAATAAAAACAAACAAATTAAATCTTTCATGACTTACAAAAGAACAAATTGGACAAATATATTAGATATGTAAAAAGGGGTTTAAACAAAACACCAAATTCATGATGTGATACCTTTGTGTAACTGTGTTTCAAATTTTCTGTTTCAGGTTCAACATGAATAAAATCTGAATGGCATTATGCTTGCTGACCATTGAAAGTTGTTTTAGTGAATTAAAACATAGAAACTAAACTATAGAAAATTGTAACTAGCCAAATGTTTAGGAATGTCAAAGTATTTTTGATGAATCTTTCCGTGCATGATTTTTCAATATAATTCAATCATTTCATTATACAATGTTCTGATTAGACATAGAACATTAAATTAATGTATAATTTATTTTAAGTCCAATCATATTAATGCTCTGTCATTCGCTATCGATTCAGTTAATGATATTTGTAAACTATTTATAAATCATCAATTCACCTTAGCCAAGAATTTCTCGAATCAATACTAATCGAAAATAGTAGAACATTCTTCCTAATTACTTTAGGGTAGTGAATCATATATTGATCGTATAACTACCTCTATATAGTTCATGCTACATCCAATGTCTACCAACTAAACTAACCATAATTAGAATAAGTGATAAGTAGTATCAAAATATAAAAATCCCTATATAAGATAACTTTGGAGATCTCAAGTCAAAGGATTACTCATACAATCTTCACAATGAGAATTTTCAGACATATAAGTAATTTTTAAAATGGATTTCTCATATAAGGTCAGTTCAATGAACTTGTAACACCTTACTCTCGTCTGACACACGTACGTACACCCTATGGTCACATGTTCACATGCCCGACAAAAATGATGTGTTAACTATCTCACCTTCACTTTATCGCATGACATCATAAGCAAAATCAAAAGTTTCTTTAATTCATTTCATGAAATATAATTTACAATGTAGCATTAAATCCATAATTCATATTTATATATTATCAACATTTAGTTTACAAAGTATACTACATACATGAGGAATTAACCAAAGTTAAAAACAAAGACTAGTTCTTCAATCCTAGCTGACCGACCTTTGAGCCATGTCTTTACTTCAAAAGTTGTACAAAAATGCTTTTAATGCAGCCTTAGAAGCTAAGTCGTACTCGAACCTAAAATTGTCAACGTTGCAATTTTGGTAAGTTTTGCGAACTTAGTTTAGTAACCATCCTCGATGTTTCACTCTTTTCATACAACACAACAATTCATGTTATCATAAAACTCACATAAACTTGATTATGATCAAGTAATATCATGAAACACTTTGTTCATAGATGTCACATTTCAAACACAAATCCATACAATTCATCATTTCACTATAATTTTGTAGAACATAATCATCGAGAAATTATCATGTATTCATACAAAAAAAGTCCTCAAAACAATGCAATCATTCAATTTATTCATATCATATGTGAATGCAATGTTTATAAGACTCAAATTCATTTATTACATTGTTATGACCGTGTTTCTTTTTCACTGTTCCGTATCTGTTGTGGATACGAGTACCGGGCTCGTTGTACCCATTAAGCCTTAGGCTCTTTCTACAAATTTCTGAGCTTTAAGCTCTCTTTCACTGGCGACATCAGTCACAGGAATGAAATGCGCTCTACAAATTCAATCGTTATGCTCATTCAATCACATTCACATTCTTTCTCATTCACATTTATCATCGGACTTTTAGTCTAGCATTCAACATTTAAGTTAAGAAACAAGTAGTCAATCACATTCACATTCAAATAGCACTTCTAATGTTTTATTCATACATCAAACTCCTCGAAAATTTCATGTCCAGAATTTAGTACACATACATCACATATCAATTGAGAAACACTTATTTTGCCAAATTCACATACAAGGAGCACTTCAATTATCCCATTCATAAATCAAAAATCACGGATCTTCATTTTCCGGAATCAGTACAATCAATTCCACATTCAAAACATAATTCAAAACAAACACATAACAAGGTGAGACCGTCTAGGTTACTCATAATTGCTCCCTTTAGCTTATTGCCTTGAAGTCCTGGCAATCTTTGGAAACGTTCGCTCAATATGCTCTTCTATATGCAGTCATATACATTTTCATATTACTACATTGCTCATTTAACTGAATAGATACATTTATAAATGTATCATGTATGATGCATATTCAATGACAAATTATCGGGTATATTTCTTTAGTAAACTGATACAAATACCAAATTTACTCCAAAGTTTCTGGAATTCAAACACTTATTAACCATTCCAGCTTTGTTCTGAAAATAAACTTTTGGGCTATTTTTCATGGTCATTATGACAAGGAAAATGGAGTATTTATATAACACTTTCTTTTAGACAATTGTTCCTTAATGTCTTAAGTTTGTAATGACACCAAGATTATACAATTTGGTTCATTAGTTCATTAGTCTATGAGTTATGCTCAAAATACTATAGACTGAGTACATTTGAAATTTTGGCTAGTGTATGATCAAGCACTCAAAGTTGTAGAACTCATATCTCTCAATTCCAATATTCAAAAATTTCAAACTTTATACCAATTGAAAGCTAAGAGAATAAGATACAATTTTTGTGAAGACAACGTTGTCTGGCTCGGCCTACATCAATACAATTTATTTGATAACAACCAGTGTTTTGAAAATTGGACCGAACTGGCCAGTCAGTCCGGAGAATGGGTGTCTCGGAGCATGAAACAACCCGATTTAACCCTTATTTTTTGTGAGTGATTGGCCATTCATTTTGCGGTCGAATTGGTAAAAACCTCTGAACCAGTGAAAGAAAAAACCGGCCGGTACATTTAAAATGCCTTTATTTTAGAAAGTAAAAAGCTAAAAATCAAAAGTCAGAGAATTAAGAAGACAAAACGCCGCCCTCTCTCAAGTCTTAGGTCTCATCTCAGCCATTGCCATTGTTCACTTTTCATCGAGTAGTTCAGGTCTCTCTTTATCTCTCTCTCTAATCTCTATCTCTCTTAATAAGTTTGTGTTTCATTTTTCCTGTGCTTCTCTTGGGAATTTGCAGGTTCATCTCTTTCGGAGTTCAGTGACTTTTTATTTTTATTTTCATTCTCCTTTAAGTGGAAGCCAACATCTCTTTGGGTATGTTTTTGGTTCTGGATATCAACTTTTGCACCTATTTCCACTTAAGGCATGTGATTAGGGAGAAAAAAAACATAAAGCATTGGGAAGACAAAAAGCAAAGTTCGAATGACTAAGAATCCCAATTTCTTTATCCTTCTCTTCGATAAACAAATGATTGGCTAGGCACGAAGTCTTACCAAAATTCAACACTCAACTATTGCGTCTATTTCCACTTTTGCTTCTGTTTCAACTTTCAACTTTTGCGTCTGTTTCAACTTTCAACTTTTGCGTCTGTTTCCACTTTTGCGTCAAACTTGTATTCTTATGTGCAGAGACCTTTCTTATTGCAAAGTGCAAACAACAACATTAATAATTAGAAAGAAACAAAATTCATATACAGCTTGAGATGTTGAGATGTTTTGTTTACTAAACCATCTGCCAAGGTAGTTTCATAGGCAAAGTATTTTTTGCAAAATTCAAGTTTTTTAAATATTTTTAATAACAAGATATTTTTTATGTTGCACTGTACTTTATATTAGCAGCACCTTTTTAAGTTAAATCATATGCAAACTATGTTGGATTTAAAGAATAATTAATAAGCTTTAGTATATTTTTAATCAAAAGAAAAATTTAGAGCATGTTTTGTTTTATTTTTATTTTTAGTTTAAAAAATGTTTATTTGAGTTTTTTGTTTTTTGTTTTTTGCTTCAGTTTTAGTTTTAATTTTTCAGTTTTAATTTCTTTCTGTTTTCAAAAATTATGAAAACTATAAAAATTGGTTTTGTTTTTTTCATAATATGATTTATTATTAACTAAATATATTATTAAACTATTTAATATACTAATAAGAAGTATGTATAATTTAATTTAATATTATATGTTTAATTAACTAAAATTAATTATTAATATGAATTATGAACTATGAACTATGGTACTATCTAAAGTTCTATGTAAATTTAGCAAATTTTGTTGCTTTATGCCTTTATTTAATAACTTTTTTTTCAAAGAACGATCCAAGTTTTGGTCATTCTTTGTTTAATTCTAATTATGGACAAGTTTTTTTAAAACCGTATATTTTTCTTGCTTTTTTGGTTTCTTCTAGTTATGTCTTAATTAGATTATTAGATGTAATAATTTACTTGCTATAATTTGTATCACCTAATAGCTTGTTATGAGTAACTTACCTATGTAAAAGCTAGTTATGTACACAATCTATTATCTAGTAAGTGGTCTTGCTAAAAGATTTGTGATAGAGAAATTTAATGCTATATATGAATATGACATTACAAAATTTGTGTAATTTTTACAGGAAGTTTAGAATTTAGAAACATGGATATTCCTAATGAGATTAGTACTCCAAATGATTTTAATACTCCTAATCCCAACACACAATCATTCAGATAGCAATCTACAGTGAACTCAGTTCATCAACATCATCGAAAAACCGATCCTGCATGGGAGCATTTTGTTTTGCATAAAAAGGGCGTTACTAATATATTTACTTGTCTACATTGCTCATTGGTTTTTAGAGGAGGAGGCATAAATAGGATGAAACAACATCTTGCTAGTGTACCTAGTCAAATAAGTCATTGTAAAAAGGTTAGTTATGATGTTCGTAAAAAAATCTTGGAATCATTAAGGCAAGTGCAACAAAAGAAGCGAAATGTGGATTTGAATGAAGCATATGGTGATCAACCTGAATATCAAGAGGAAATTTAAGAGCTACAACAAACGTGTTCAACTAAGAGACAAGCACTTGGTAAATGGAAAGAGAAAAGGAAAGCTATTGATATAGAAATATATTCATATTTTTCTCCAAGGACAGCTCCAGGGTCTCAACCAAGTTTGGGAAGTGTGTTATCTAGTAAGGAAGCAATTCACAAGGCACATATTGCAATTGCTAGATGGATGTTTGATGCTTGAATTCCTTTCAATACAATTCAATCTACTTACTTTCAATAAGCTTTGGATGCAATTGCTGCTATTGGGCCTGGAATTAACGGTCCATCATATTATGATTTTAGGGTTAATTTGTTAGGAGATTGTAAGAGAGAATGTCAGCTACTTGTTGATAAAAATCGACAAAATTGGGCTAAAATAGGTTGTACAATTATGGCAGATGGGTGGAGTGATCAAAGACAAAGAACTTTGATAAACTTTCTAGTTTATTGTCCAGCAGGTATAATATTATGAATTTGGCTTGTTATTATACATGTTAAGCTTTTTAACTTTATTTATTTTTTTATAGGTATAACATTTGTGAAATATGTTGATGCTTCAGATATGGTAAAAGATGCAAGATCATTATTTCATTTATTTTCTGAAGTTACTGAGTGGGTTGAAGCAGATAATGTTGTTCACATAGTGACATATAATGCAGCAAATTATGTAGCAGCTGGGAAATTGGTACATGAACGCTACGAGCATATTTTTTGGTCACCTTGTGCTGCACATTATTTGAATCTCATTCTAAAGGATGTTGGTAATATGTCTCACATTGTAGAACTTGTTTCAAAGGCTTCAAAGGTAACTTCTTTTGTGTACAATCATATAATCTTCTTATCTTGGTTAAGAAAAAGGGAAGGTTGGAGAGAGATAGTGCATCCAGGGGTAACTCGGTTTGCCACTACTTTCATTACTTTGAAAAGTGTTTATAATCGTAAGCATGACTTACAAGATTTGGTTATTGATAAGCACTTTACTAGTCATAGATTAGCAAAGACTGCAACAGGAAAATCTGTTAGCTCTATTTTGTTAAATAGCAAGTTTTGGAATGATTGCTTGATCATGGTGAAAGTTGTGGCTCCTATCATTCGATTGTTGAGAATTGTAAATGCGGATGAAAAACCTTCTTTGGTTTATGTTTATAAGGGCATGCTTAAGATAAAAAATGCAGTGAAGGAGATCTTTAAACAGAAGCCACAATTATATAAGCCTTACACCAATATCATCAAGGCTCAATAAGATAAGCACTTAAAGTTTAATCTTTATGCTGTAGCTTATTTTTTGAATCCTACTTTCTTTTATGCTGAAGGCTATCATGAGAAGAATAGGATTGTATCTACTCTTCTTGATATGCTTGATATAAAAAGTATTTGTGCTGACTTGTCGAAAGGCATTCAAGAGATTCAAGTTTATTGTGATTGCCAAGGTACTTTCAATCGAGAAAGCGCTCTTAAGGTGTTCAAGTTAAACACCTTACGCCCTGGTAACTATTATATTACGACTAATATAATACTTTTTAATTTTTTATTATATTCTTTAACACTTTTAATGCTTATTATCCATGAGTATTTTGTTGTTTGATAATTACAAAACTTTTGTAGATGAATGATGGCGATTGTATGGGGGTAGTGCTCCAACATTGCAAAAGTTGGCTATTCATATTCTTAACTCAACATCTTCGTCTTCTGGTTGCGAGAGAAATTGGATCTTTTTTGAATGCATTCACACAAAGAAGAGAAAGAAATTGGAGCATCAAAGGCTATGTGATCATGTTAATGTCATTTACAACTTGCGTTTGAGTAATCGGTATTGTCGTTTTCCACTTTTAGTTAAACATTATTTATTTATTATTATTGTTTGCGATTTCTAACATAGTTATATTTGAACTTACCATTAATGTTTTGTTTTAGGTTTCCAAACAAGAAGATGAAATATGATCCTGTTGATTATGAATCTATAGACAAACTTGAATTTTGGATCATTGAAAACGATGGATCCCTAGAGCTTGGTGAGGAAGATCTTGAAAATGCTATTTATCAGGAAAATGCAATTCTAATAATTGATAAAGCACCACAACAAGATGAAGGTTATTATTAATTTACTTTGTAATATAATATTAAAGATTAGATATATTATTTCCAAGTGTAATTTTGTCTAATATTGTTTATTATGAAATTAGGTGATGAAGAAATTACCAAACAACCAAATTTGGAATCTGTTGAAGATGTTCATATTGGCAATGATGAAGCAGCAATTGATTTTGACTTGAATAAATATTATGATTAGTGATCTTTTTTTAAATCTTTTTGATTAAATATTACTAGTGAGCTTTGTTATCTTATTTTATGTTATGTTGGTGAACTTTAAAAAAAACTTGTATGTTTTGAAGTTTGAAGGTTTAAGTTAGATAAATAATTAAATAGTATGTTTAAAAAGTATCTTATATATATAATATATAAAATAAAAATTTATATATTTATTAGTCACTGATTTGATCACAGTTAAATTCCGATTAAACCATTGACCCTTGAATCAGTTGCTTCTCCGGTTCAGTCACCAGTCCGATTTTTAAAACATTGATAACAACAAGACATGATTTCTGTTACGGGTAGTGCTATAACCTAAAACAAAACTCAGTTTCAAGCTAAATTTCAAGACCCTTAAGGACAAAATTCAAATTAAATTTCTTCTTAAAACTTGTAGCCAAATGTTCTAGTTCAATTTAAATCAAGAATAATCTCATTTTGAAAGCTTCAAATCAAAATATAGCCGAAATATCGAAGTTTGTTCAGTAAAAATATTCCAGTTATCAAATTCCAGCACACCTCAACATTTTTATCCTAAACTCATCAATCAATCTCTTCCAAATTAATTCAGATAGCTATAAATTTTTGTGAAGATAAAGAAAAATATGTTATGAGTTTGTTGGTTCAAATCCCATGTCATTTGGAGATCTGAAGAAGAAGTTATAGAAAAAGAATAAAAAACTGTCCAGTTTTAGGAAAGCTTTGGTTTAATGATGGTGCATTCCATTTTTCCAGATTCACTGCAGAATTTTTCTCTTCTTCTTCCCCTCTTCTAATTAATCCATTATTTCTGTACACCATCTCTAACTTATACCGTCTGCATTTCTACTCCCATTCCAATTCAGCTTACTCTATAACAACCCACAATTCCAGATTAAACACAAACATAAAAAATAAAACTCATGTATGGATTCTCTGCATATTTCTACACTTCTCATTTTTCTGCATTCTTCAAATTTAACAACACTTCCATTTCATCATAAACTTTTCATTTTAGTTCTTTTCCCACAACTTTAAACTTAATTAATTCATTTCTAAACACTCAAACACATTCATGTATAGCTACAGTAAAAAGAAGATAAAGCGTCGTGTAAACAACTGCTATTTTTGCAATTCTCTATTTCACAACATCACCATTTAACTCAGATTTGCACAATTTGAGATATACTTTTTGTTATTTTCCTAAATTAACAAATTCTTTATCTAATTCATCCATCACTTTCATTCACTGAAACTACACTTTTTAAACCTCTCATGCATGTATTCATTGACATAGTGAAACATCATTAAAAATCACGTACTTGATTCAGCCATTCTTCCCAGCAGTAAGAGTGAATCAATGACACACAAAAATAATGACAATTCGATATTTGGTGATGGACAAGGAAAAACAGTTTTGGTACAGATTTCTTTCGGTGAAGCAATGGGAGAAAGAGTTGCAGAAATTTTCTGCTTAACACCTAATGTAGCAACCCACTCTCGCAAGACACGTACCTGACATCCATGGTGATATCCGAGTACGTACCCTGGAAGGGTGGCCTGCCAGAACAGTCATTTACAAAAAATTCATTACAATTTCTTTTCTCTTTAAAATGATGTACACGTATGCAGAAATAATTAATCAAATTGGGTCGCTTAATTTTTTAAACATTTCCATTCAATAGCCACTTGGGCCCATTTTAGATATAAAACACTTATAATCATAAAGTCATTTCATTACTAAATCATTCATATAAACTTTGTACAATTCTTGAAGAACAGAAATAAAAAACAAATCACTAAAGACATATGCAGGTGCAAATTGATCCCGACTCCTAACTCATGCTCATTTGCAGTGGCTGAACTCCAATTGGTCTAATTGGATAACTCCTCTGAACCTGAAAAGACACGTTATAATTTTTTATGAGTTTCGTGAACTCAATGAGTGAACCATCATTGATGATTTCACCTAGGTTAATTACATAAAACCACATATTTAACATATGTTCATTCATATCATAAATAATCCAAATACTCACATTATTATGGAACATCACATAATCATTACGAATCATAACAAATATATACAAATACAGATGCATATGAGACTCCAGATTCGTTATTATTGTTGTAACCGAGTGCTTATCACATATGTCTACAGATACTGGCCCATTGGGCTCAGTCAGAACAGAATCACGAAGTATAGATCTACGTGTAGAATCAGTAATCACAGAGCAAAGCTCTACATGCAAGTGCTTTCATACTGGCTACTCTAGTCACAACACCTTTATCTAAGCATGTATTTTATGAAATGCATCAAATTCAGAATATGCCATTTATAAGTCATATATAATGTATATTCAGAATCTCATACTCATCAGACCTAAATCCCACATTAAACTTTTGTTGAGAATTCACATAACATGATACACAATCAGGATCTCATAGTCTTTGGACTTAAGTTCAACATTTAACTTTCGTTGAGAATCCATATAGCATTCAGAATTTCAAAGCAATCAAAGCACTTCCAATACATTCCGAATATTAAACTCCTCGGACTTTAAGTCCAGAAATTCAGAAACAATCTCAAATAGATAATAATTGAAAGTTTAATATCAATACTAATAAAATCATCTAGGTTGACTCACAGTATGCTCCAATATGCTATTTCTTGGATGGTCTAGTAATGTCTGACTGGCATCCAATGTGCTTCTCTATCTCATACAAAACACATTTACAAATATCACACTTTTGCACAAATGTATAAATATTTCCTTATGCACATTTATGTATATAAACAATGTACAATGCATGTTCAATGACAATCCCGGATATCATATCGAATTATTATCACCATATCATTCAGATATCAAAATCCTCATAAATAATTTGTACTTAGGGTTTGGACCATAATAAAAAATGTGAAACTAATTTCATAACCCAATTGATCAATTCAGATTTTTCTAACAACATACTTTCGGGTCAACTTTTCATGATCATTTTGATAAGGTAAATGACAAAATTAGGCAACACTTCCTTCTATAAAGTTATTATCCAATCTATTAAGTTTATAATGACATAAAAATCATTCAAATTGGTTCATCAAAATGAAAGTTATACTCCAATTATTTTGGACTGTTCATAAATTAAAATTGTACTCTGTATTTAGCTTCGAGTTAGATTATGAAATTCTTAGAGATAGAATTAAAACTTGATCTCTTCAGAAAATTTGTATCCATATATCCATAATTCAATTTAAATTAAGAACCATTCCGTTTGGATACCTACTGATCAAAATAAAATCAAAATACCGAAGTATGTTCAGTGAAATCATTCCAGTTATCAAATTCTAGTATTCCTCAGCATGTTCATCTTAAATTCAACAATTAATACATTTTAGTTGGTTATAAATTTTGGTGGAGATGAAGAAAAATGTGTGTCAAATTTAATGGTTTAAGAATAAAATCATTTGGATATTGGGTGAAGAAATTATAATAGAAATACCAAAGGATATTTAGAAACAAACAAAAGTTGAAAGTTGCGATCGTGCGTCTACACAACCGCGATTCTCCACTTGGACCTACAAAGTACCGATTGTGCAGAAGCATGATCATGATTCACGACCTTTAATAGAGAAGTCACGATTGTGCTGAAGCACGATTGCGCTTCCTCCTCTTCTTCACCGATTATTTCTCTTCTTCTTCCTTTCCTTTTTTCTTTCATTTCTAGATTTGCACACTTCTAAATCATCTATACTGCATTTCTAACTCCAATACAAACTCTAAACAAATTACATTCAAGTTTGCACTTTAAAAGTCAAAAATATGAAACTTCACGTATACTTTCTCTATCTACTGCATTTTTTCAGATCTTTATTCTCATTTCAATCTTCTTCAATTAATATATAAAACACTTAATCCAATTCTTCCAGCTTCATTTTAGGTCAAGAACATAAAACAAATAAAAAATCCAAGGTTCATACGTAAACATCAAAAATCCGATTTCTCATATATGTAAATTCCATTTTTTGCATTTTGTTTCTCTTTCTACTTTCATCTGATGCATTTTTCCACACTTTCATTTCATCAACAACTCAGCAATTTATCAACTCTATACCACAACCTCTCTAACTCTTCATTTCATATCATTAAACTCACTCAAATTCATTTCCGCAAATTCATGCATGAATAGTAAAAACAACCATATATTCACTCATGTACAGTGAAAAACATAGTATATGTTCATCGTTTTTCCTTAATTTCTACACTCTTCCTAAACACCATTTCAATGATTCTTCCAGCTCAAAACTCACTTCAACACTATCTTATGACATATTGTTCCTCATATATGCAAAAACAATTCATTCATCACCGAAACTACAGTTCTTAAACCCATGCATGCATGCATATATTTACACCGTAAAACATCATCAGAGTTACTTACTCAATTTAGCTATTCCCAGCAGTAAGAGTGAATCAATGACACCTTATATAACTATAGGAATAACAATTTGCTATTCGGTGATGAATAACCAGAAGAGTGTTTTGGTGATTCCAGTGAAGAACAAATGATGATCAGTATCCTTTCTTTACTAAACATTTAGCTACGTGTATTCTTTACATAAAATACACATGTCTCCCAAATAAGACTGCCATATGTCATCATATATGTGAGCCATTTGTCACATCTATAAGCTGCCACTTTTCACGATATAATTGGTCCAATGTCAACATTTTTCTTATTCTAAAATACTTCAAATTTCCAAAATACCCGAAATATACCAAAATTACCAAATCACATTTTAATTACATTAATAACTCAATTATACCCAAAAATGTCAATGAATGAATGTACAATTATTTTAATGTGCAAAAATATGCATGTCATGATTAACTTAAGCATGATATGCATTTTTCTAGTTTCTCAGTAAATTCTCATAATCACTTTTCTTGCCTTAACATGGTAGCGGGATGTTACAATTCTCCCCTCCTTAAAGAAATTTTGTCATCGAAATTCTTATCCAATTGATAAAAAAGGCAGGGTATGACTTCATTATATGCTCTATTATTTCCCATTTAACTTCATCACTCGAATAATTTCTTCCACTTGACTATAGTTAATAAAATCAATCGATTTTCTAGTTACTTATCCAGATATCACACTGTCCTATCTATTTCCTCAATATATTTCATATTACTCAAGTTTTCATTTCCTGTGATGACAATACATCTTAGTCAGATCATATCAATATTTCTTATCATACTCACATATCACACTTTATGTATTTAAGACATCTTTGTTGGTATTACAAACTCATATGTTAATGGTTCTATTCATGCAAGAATTTCATGTGGACCAATTTATGTTAGGCTTAGTTTATACTCTCTTTTTTTCCAACCTGAGCACATCTTGACAAAGTGATACTCTCGTAAACAATTCATCTTTTGCTTGATAATTCACATCTTTTTAGTGTCAATACACTCAACTCATATGTCTATCTCACTTTATTCCAAATCTTCGGTGTTGCTCCTCCTAATTCATTTGTCTTTCTTGAGTCCCTTAATTTCTAATACACATCAATTTCACTTATCATCAACATCTCCTACTTCTAGCCTTAAACTATTTTTTTAGGCCTTATTCATCCAAATACAAAGGCAGTTGACTCTTTCTGTCGTATAACACCTTATATGAAATTCGAATGATATCTCTATGATATTGATTGTTATACTTAAGTCAATTAAAACTAAGCATTGACCTCATATTTTTAGGAACTCCAAAATATAAACTTTAAGCATATCTCCAACAGTTAAGACTGTTGGCAACAATTACATGTAGTCACTTGTTTTTACATCTATAGCCATCAAACATTATTTTGTCATATTCCTGCTAGGATGTATTAACATAAGTTGTTATTTGTGCTGTCTATAACAATCTTTTTCTCAATCATCTTTATTGTGTACACAAACTTCATATTACAATCATAAGGTCTTATTTCCCTATTCAAACTCAAAATTCAGATTCATTATCAAATTTTAATTTCCTCAATAAGATTCATAATTTCTGAATCCTCAATTTGGGCTTTGCTAATCTTTTCATACGAAACTGATTTTAAATCTCAATGTAACTAATAATACTTTGTTTTGCCCAAAAGTCAACTCAATATTCTATGCTCTTTATTAGATTTAGTAACCACAATATCTAAAATTGTGTTATTCCATTATTGAATTTTCTGTTCAAGCATCATATATGTACACTATTTTTACAAAGATAGTACTCATTTGTACTCAATACTTCTATCTATTGTCTCAGTCTCATATAAAATTCTTTCAAACTTAATAAGTACCTCAATAGTTATTGATCTGTATATTTATATGTAAATCCGAAGTGTTTCGTTGTACAAATAGTGTCTTCAAGCTTTCAAAGCAATGACTATTTCAACAAATTTCAAATCATGTACCAAACATTCAACTCATGAGACTTTAATTGTCACTATGTATACAAAATCAGTTTATTATGTTGTAACAAATTGCATCTTAGTTTCTGATGCGAAACATCATTGTATATTACAAAATCTCCAAATCCAAATGATATAATTAACATCGATGTTATAATTCCTCAAAATTCTTTTCACATTCTTCAGTCATACAATTTACACATTTTCCTAAGACATTTTCGTCAAAGAGATAAGATTAATAAAAACTCTTTAACAGTCTTTAGTAAAATCCAATATACAACTAGTTTTAGAGAACTCCGGATCTCTTATATATGCCTTAGAGTTTCTCACTTTATCATTACCTCTATTTTCTTTGAGTCTCCCATTATGCCATGTAGCATCACATAACACTTACTTCACATATCCCATTTTCATTCAAATACATGTCCACGATATAGTTCACTCAATCAAACACATATTTAACTGTAGATGCAAAGCTCATGTGACACACTTTCTATTATTTTGTTGTTATGACCAAGTGCCCAAATTGTCCCGTATCTATTATGGATATCGGGCTCATTTATACCGTCCCTTATCCATTGGGGATATAGGGCTCATTTAACAAAGTAAGCTTTTGGCTCTTATTCGCATTATGAGCTTTAGGCTCATTTTCGGTGGCTACTTAAGTCACAACTCTTATTATCTAATTATGCATTCATGTAATGGAATGCATCACCCATTTCCAATCAATCATTCATAGTCCTAATCACATTTATCATCTATTATCATAGTCACCAATTGATACAATTTTGCTTGGATCACTTTAATCTTCAATACCATAATACTGTTGGGGCATTGTTAACTCCAACAGATATATCCCAAATTTCCTTATGTAATTTATTCCTCAATGAGATAATATCATCTCATGTTATTTTTGGTTTTCCCAATTGATCCATTTTCTCGAATGATTTTCTCCATTCATTCAATTTCCTCTGATTTCACATTAACTTATTACAATGTCAAACCATTCTTACTAGTTTCTCCACTCATTTTAATTTAGTCACAATCTTATCTTCCTGTGTTGGTAACCCATTCATTAAGTCAAATTTGTATCCCCTGAACATATTTGCGTATAATGTAATGTGGGACTAAGTTCTCCTCACATTAGCAAGAGTGTCACCTCAAATTCAAGAATCCAATCACATAGTTGGATACTTTACATCAAACAAAATGCATACACTTTAAGTTGCATATTCTACATCTTATGCTTAAGTCTTCGTTAGGAATATAACTCTAATATTAACTTTAATTTATTCCATTTTCATTCATTCTTAAAAGTAAGCCATCTGGTCTACTTAACCTTATTCGATGAAATTCTTCTTCTAAAGAAGATTTCTTGCTACTATCTACTATATTGTTTATCTAATCCTTATCAATTAATTATTCCCATCATTGCTTATCATACATTCTTAGTACCTCAAAAAGATCAATTTCAACTATTCATAATATCTCCATAAGATAAATTTATGTCATAAATTATATGATCAAAATATCCTTATAATAAGGCTTAGTGAAGCATTAAGCAGATCCATTTACTCTTATACCTTAGTATATACCATCAAAATCATTACATCTCATTTAGAGATGCATTTAAGACAATTCACTGATTAATAACTTATGCTCATGATACCTTAATCTCATTTGATTTAGGAAAACATTTCTCTTTTTGCGCTTGACCTCGATCGTGGGAACTACGCCACAATTATTCCCTTCTTCTTTTTCCTCAAAGTCATCACACACAGTAACATCTTTAACAATCTCAATCTATCCTCGATCGATTACTATAAGCACTTTTATGCATTACTCTAATTCATCTTAGACTTTGAATTATGGGGACTATGACTAACAAATATTCATATATTATAGATTTCTTCCTATATCATCTCCACACATAGAATTCTTATGTGCTCGATTATCACACTTGTCATGGTGATCCCATTATTAAATTTGTGGTCACAAAATAACAAATTAACTTAACCGTGACAACTTTTACATATATCACTATCATTATCCCTTCTTCCAATTATCAGTATATCGTCATACTTATGTATGTTCA
>JANSVA010000217.1:14507429-14522475 GCA_025504915.1 Erythroxylum reticulatum
TTAAAACTCCTTTTAATTTATCTTTAATTCTATAATTAAATAATTTATAATCATAGATCAAGATTGGCGTCTAGCAATGCATCATGACTACCCAAATATTTAGGAATGTTAAAGTAGCTTTAACTAACCTTTCCGTGCGTAATTTTTTGTATAATTCAATCTTTTCATCATACAATGTTCCAATTCGACATAGAATATGGGGTTAATGTCTACTCTAGTTTGAGTCTAATCATAGTAGTTCTCCACCATTAGCTATCGATTTAATTAATGACATTTGTAAACTATTTACAAAGCATCATTTTACCTTAGCCAAGGATTTCTTGAATTAATACTAATCAAGAACAATGAAACATTCTTCCTAATTACTTTAGGGTGATGAATCCTATCTTAATCATTCAACTATCTCCATATAGTTCATGCTACATCCAATGGCTGTCGATTAAACGACCTATGATTAAATAGATCATAAGTAGTATTAAAACATAGCAATCCCCATACAAGATAACTTTGATGACTTCAAGTTAAAGAATCACTTATACAATCATCACAATGAGAATTCTATAGACATACAAGTAATGTTTCAAATGTATTTCTCATATTGGGTCTGTTCAGTGAACTTGTTCTCTAGCAAGCACCGACATGTTTGTTTAATTATCGCTATACTTTAGCCTATAAGATCGATTACTTCCTTCATAAGGAAAAATAAAATGTATGCTAGTCTTTTTACGTTATATTAATGTCCAATCTTAATAGAACAATGACTAGGAACATTTGAGAATAATACTTAAATGCAATATGATTCTCATAATTATAATCTCATTATAATTTCATTTGTAATGTACAATTATCCTATAGACTTTATCATATACATATAAACATGTACAAGATGAAAAATGCCTTTAATAATTTGTCACTAAACTACAACCAAAGAGATTGGCTGTAGGGTATAAACCAACACATTGTTGTATTTCATGATTGGAATACACTCAGGCATGTGTTTTCCATGCTCAACCTTAATACACACTCTAGCATACCCTACCCTTTTAATTTGTACAGTATTGTCATCCATTATTATAGGATTGCCAATGTAACTTGCTAAGTAACTCAACCCTTTTGAGGACCAATATTTAAGGAGTACTTTGTGCATGTTAACACACATTGGTATAGTTTTGATCTTAGATCTATCTAGCTTAAATCCAATTTTCTACTTGCGTAAAAATATTCTTTTACCTTATATGTGCTAAGGACTCATGTCTGGCACTTTGTTCGCTATTTCCTCATATGAAAACTGAAAGATGAAGAGTTCATCTTTTGTTATCAAGGTCTAACTTATGTCAACCCATGGTTACACCGTTAGGTATGCCATTCATTTTTCAAAGAAGTACCCTACTAAGGACACCTTCCACTTAATAGTTCCTTATTGGAATACCATCTCAGGTCCATTTGCAAGTCCATCACTAACTCTAGCTATAAAATGCAGGCCTCCAAAAGTATCAAAGACTCCAACAACGTGGCTTCAAGTAGTTTTCTTGATTTTTTGTAAGGAAGTTGATGACACCTGTGGTATGGGAAGGTTTAGAAGAGAAGCAGGAGAGGATGAAAATGGAGGAAACTCCTCAATCATGAAAGGGGAGATTAGGGTTGGTAGAGGATCTGGTGGAGGCATGTTTACAGTTAAAAATAAGCTGCCAACTATTGGTTTTAGTGAGGCTTGGGTGGGCTTCCAAAAGTAGAAATAAACGAGTGGGTGACGAGGATTAAAACTGAGCAGATTTGGTGAATGTGAAGGTGAAGGTGAGAGTTTTTTGGCTGAGGCAGATGAAGAGTAGACAAGAAAGTATGAAAGCTAGGGGCATAAACTCATAGTATGAGGCATTGCTTTAAACTGAGAGGTAGACCACGGCTAGGAGAATGAGCGGGTGCAAGAGGATGAACAGTGAGCAGATATGGTGAAGGTGAAGGTTAGAATATTTGGGCGAAGGCAAAAGAAAATGAAGAGTAGATAGGAGAGTATGAAAGCTAGGGGCAGAACATTACAAAATGAGGCTATACTTAAGAAAAACTGAGAGGTAGAGAGAAGGCAGAGAAACTATAGCTTTCAATTTCATATCAACTTATTTTCTCAAACATTATAATCAAGCATAACCTCATTGAATTACCTTTATCTCTTTTCAATCACTTTTTGTATATGACCAATTAGGTTCTTAAATGTTAGAAATGTATATATAATATAACTCAAAATAATATTTAAGATTATATAGACTAAACTTCTTTAATTTATCTTTAATTTTTTAACTAGTAAACTTATATCCATAGATTAAGATAAGTTTAGTGTCTAGCAATTCATCATAACCATCTAAATATCAAAGTGATTTTGTCTGACCATTCTATATATGATTTTTCATATAATTCATTTGTTTCATTTGTTTTGGTTAGACATTTAGCTTGGAATTAATAACTATTTTATTCAAGTCTAATTATGTTAATTCACAACTATTAGTAATTAATTGTATAAATGAAAATTGAAAACTATTTTCAAAGTGTCATTCCACCTTGACCAAAGATTTTCAGAATTAATACTAATTGAGAGTAGATGAACATTCTTCCTAATTAATATATAGTGATGAATCCTATATTTATCACTTCACTACCTCCATATAGTTCATGATATATCCAATTACTACTGATTGAGATATCTTGTTCAAACTAGGTTATAAGTAGTATCAAAATATAAAAATTAGTATATGAGACACTTTGGAGATCTTAACTGAAGAATCACTTAAAAATCATTAGAATGAGAATTTTCGCAAATAAATAAGTATTCTTCTAAATGGAATTCTTATATTGAATCGATTTAGTGAGTTAGTTCTATAATAATTAACTAATTTTTTTGTTTAATTATCTCCATACTTTAGTATAAGAGATTGTCTACTTCCTTTATAAGAAACAAACATCCTTTTGGAAGTTTTTATAAACTCTATTAATATCTAGTCTTAATATAACAATGACTAGGAAAATTTATCAATAACACATAAAGTGATATAAGAGGAAAGTAAGTATTGCACATTAAAATTCTATAATTAACTTACCCTTTAAAAATCCCTTATTGTTTTGTGATTATATATCCAAAAAGTTTTTTTGAAAATTAACAAAAATTTATTAATAAATGACCTCCTGTCACTACGAGAAAATTGTCGTTTAGTGAAGGAAATTATGTCGTTTAGTGACGGAAATTACCAACAGAAAACGTATAGATTCTGTTGGTAATATAAATTAGCGATGGAATCAATCGACAGGTAATGACATCGTTAAAACGACCATAGGTAAATTTAACGATGGACATATTATGTAACCGACGGATTTGCTATAAACTGTTGGTAAATTTACCTACGGACTAAAATATTCCATCGCAATATTTCCCAACGGTATTGGTTAAATCATTAGTGATATTACAACGATTGTATTTGATCGTCAGTAAACCATAGTTCAAAAAATCCTAACGGTATGCAATATTATCGACGGAACTAAGAGTAATTGTCAATAAATATCTAACATCTTACTGACAGTTTATGGTGTTCCATCGGTAAATTTTCAGTAAAGAAAATGAATTTTTTTTAAAATATCCTGACATTTAATTTTATTTAATGATCTTATGATTAATGCATAATTTCAATAGTTATGAATTATCTGTGCATAATATTTTGATTTATTTATATATTTAATTTGTTTAAATAGAAAGTTGATTAGTGATATAAAGTTAAAATTATCATAATTGATAATAAAAACATTATAGTGTACATAATAATTCTTTGTAATTCAAAGCAAATGACTACAACAATCCTAATGTCTTGGTGATCGTGGGTGCTCTGAGGTGCTACCCCTTGCCTTCAACTCATCTACCTCATGTCTCAGTTGAGCTATGTAGTCCATCAATGTGTCGAATGTGGTTCGAACCTGATTGACTTCATTGGTTTGCGATCATTTACTAGATGCTGTTGTACTGGAAGTGGAAGATTGTGAATAACATATTCTTGCAAATGAAGCTAGCCTGAAGATCCTTCCACGACAGTCCCTACCACCCATTGTATCAAGTCCCTACCATCCACTGTATCAAAATACGTCTATCTTTCATTAAGAGCTTGTTCGTGCTGAGACTGTCGCTGAATGCTTTCTTTTATTTGGTCTTACTAAGAGGCAATGTTTATATTAGTAAGTGATAATTATTAAGAATTTATATTAAAGCATAAATTTCACATATATTCAGTTCTTTACATCAAATGTTGACGAATGTCGCACTGTCATGCTTCTTAGTGTGAGTGTGCAAAAACAACTGACGAGGTGTAGGCCTCATGCCTATAGAATTTTTTTGCATAAGAATAAAATGTTATATGTGAACTCGAATTTATACAAATTTCGGCAAAGTTTCTTTTATTTTTAGAATATTTACCCCTGTTAAACAAATAAAATAACTCAACGCAGCTATATATGACACTAGACATTTACATCATTATCATTATCCATAATACACATATTTTTATTCCAACATTCACACATCAATTTAAATTGAAATACAACAAAGTAAAACAATTAGAATATAAGTGTAAAGCTTAGATACTTATAAGTCTTTCTACATGCTCATGGTGAGTAATAGATCCTCCCGTATATCTGGGAAGACTCTCTCCCCCCGATCCTCCACATTGTTGCTTGAGTTACGCTCTGAAATGGACATTGCCTAATGTGATTGTCCAATATTGCTGCCAACGACTCCATATTTATTCAGAAATATAAGGCAGTCGTACATCAGCCTTGTGTATCGCACCAATAAGGTCATGATAACATGTACGTGCTCATCTCTCCATACTTTATGTATGACCGTGCCAAATTTATAATCCTAAAAAAAGTCTTTCTAAAATAAAAGGAAAAAATTTGATAAATATTTATAATGTAATAATATTTATCTAATTAATGTATACAAATCAATTAAAAAAGAAAATAATATTTTTTATTGTACCTCAAACTCCTGATAGTAAAATTACTTTGTGGCCTGAGAGATATTTTTCCATACATAACCCTCAAGATCAGTCGATAAGCATAGTCAAAATGTTGGTCAATCTCTATAATTTAACAATGTATATAATTGGGGAAACCAATTTTACGTTTGAAATAACATAAAAAACATATTATTCTTATTACATTAACTTGGAAATAATTTTGCTTATAAGATAGAAAATGTGCACCATGATACTTTTTCATCACATTGCACACCAAAATATTCTAACACCTTTGTAGGATATGTGTCTATACCCCCAAATAGTTCTTTCATGAAATTATCCATAACACAATAATCATTAGATTATTACATATAGTGTAGATAATATATTTCTTCGAGAAAGTACTTTATATAGGTTCTTCTTAACATCATTCTTTTAGTGATTAGAGTTAAATATCGTATCATCCATTATTTCTATGAAAATGAAATATGTAAAGATGAAAAACTGTGAGAATAAAATTTTTAATTGTAAATTCATTTTCAAATTTTTTTAAGTGCAAAAATGCCAAAACAAATAGATAAAATATACTTATAAAGCTAGTCATGCATGCATCAATGTTAACATCTAAGTCCTTACCAATATTTCTTACACATTTAGGACTAATACGCAAGAAATCAATAAAGGACAAGAATTTATGCATATTTCCATCCGAGACTTATAATATGTCCAACTAGTCATAATACAATATGTCATTCAAGTCTTTTATGACGTTGTTAATTAGTTTCTCTAAAACCAAACATGTTAACATTACGAACCGTAATAACCTTACTCTCCGCTAATAAAATTGATGAAAAGCTACTAACAAACTGCTACATATTCGTAGCATAAGATATACATAAGAAATTAGGTTTTGGAGAAATAAATTTAATATTAGCCTCCATATTATTTGTATGACAACTAGGAAATTGTTCAATATGAGTCCAAATCTAAAATTCTTCATAACCTCACTATTAGTAGATCTGTAACAACATTTTAACCAATAAAGTAATAAGGTTAAATAATATTCACTAATATGTCCATTATCAATCATTAAACCAAACCATAATAATAACATTACCTCATTTTGTAACCAAATTTTCCTCTAAAGAACTCAATGTACATGAATTTGAAAGTTGGACTACTCTTGTAGATTACTTCCTAATTACCACCAACTTTATGTGTGTAATATCACCACTACTTACTTTTAAATCCTTGATTTATTACATTACAATACAATTATTACATCTAACAAAACTTCGTACAATATACAATTTCCTCTTCTCTTCTCACATCCTTATCCTTTTTTTTTTTAATCCATCATCAACGTCTCCCTATGCCTTGGAAAATAGTACATTTTTTATGTCTATCATTAGTGTCATTTTACACCTCAGGATTAGTTTCTCAATATACAACGCAGTACACAAATCTAACAATTCACAAACCCAACAATTTACAAATTATCCAACATCGTTGTGAATGGTTCGGTGAACCTAAGAGGATTTCATGGTAGATATGCATAGAGTACGAACACATATGCTGGCATAATCCAACAAAGACAAAAATAAAATCTAACACCATTTACCTATAAATCTGAACCAACGATGATTATTTTCCAAAACATAAATCTAACACCATTTACCTATAAATCTAAACTAATGATACCTACACTTACATTTAGTCATTAGAAACATATATAAAATGATATCGTTGGAATTAAAAAACAAAAAGATGACGACGACATACCTTAAGTAGATCCAACGATGACGACGACAAGGAGTTTCAGTCTGACGATGGCGAGGAGGCACAGTCGGACGACGACAACGATGACGTGTGGTGGCACGATGAGGAGGTGCAGTCGGATGATGAGAGGCACAATTAGACAGTGACGATGGCAACGACAGGAGAGAAACGGGGCTGCGGGAGAAATGGAATAGAGGAAATGGGGGAAGACACTGAGAGGAATTAACCTTAAATCAAAACGACGTCATTTGATGTTAAACCAAACGACAGCGTTTTCGTTATTTTTAAACACTGAAATGGAGGTAAATGATGATGTTTAGGACTAAAATTTGCCAACGAAATTTACTGACGACAGTCCCGTCTGTAAATTTCGTTTTGCCGACGAAAATTTCTTACCGTCGCTATATTCTGTAGAAAATTTCATATTTATTGACGGATTTTTATTCTATTGCAAGTTAAAATTTTTGCCGACAATTTTGCTGACGGAACATGATTTTCCATTGGTAATTACCAACGATTTAGCTTCCCTTGATAATTGTCCATCGCTAAAAACTAATTTTCTTGTAGTAATAATTGGCAATGACTTTCAGTAAAAGGACATCTTTGATGGTGAATTAATAAAATTGTTGCCAAATTGTTGTCCTTTGATGACATTTTCTTAGAAGCGTTGCTAAAGAAAGCTTTCGGCAACGATATATATAAATTCTATTCTACTTTATAGAAATCATATATTACAAAAAATTATTATATATATATATATAATAATTTTTTGTAATATATGATTTCTATAAAGTAGAATAGAATTTATATATATCGTTGCCGAAAGCTTTCTTTAGCAACGCTTCTAAGAAAATGTCATCAAAGGACAACAATTTGGCAACAATTTTATTAATTCACCATCAAAGATGTCCTTTTACTGAAAGTCATTGCCAATTATTACTACAAGAAAATTAGTTTTTAGCGATGGACAATTATCAAGGGAAGCTAAATCGTTGGTAATTACCAATGGAAAATCATGTTCCGTCAGCAAAATTGTCGGCAAAAATTTTAACTTGCAATAGAATAAAAATCCGTCAATAAATATGAAATTTTCTACAGAATATAGCGACGGTAAGAAATTTTCGTCGGCAAAACGAAATTTACAGACGGGACTGTCGTCAGTAAATTTCGTTGGCAAATTTTAGTCCTAAACATCATCATTTACCTCCATTTCAGTGTTTAAAAATAACGAAAACGCTGTCGTTTGGTTTAACATCAAATGACGTCGTTTTGATTTAAGGTTAATTCCTCTCAGTGTCTTCCCCCATTTCCTCTATTCCATTTCTCCCGCAGCCCCGTTTCTCTCCTGTCGTTGCCATCGTCACTGTCTAATTGTGCCTCTCATCATCCGACTGCACCTCCTCATCGTGCCACCACACGTCATCGTTGTCGTCGTCCGACTGTGCCTCCTCGCCATCGTCAGACTGAAACTCCTTGTCGTCGTCATCGTTGGATCTACTTAAGGTATGTCGTCGTCATCTTTTTGTTTTTTAATTCCAACGATATCATTTTATATATGTTTCTAATGACTAAATGTAAGTGTAGGTATCATTAGTTTAGATTTATAGGTAAATGGTGTTAGATTTATGTTTTGGAAAATAATCATCGTTGGTTCAGATTTATAGGTAAATGGTGTTAGATTTTATTTTTGTCTTTGTTGGATTATGCCAGCATATGTGTTCGTACTCTATGCATATCTACCATGAAATCCTCTTAGGTTCACCGAACCATTCACAACGATGTTGGATAATTTGTAAATTGTTGGGTTTGTGAATTGTTAGATTTGTGTACTGCGTTGTATATTGAGAAACTAATCCTGAGGTGTAAAATGACACTAATGATAGACATAAAAAATGTACTATTTTCCAAGGCATAGGGAGACGTTGATGATGGATTAAAAAAAAAAAGGATAAGGATGTGAGAAGAGAAGAGGAAATTGTATATTGTACGAAGTTTTGTTAGATGTAATAATTGTATTGTAATGTAATAAATCAAGGATTTAAAAGTAAGTAGTGGTGATATTACACACATAAAGTTGGTGGTAATTAGGAAGTAATCTACAAGAGTAGTCCAACTTTCAAATTCATGTACATTGAGTTCTTTAGAGGAAAATTTGGTTACAAAATGAGGTAATGTTATTATTATGGTTTGGTTTAATGATTGATAATGGACATATTAGTGAATATTATTTAACCTTATTACTTTATTGGTTAAAATGTTGTTACAGATCTACTAATAGTGAGGTTATGAAGAATTTTAGATTTGGACTCATATTGAACAATTTCCTAGTTGTCATACAAATAATATGGAGGCTAATATTAAATTTATTTCTCCAAAACCTAATTTCTTATGTATATCTTATGCTACGAATATGTAGCAGTTTGTTAGTAGCTTTTCATCAATTTTATTAGCGGAGAGTAAGGTTATTACGGTTCGTAATGTTAACATGTTTGGTTTTAGAGAAACTAATTAACAACGTCATAAAAGACTTGAATGACATATTGTATTATGACTAGTTGGACATATTATAAGTCTCGGATGGAAATATGCATAAATTCTTGTCCTTTATTGATTTCTTGCGTATTAGTCCTAAATGTGTAAGAAATATTGGTAAGGACTTAGATGTTAACATTGATGCATGCATGACTAGCTTTATAAGTATATTTTATCTATTTGTTTTGGCATTTTTGCACTTAAAAAAATTTGAAAATGAATTTACAATTAAAAATTTTATTCTCACAGTTTTTCATCTTTACATATTTCATTTTCATAGAAATAATGGATGATACGATATTTAACTCTAATCACTAAAAGAATGATGTTAAGAAGAACCTATATAAAGTACTTTCTCGAAGAAATATATTATCTACACTATATGTAATAATCTAATGATTATTGTGTTATGGATAATTTCATGAAAGAACTATTTGGGGGTATAGACACATATCCTACAAAGGTGTTAGAATATTTTGGTGTGCAATGTGATGAAAAAGTATCATGGTGCACATTTTCTATCTTATAAGCAAAATTATTTCCAAGTTAATGTAATAAGAATAATATGTTTTTTATGTTATTTCAAACGTAAAATTGGTTTCCCCAATTATATACATTGTTAAATTATAGAGATTGACCAACATTTTGACTATGCTTATCGACTGATCTTGAGGGTTATGTATGGAAAAATATCTCTCAGGCCACAAAGTAATTTTACTATCAGGAGTTTGAGGTACAATAAAAAATATTATTTTCTTTTTTAATTGATTTGTATACATTAATTAGATAAATATTATTACATTATAAATATTTATCAAATTTTTTCCTTTTATTTTAGAAAGACTTTTTTTAGGATTATAAATTTGGCACGGTCATACATAAAGTATGGAGAGATGAGCACGTACATGTTATCATGACCTTATTGGTGCGATACACAAGGCTGATGTACGACTGCCTTATATTTCTGAATAAATATGGAGTCGTTGGCAGCAATATTGGACAATCACATTAGGCAATGTCCATTTCAGAGCGTAACTCAAGCAACAATGTGGAGGATCGGGGGGAGAGAGTCTTCCCAGATATACGGGAGGATCTATTACTCACCATGAGCATGTAGAAAGACTTATAAGTATCTAAGCTTTACACTTATATTCTAATTGTTTTACTTTGTTGTATTTCAATTTAAATTGATGTGTGAATGTTGGAATAAAAATATGTGTATTATGGATAATGATAATGATGTAAATGTCTAGTGTCATATATAGCTGCGTTGAGTTATTTTATTTGTTTAACAGGGGTAAATATTCTAAAAATAAAAGAAACTTTGCCGAAATTTGTATAAATTCGAGTTCACATATAACATTTTATTCTTATGCAAAAAAATTCTATAGGCATGAGGCCTACACCTCGTCAGTTGTTTTTGCACACTCACACTAAGAAGCATGACAGTGCGACATTCGTCAACATTTGATGTAAAGAACTGAATATATGTGAAATTTATGCTTTAATATAAATTCTTAATAATTATCACTTACTAATATAAACATTGCCTCTTAGTAAGACCAAATAAAAGAAAGCATTCAGCGACAGTCTCAGCACGAACAAGCTCTTAATGAAAGATAGACGTATTTTGATACAGTGGATGGTAGGGACTTGATACAATGGGTGGTAGGGACTGTCGTGGAAGGATCTTCAGGCTAGCTTCATTTGCAAGAATATGTTATTCACAATCTTCCACTTCCAGTACAACAGCATCTAGTAAATGATCGCAAACCAATGAAGTCAATCAGGTTCGAACCACATTCGACACATTGATGGACTACATAGCTCAACTGAGACATGAGGTAGATGAGTTGAAGGCAAGGGGTAGCACCTCAGAGCACCCACGATCACCAAGACATTAGGATTGTTGTAGTCATTTGCTTTGAATTACAAAGAATTATTATGTACACTATAATGTTTTTATTATCAATTATGATAATTTTAACTTTATATCACTAATCAACTTTCTATTTAAACAAATTAAATATATAAATAAATCAAAATATTATGCACAGATAATTCATAACTATTGAAATTATGCATTAATCATAAGATCATTAAATAAAATTAAATGTCAGGATATTTTAAAAAAAATTCATTTTCTTTACTGAAAATTTACCGATGGAACACCATAAACTGTCAGTAAGATGTTAGATATTTATTGACAATTACTCTTAGTTCCGTCGATAATATTGCATACCGTTAGGATTTTTTGAACTATGGTTTACTGACGATCAAATACAATCGTTGTAATATCACTAATGATTTAACCAATACCGTTGGGAAATATTGCGATGGAATATTTTAGTCCGTAGGTAAATTTACCAACAGTTTATAGCAAATCCGTCGGTTACATAATATGTCCATCGTTAAATTTACCTATGGTCGTTTTAACGATGTCATTACCTGTCGATTGATTCCATCGCTAATTTATATTACCAACAGAATCTATACGTTTTCTGTTGGTAATTTCCGTCACTAAACGACATAATTTCCTTCACTAAACGACAATTTTCTCGTAGTGACAGGAGGTCATTTATTAATAAATTTTTGTTAATTTTCAAAAAAACTTTTTGGATATATAATCACAAAACAATAAGGGATTTTTAAAGGGTAAGTTAATTATAGAATTTTAATGTGCAATACTTACTTTCCTCTTATATCACTTTATGTGTTATTGATAAATTTTCCTAGTCATTGTTATATTAAGACTAGATATTAATAGAGTTTATAAAAACTTCCAAAAGGATGTTTGTTTCTTATAAAGGAAGTAGACAATCTCTTATACTAAAGTATGGAGATAATTAAACAAAAAAATTAGTTAATTATTATAGAACTAACTCACTAAATCGATTCAATATAAGAATTCCATTTAGAAGAATACTTATTTATTTGCGAAAATTCTCATTCTAATGATTTTTAAGTGATTCTTCAGTTAAGATCTCCAAAGTGTCTCATATACTAATTTTTATATTTTGATACTACTTATAACCTAGTTTGAACAAGATATCTCAATCAGTAGTAATTGGATATATCATGAACTATATGGAGGTAGTGAAGTGATAAATATAGGATTCATCACTATATATTAATTAGGAAGAATGTTCATCTACTCTCAATTAGTATTAATTCTGAAAATCTTTGGTCAAGGTGGAATGACACTTTGAAAATAGTTTTCAATTTTCATTTATACAATTAATTACTAATAGTTGTGAATTAACATAATTAGACTTGAATAAAATAGTTATTAATTCCAAGCTAAATGTCTAACCAAAACAAATGAAACAAATGAATTATATGAAAAATCATATATAGAATGGTCAGACAAAATCACTTTGATATTTAGATGGTTATGATGAATTGCTAGACACTAAACTTATCTTAATCTATGGATATAAGTTTACTAGTTAAAAAATTAAAGATAAATTAAAGAAGTTTAGTCTATATAATCTTAAATATTATTTTGAGTTATATTATATATACATTTCTAACATTTAAGAACCTAATTGGTCATATACAAAAAGTGATTGAAAAGAGATAAAGGTAATTCAATGAGGTTATGCTTGATTATAATGTTTGAGAAAATAAGTTGATATGAAATTGAAAGCTATAGTTTCTCTGCCTTCTCTCTACCTCTCAGTTTTTCTTAAGTATAGCCTCATTTTGTAATGTTCTGCCCCTAGCTTTCATACTCTCCTATCTACTCTTCATTTTCTTTTGCCTTCGCCCAAATATTCTAACCTTCACCTTCACCATATCTGCTCACTGTTCATCCTCTTGCACCCGCTCATTCTCCTAGCCGTGGTCTACCTCTCAGTTTAAAGCAATGCCTCATACTATGAGTTTATGCCCCTAGCTTTCATACTTTCTTGTCTACTCTTCATCTGCCTCAGCCAAAAAACTCTCACCTTCACCTTCACATTCACCAAATCTGCTCAGTTTTAATCCTCGTCACCCACTCGTTTATTTCTACTTTTGGAAGCCCACCCAAGCCTCACTAAAACCAATAGTTGGCAGCTTATTTTTAACTGTAAACATGCCTCCACCAGATCCTCTACCAACCCTAATCTCCCCTTTCATGATTGAGGAGTTTCCTCCATTTTCATCCTCTCCTGCTTCTCTTCTAAACCTTCCCATACCACAGGTGTCATCAACTTCCTTACAAAAAATCAAGAAAACTACTTGAAGCCACGTTGTTGGAGTCTTTGATACTTTTGGAGGCCTGCATTTTATAGCTAGAGTTAGTGATGGACTTGCAAATGGACCTGAGATGGTATTCCAATAAGGAACTATTAAGTGGAAGGTGTCCTTAGTAGGGTACTTCTTTGAAAAATGAATGGCATACCTAACGGTGTAACCATGGGTTGACATAAGTTAGACCTTGATAACAAAAGATGAACTCTTCATCTTTCAGTTTTCATATGAGGAAATAGCGAACAAAGTGCCAGACATGAGTCCTTAGCACATATAAGGTAAAAGAATATTTTTACGCAAGTAGAAAATTGGATTTAAGCTAGATAGATCTAAGATCAAAACTATACCAATGTGTGTTAACATGCACAAAGTACTCCTTAAATATTGGTCCTCAAAAGGGTTGAGTTACTTAGCAAGTTACATTGGCAATCCTATAATAATGGATGACAATACTGTACAAATTAAAAGGGTAGGGTATGCTAGAGTGTGTATTAAGGTTGAGCATGGAAAACACATGCCTGAGTGTATTCCAATCATGAAATACAACAATGTGTTGGTTTATACCCTACAGCCAATCTCTTTGGTTGTAGTTTAGTGACAAATTATTAAAGGCATTTTTCATCTTGTACATGTTTATATGTATATGATAAAGTCTATAGGATAATTGTACATTACAAATGAAATTATAATGAGATTATAATTATGAGAATCATATTGCATTTAAGTATTATTCTCAAATGTTCCTAGTCATTGTTCTATTAAGATTGGACATTAATATAACGTAAAAAGACTAGCATACATTTTATTTTTCCTTATGAAGGAAGTAATCGATCTTATAGGCTAAAGTATAGCGATAATTAAACAAACATGTCGGTGCTTGCTAGAGAACAAGTTCACTGAACAGACCCAATATGAGAAATACATTTGAAACATTACTTGTATGTCTATAGAATTCTCATTGTGATGATTGTATAAGTGATTCTTTAACTTGAAGTCATCAAAGTTATCTTGTATGGGGATTGCTATGTTTTAATACTACTTATGATCTATTTAATCATAGGTCGTTTAATCGACAGCCATTGGATGTAGCATGAACTATATGGAGATAGTTGAATGATTAAGATAGGATTCATCACCCTAAAGTAATTAGGAAGAATGTTTCATTGTTCTTGATTAGTATTAATTCAAGAAATCCTTGGCTAAGGTAAAATGATGCTTTGTAAATAGTTTACAAATGTCATTAATTAAATCGATAGCTAATGGTGGAGAACTACTATGATTAGACTCAAACTAGAGTAGACATTAACCCCATATTCTATGTCGAATTGGAACATTGTATGATGAAAAGATTGAATTATACAAAAAATTACGCACGGAAAGGTTAGTTAAAGCTACTTTAACATTCCTAAATATTTGGGTAGTCATGATGCATTGCTAGACGCCAATCTTGATCTATGATTATAAATTATTTAATTATAGAATTAAAGATAAATTAAAAGGAGTTTTAA
>JANSVA010000217.1:14522575-14547419 GCA_025504915.1 Erythroxylum reticulatum
CATGTGAAGTGATTATAGTGATTGCTTGTAGCTCACCCTTATCGTAGGATATGTACTGGAATGACCTGTGGGCGTCCGGGTATGTACCCCGCGGTAAGTGGGCGCTACACATACAATCATCACAATGAGAATTTTCATAAACATACAAGTAATAGTTTAAATGGATTTCTCATACGAGGTCAATTCAATGACCTTGCTTTTTAACAAGCACTCATATATTTATTTAAGTATCTTTATACTAGAAATTGACTACGTCCTTTATAAGGAAAAATATAATGTGTGCTAACCTTTTTACATTCTATTAATGTCCATTCTTAATAGAACAATGATTAGGAACAATTTAAGGATAATACATAAATACAATATAAATTTCATAGTTATAATTTCATTTGCAATGTGTAATTGTCTCATAGACTTTATCATATACATCTAAATATATACAAGATAAAAAATACATTTAAATTATTTTATCACTAAAGTACAATTAACCGATTGACTGTAGAGCATAAATTAACAATCTCCTACTTTTACTAAGCCAATCATTTTTAAGTATTTTATAACATATTACGATATGGCGATCATGTTACTATTGGGACAATGACTTAATAATAGTATTCTATAAAATTCTTTATAGTGAACACTTGTTTAAATCTTACAACTTTCATCTTAATTATCATCATAGTTAAGAAAAACTTCATAAACACATTCTTGGATCTTTGATTAGACATTAGTTCCTTTTATAAACCCAATGGCTTTAATGTTCCACAATACATTACTTTCTTGAACAATGCAAGGAATTATATCAAGTTCATCTTCATTAAATTAAAAATGTATTATGGCTTAATTAGAAAACATTGATACATTGTAACCTTTCCAATCTTGAATGATATTGTTCTAAGTAAAATATACCTTAATTAAGGTTTACTTCTAAAGTAATATCTTTATCATCTTGAACTCAAATATCAACTCATACATAGAATAATAGATATCTTTAATACTTCACAAGTATCAAATATCTTAAATACTAAACATCTTTACTACCTATGTACTTAGACTTAAAATAGATAAATAACTGTCAATATATCCTTATAGATCTAATTCCCATAATTAAATTGTAACATATCCAACAAGAGTTGTTCTTGGATAATTATATTTTCAACAATTGAAAATTAAAACTATTGTTCTCTATGAGTAATATATCTTTACATACTCCCACTTATACTCCTACTCACCTTCTTTCAAACATGATAAATTCACAATCATCTTCAAAGCAAAACTCTTTGAATTCTTCAAAAAAGTGATCTTTCAATGTCTTGTAGCCTTTCAATTATATATTAAATGTATGAATAAAGGCACTAGTTCTAAGTGGATGTATTTTCATAAGATTTGAAATTTTCAAATTTCATCTTACTCCCTCTACTTGTCTTGATAACCATTCTCTTATAATTGTTCATTGAAACAAGAAATATGTTCAATAGGTTTGTAAGATTATATCCATCCTTTTGGATATCTTATAACCTTTTATTACCCAATTTAGTTATAAACTTTATGGATAATTTATGCTTCAATCAAACAGCACATCCTTAAATCATTAACTTTGATACTTTCAAAGACTTAACATTTCATCTAATATGAAATCTTGCTAATTGATCTAATTGGAACAATTGAAGGTAAGTCATTATACTAGGCATAATTATAGAAGAAATAATATTACATCATACAATATCTTATATCATATTTTCCTCCTTACATAAATTCACACTCTTATGAAATTTTGTTGTGAAGGTTTCTACCAGAGAATCTCATTACCTATGGATAACTGAAAATTTGAAATCCACCTAATCAATCTCAATGAAATGCTTCAACATTCTTAATGCTTAATTTATACTTAGATTTAAACAATTTGAACTATTTAAAATTTTAAATGAAATATGAAAATTTTAAATCAATATTTCATTTAGTACATATGACCATCTAAATTTATTAGTAATCTAATGACATATACGTATCATCCTTTTATGAATTTTTATTTTATCTAATACGTCATATATATAAATTTAACAATTCAATACCAACATTATCATTTAATCAAAAGTTGATTTGGTTATTCTTTAACTTAACAAGTTTTACAAGTTTCATATGATTTATAATCAAAATGATACATATATCCTAGTATGTAACTTTATAATTCCTATTATGTGGATTTAACCAACATGACATAAAATGATACTTTCGATTATCCAACTTTATATTCTTACCAGTTATATTAAGCACAAGTCTTCTCTGATCTAACAAATACAAACTATTTGTATAAAATTAAATCAACTACTTTCACTCAACAAACGATTTTTATCATATATTAAATATTATAGTAATGTTGAATCTAAATTCAGTATCAAATACTCATAAACATGAATATGAAATATATATGATCTCTATCATATTTTATATAGGAAAAAGTCATGCAATCATTTCTTCTAATGACAACTATTATCATTCTATAACAAATGCCTTTAATTGTAGTCCATAATTATGCTTTTAGTAAGTTAAATTGAGTGAAACAAGATCATCTTGGTACTATACCTTTCAACTATACTTTGTGCAACCTCTTGTATCTTGTTATCATAGTGTTGACATACATCTTACATGTTATCATCAAAGTTTATCAGACATTTTTAAACTCAAAATGTCAATAAATTTTTCATCTATATGATTTTGACATATCTCTAAAACTTTGACACCAAATCTTCAACAAAGATTAATAGAAAAATTTCATAATAAGCATACAACTTTTCTTTCTAACTTTGAGAACTCTTCAAACATAACTTATCTCCAAAAAAAATTGATGTACTAACTTAATATCAACTATAATAAATAAGGTAAATTTTACTCAGATCATAATATAAATGTAAGAAAAGGAAGTACTTAATTATATATCATGACTACTGAATAAGATTAGGAGTTTAAAATCATGTATTTAATTATTTTTATTATTTTATTTTAAATAATAGTCCTCACTATTATTCAGAAAGATTACTCAAATCTCTTTAGCGGGCTAGAATCTCATTTAAATTTAATTGACTTTAAGTTTGCTCAACAAGCCAACTAAACTTAAAATAAGTAGATAACAACTTTATAAATCACATTTCATGCAACTTTTAGATTTATTAAGTGACAACTCTTTTCAAAACATATCTTATATGTTATTCCTAATATTGTCTATAAATTTAATCATGAGTTTTCTCATACAAATTACACAAATTTAGTTAATAATAAAAGCTAGTAAACAATTCTTATTTAAGTATCAATGATAAAAGTTATTAAGTATCAATGATACAAATAATAATTTTATCATATTATTTGTATTATTATATTTTCTATATGTGGGTTCTAAAATAAGTTTACAACTCTGGAGAAGAACATGGTTTACTGTTTTCTACTTGATTAGTAGCAAGGATTATTTAAAGGAAAAATTATAATAATTAAAAAGTCCTATTTGAATTGAATTGATTAACATCTACTCGAAAAAGTACGACTGATATGATAACTCTGAGAAAGAAAACCTCGGCACTAGTACCAAGGCAACCCCGGTTTAGTGTGCACAAGATCACACGAGCACGTGATTTGACCCAAAACCAAAGCCGTCCACGTCAAGAGTGGGTGAGTCCAAACTAACCGAATTACCTGTAACATACTTGCGATGGCGTGCGTACACTATCATATTATTCAAAAGACCCAAAATAACAAACAATCAAATACCTAATTATCTCCTGTTCCAGACTCTGGAGAGATAGACAGATAAAAGAACAAGTACATACGCATACACGCTCACAGCGACGCGGATAATCTTCTTTTCTTTATTTCTGGATAAGGTTTTCATTGATTCCCATCTTTTTCTTTTTCCTCTTTCCTTCTTATCCCATCCAACATTTCACGTCTCGCTCACTCTATATATAGATATGTGTGGCGTATTAGTGGCCGACCCATGTGCTGTTTCAGTGGCTAAGCTATTAATGCTTGTGAATCTTCTGCTACTTCTGTTTCTGTTGCCTGCTGGCTGCTGCTACTTTATCTATTTAATTTGGTCATGTCGATTGCTTTGGAGAGGCGTGCTGCTGCGGTGCTAATTCGATTCAGGTTTCTGGGTTTGTTGGCAAAATGCCGCAGTGCAGAGCAATCTTTGCTGGAGAACAGAGGTTCCCGGTGGTGGAGAGGAGGGAAGAGGATGGTTTGGTGGATTCTGATAGCTCGGAATCTATTGGTAAAAACAGTGACTTGTCCGGTGGCGAGGAGGATTGTGAGGAGTCCGAGGGTCAGAGCTCGTATAAAGGACCCTTGGATACCATGGCTGCTTTGGAGGAGGGTTTGCCTATCAAGTAAGTATTTTCTTTTTCTAGTTAGCTGGTGTTTCAAATGGGTTTTGTTTTGTGTCTTTCGTTTGTTGGTTCTTGTCCTTGAGATAAAGCAATCGAAATGATCAATTACGTTGTAAAAGATTTTGAACTTTGAAGACAGATTATTGTGAGCAAGCAGTCCTGGTAGCTGAATGGAAAATAAAATCTATGCTTTGCGCCAAAGTTGTTATTTTCTCAGCCATGGTTGCGTACTAAAAACTTTTGCTTTCCCTCTTTTCACGTTATTTCAGGAAAGGCATATCGAAGTTTTATGATGGAATATCGAAGTCGTTCACCAGTTTAGCAGATGTCTCCTCTATTGCTTCTGTTAAAGACTTGGCGAAACCAGAAAACTGTTATACTAGAAAACGCAAGAACTTATTAGCTCAGAGTAATTTGATTCATAAGAATCGGGGTCACCCTCCCACGGATAACGGAAGTGGCTTATTGAAGAGATCTGCAAACTTCAGTCGAAGCACATTACCTATTGGCTCTAGTATTAGATGTTATGAGAACTGTAACGATGGTCAACACTCTTTCGCATTTCTGTCATCACCTTCGAGTTGTCTTCCACCCTTACATCCACATGGTAAAAGACCACCAAGCAATGAATCATGTTTGACACCTCCGCAACGAAACTATCCTTGTCGATCCTTTTCTCTCTCTGATATACAGTGTGCAGCTGCTACGACTACCAATAACTAATTTGGGGATTTGTGGCAAAGATACCAATCTGACATTTCAATTTAGTGCCACGCAACTCCTTGTATCTGCAAATTGGATAGAAGTCATGTTGCCTATAGCTACTGCCTGTTATTCCTGCCTTGATGTGATGGCTGATCACGCCTCATTTTTGTCACATCTTTAGGTTAGCATTTCTGGTAATTGTAACAATGCTTTTGCAGCTGTACTATTTCTTGTATTATACCTGTTGTGCCTCTAAATGACCATATCACTTCATTGTATCATAAAAGTTCTAACTGTATCTTCACTCAAAATTTCTGCCTTTTGCCTTTAACCGTCTTATAAATTGTAAGATCTGACTATTTACTACCAGAAGTAATACATCACTCGCTATAAACTCCTTGTTACCTCTTTTGTTACTTTTATTTCTTGTCAAATTTTCTTTGTGAATGCGGGTCGAGGGATGGTAGTTTGAACGATTGCACATGATAACATATTCGGCTAATGGATGTTCCTTCAGATTGATAACTATCATGTTTCTAGTCCACTACACGCCTTTATGATCATCACATTCCATAGAATTCTAGTTTCTGAAAGATATTGATATTGCCACTAAGTTTTTTCAGAAGAACAGGGTACATATAATTGTACGGGAACAAAAATCTGTTTTACGGAAAAAACTCATGCTATAGCATATAACATGAAATGGAATATGCTAACATTGGCACATTAGTAACTGGTTGTCTGGAAACAGAAAGTTCTTATCTGGGATCATAAAATTATCTTGTTTGCTACCTTTTATGTCTCAGGCCAGAAACCTAACTGTCACCCAAACTACTTTGTATGAAACTTATCACTGCTTCAAAATGAAGGAACTTGGAGAATCTGATATTTTTTTAAGCTTAAATGTCGATTATACTAAAGAAGGCTGTTCTTGTTGCAATGGAAGTATGCAAAATGACTTTTCAGTTGCTGCAGAAGGAACAATAGGGACCTTATATTGAATCCTAGAATTAGATGGTTCAAGTTTCATGTTGGTGTTTGCAAAATAACCATATATGGATTCTTATTGGGGATTTGGATCTACCTAGCTCAGGTATTTTGAGAATACAAAGAGACTCATAAAAATGCAGATGCAGGTATGTAGACCGTATGTCTTCTAAAGTTTGTCCTTTTTGTTTCTGACCATTTCCCATTTCAACCAATTTAGATTCCAAGTTAAAATTACATGAATTCGAAGCCGCATCCCGGGTCGATATACAGTGGTTAAATTCAGAGTTGAAGGTTGAGAACCTGGTATTCCGTGAAGAGATGCTATCTCATCTGAAGTAAGCGTTTACATCAAAACAATCAATTAGTTCTGTGCTGTCTCTATTTCGTCACTTGGTATTCTTTTTGTGTATGCAGCTTTGGAGTATTGTGCCTATAGTAGACATATGTTCTTTTATAAGTAACATGGACGTCATAAATTATGTTACATGAATATATTTGCTTGATATATCCTCATACTGCTTTTGGTGCTAAGAACTCTGACCCTTTTTTTCTGGACTTGAATAGATTATCATTGATTGTAAAGAGCAAAGAAAGAAATCCAAGCACTTCTTTGATCCCATGTGGCATTCAAATATGAAATTGATCTCTTGTTATAAATTTACCCTCAATAAGATGCATCATAACCAATTGGATATCATTACAATAAATTAGAATAGTAGTCTTTCTTACACTTTATTTACGAAGTTTCCTAATTCTAGAAGGTATAGTGCTTTAGGTCTTTCAGATGATGGAATCACTTCCTGAATCTAACATTTTGTCTGTGGTTGTGAAGTTACGGTTTGCTGCAGAACAGCAAATTCCAGATGTAAAAAAATTTTCCTCTCAATATCTAGTTTGTATTGAAGCACAGACTGTTAGAATCCATGAAGATCGGAGACCTAACTGCTATACATGTAGCAAAACCTCCCTGCTTGTAATCATGCAATTGATTGCAGCCTCATCAAACTTGGATTAACTTAAAATGAACAAGGAAATGTATCTAATGAACTATGAAGTCAACCACCATGTAGATTATTAAAGATGTTCGGTATTTATCGTAAACCCTTTAAAGAGCTAGTTATGACTAAGCTTTTTATCCTTGTTGGACACTTGCTAGATTTTCTTATGGCCAGATATTTGATTCTTGAAAGTGGAAAGTTATATAAGTATCCAGCTATGCTTGCCAAGCAAAGATTTTGCATTAATTATACCTTCCCATAATCAATGTCTTTCTCAATATAAAAGTGTATTCAATAAATAAATTATAGGAACAACATTATGACCATATCCAATATCACTTTTAAGTTTCTGTTTTGGGTTCTGGCAGTGTCTATAAATCTGTTTTTGACTGGGGATCGAGAACAGTGTGACTAGATAAGCCCTTACATTCTTATAACATTTTTACAGATGATATTTTCATAGCAAGCAGCAGGTCTATCCAGTATCTCCTCAGGTTTCTTCTACGTGCTGAAAACATGTGCATTTGTGTCCTATGAATTTGCTCATATTGTCAGAATGTAAAGAGCTGCTATGGGTGGCACTTTCCATCTGCTGGCTTGAGTCTGTTTTCATTGATCTTTGTACTTGTCATTTGCTTTGGATTGTTATTTCAGTGCTTGAACTTGTGATTGAAACTACCGCTGTATGTGACCAAGTTTCTTTACTCCTTTGCTTCCCTTAGATTTGAATAAGGTGGTGATTAAGCACTGTTATTCTGCAGGGTCCTAGGTTTTTTAGTGTTTTTAAGGCAGCATACCAATCTGCCACACAATGGCTTCATCAGCATCTTCTCAGATCCCATTAGTTTCAGATGAGTATTTTAAGATATTTCATACAATTGATCGCCGCCTTTACACCATCCTTGTGATGCAGCTATGGAGGGAGCCTGTGGAGACAATGCAAATCATGGCCTTGTGGTTGTGGTTGGAACGGATGGGTTACTACAATGCGGTGATGAAAATACTGTCCTTGCCTAACATTCTCATAAATGAACTCGCGGATGAAGCTATTATCTGCCTCAACTGCGTAAGCAGTGATCAATTTCCTTCTTCGTCTGAGAACGACATACCTCTGCTGCAAAGTCTGATGGAGAAGGAAATTTCTCTCCAGTTTTTCCATGAGTACAGGCTCACAGCAATGCGGGGGGTGAACAAAATTCTCAACGAGGTATGTGTCAGAGCATTAAGTGATATCATGAGCCAAGCTGTTCAGATAAATGCTACTCAGAGCGTGATTGACAGCCAAACCATGCTGCAATCTTCCCAACAACCCCCGCCTCAACCTCAACTTCCTCAAACTGGAGCTGTCCCTACAAATGATGTCAGGGGTTGGACCCTGAATACCGAGGTACCACCTGATGCCAGGACCTTATTCGTTACATTCTCCAAGGGCTACCCTGTGCGAGAATGGGAGGTCAGAGAGTTCCTTACTAGAGGTTATGGTGATTGTATTGAGTCACTTTTGATGCAAGAAGTAGGGTCTAATCAGCAGGCGCTGTTCGCTCGTATTATCTTCCGATCATCCAACACAATTGACAAGGTCCTCAAGGGTCTGGACAAAGTAAAGTTTACTATCAATGGGAAGCATGTGTGGGCTAGAAAGTATGTGCCCAAGCGTCCCAGGTCCCCAGTCCCTTCTCTGCGAGTAATGCCAAGTTTTTCAACACCATTTCCGTCCTAACATACAACTCAAGGGTGTTGTTCAGAATTTCTAATTGAATAAACATCACAAAATGTTCCCCCACATTTGGTTTTGTAGCTGTTGAAGCTCTTTCACCCTTCTTTGGCCATACATATTACCTATGTGAATCTACATCTCAATTTAATGTCTTATTGTTCTCTCTTAAATGAAAATCCCTGATTCTTTCTCACCAACTGACTTCAAGTGCTTCAGTTTTCTTACACGACATTCTATATAATGTGTGTCCAGACGACATTGTGGGCAAACACCTGTTTGGTACTTGCATTAATTGGCTTATTAACGGCATGGCTGCTACGTGGTTTACGAAATAGAACAGAATGAACTCCTAGTCCTATGTCTACTATCATTGACCAACCATTATCGCATATAATTCTTTTTCCTTTCAAGCGTCTACTGAGATTCCACTTACTCTGTCAAGACCATATCACACGGATTTTGTCGGTGTACCTGGAATTGTACCTTATCAGGTGTCCAATATCAGTCTCCACCAACCTTCCTTTTATGAATCACTAATACTCACTAAAAGTTGTTTTACAAAATTGAAAAGTAATTAGGTTTAATTGAAAATGAAAATAATTGACAACAAAAAATATATAAATTTCAGGACCCGACTCTTTTCTTTTCCGAGTATAGCCAATGTTGCCCAAATTTAGCTACCTACAGATTGATGGAACATCCAAATCCAATGTTTCCACTAAAAGGAAAATAAACTAGTGTATGAAAATAAAAGAGTACATGGCACATAAACTTAGTGTCGTGTACATGATATGGTATTCCAAACGAATTTTTATCATGCCGTATACTGATATTTCTAAAAAGCACATGTAGTTTTCAGCGAAAATCTGTTTGAACTGTGATAATTGAAGGCTCTGAAGCTTTTATCCCCTGAGAAGAAAGGGTGTACAGCAGGATACATGCTTTCTTTGAAAGAAGATTTCAGTACCAAATGTTTCGTACGAAAACACTTGGTTTGTATGAAACTTTCGTTTTTATATTCTTCCAGAGATTACAGGGCAAATTGTGAATCTTTTCTCCATACCTTTAAGGAAGTAAGCAAAGTAAATTAGATTTGAATTACTCTTAGCTTTAAATTGTCAGCATAGAACAATTGATCCTTGTTTAACATAATCTCAGCGATAATGGAAGACATTTGCAGGCAGCTTTTTACCAACATGTCAGCAAGAACACTTGATACACAAATAATAAATGGCCAAACTCATATTGAATACATTTTAAACCAAGTCGAGAGGGAATTTCAGGTCATCACTCGTTTGCGCTCGAGTACACTAAACATGGGGCCTTCCCATATTAGACACCGACAGCTAATACTAAACTACGAGTTCCAATAGTTAATGCAACAACTCTTGCCACATTATTGACTCGTAAGTTTACTTTGTCCTTTTTCAACACTCTACTGTCTGTCAATACTTACACATTGTTATAAATATGAGAACTACATCCGGTATCTAATATCCAAGATTGTGAAAAAGAAGTAGAATTATTGATTTCAATCATAAACAAACCTGAAGTTGAAGCTACGTTTAACTTCTTTTCTTTCAAGCTAGTAAGATAAGCTGTGTAGTTCCTCTTCCAATATCCAGTTACGCCACAATAGAAACAGATGCCCTTTTCGTTCTTCTTCTTGACAGTGCCTGCTGGCTTTGCTACTTCAGTAGAAGTTTTCGGATTCTTGTTCTTCTTCTTCTTCTTAAGGGTCTTACCCTTATTCTTGGAAGAAGAAGAGCCAACAACAAGAACATAACTGGATTCCTTCTTCAGGCATCCCTCAGTGGTCTTAAGCATGTTGAGTAATTTAGCCAATGACATTTCCTTTTTGTTCATGTGGAAGTTCATAATAAATTGTGAAAAACTCGGGGTAAGAGACTGGAGCACTAAATCAATGCTCAACTTGAGGTTCAAGTCATATCCTAATTGGCTTAATTTTTCAATGTAGTCAATCATTTGTTAAACATGAAGTTCCACTGATGATCTAGGAGTCATCTGACATTGAAACAGAGCTTTCACAATCTCAAACCTCTCCACCCGACTCTGTGCACCAAATAAATCTTGAAGGTGCAGGAATATTTCCCTTGCATTCATATTTTCATGTTGCCACTGAAGCTCGGGAGATATGCTAGCTAACATCACGCATGTCACTTGCTTATTGACTTCAATATGACTTTGATAATATTCTCAATTCTCATTAGCAGCATCTTGCATAAGTTCAGGTGAAACCTCAGTGTCAAGAACGTACAATTTTTTTACTTGCTTTAGAACAATTTTAAGGTTACGCAATCAGTCTGAAAAGTTTGATCTAGTCAATTTGTTTGCATCTATGATGCTCCTCAGGGATAAGCTCGTACTCATTTTCAAAAACTAAAACATCAAAGAGCGAGAAATTAGTATATATCGTAAAACTAAATAAATAAAGAACTTTTGTTTAAAAATATATTTGTTTACTCTCACTATTTTTCAACAAATTAATAACCCTCACTGTTAATTCAAGAAATTATCACATAATTTCCTAGTGAGCTAGGATCCTATTTTAGTTTAATTAATCTTGAGTTTGCTTAACAAACCAATTAAATTAAAATTAGGTAGATAACATTTTATCAATCACATCCTATGTGATTCTTAGATCCGTTAGGAGACAACTCTTTACCAAAAACATATATAATAATCTATTCCTAACCTTGCCTCTAAATTAATATGATCATGAGTTTACTAATCAAAACCATATAAATTTAGTTTAATAAAACCCATCGTTATAAGTCTAAACATGTTCAAGTTAAAGCGACATTGAATTTACTTAACAAGTCTAACAATAAACAAAACTCTGGTTTAATCCTATAATAATGGAAGGCATTATGTATGTTTTAAACATTTACTTAATATTTTAATAAGGGATTTAAAATAATATCTCATTCTAAATAATATAATCTCATTACATTAATTTATTTTACATAATCTAATTATGAAAAATAAATTGAGCACTTGGCTTGATTCTTAAAAAATGATAATTAATTTAATTTAATGAATCAACTCTTGAAAATTTAAATTAAATTAAAACAAAAACAAAAAAAAGAAGCAACTAGGAGGAGTAGTCTCTTGGGCCCCTTCTTCTCTAAAATCCTTCATCTTTTTTTTGTTCATTTTCTTTTGTTTTTCTTATCTACTTTTTAGTCTGCCTGGTCTATCCTTGCTTTGCCTTTAGTTTACCATCTCTAGAGGTGTGAATAACATAAGATTTACACATATAAATCTCTAGATAGAGAACTCTCTATAGAGAGAGAAAACATCATTGCCATAGGCGGTGGTTCTCCGACGATCGGTGGCTACACTTGCTGTCAAGGGTCTCTATTTTGACAATCCTTAAGCCCAATTAATCTCATTAATCCATCAAGAACCATTGAAGCAGCCGAAGGAGAATAAATATGCATTGAATGAACACTAACAACAAATCCAGAAAAATAAACACAAATGTAAACCATTTAAAACTTAAATTTAATGGCCACCTGAAACATTTTTTTTTTTCAGTTATGCATACATTATGCATTAAAAATTAGAAAAACAACAGATACTAGACTTTATGAAGACCATCTGAAATGTTATTACAAAAATGCAAATGAATCTCTTCAGTTTTTCAAGAAACATTGAACAAGTGAAAAAGGAATGCAACAAAGATCAAAATAAAAAAATTACTAGAAATAGTTGAATCATATTCCACATTTCGAAAAAACGATGTAACTATTTTACATCTTGTCTAGAAATAGTTAATGCAAGCTAAAGCAGCAGTCAACTAAGTTATACAGCAGGTCCTTCCATATCCAAAAACACTTTCTGGATGAACAAGAACAAAAACAAAATATTTTCTAGAAAAATAAAACATTTCAATTTCATTTCTAAAGAGTAAATGAAGGTATTCTAGAACATTTTAAGACAGCAGACTAAGGACCAATTTATGGAACATTTCCATAACATGCAGAAAAATATTAAACACAAAGAGCATGAATGATATTTTCAGAACAATGCCAGAAAATATGCAACAACTTGCTAGTATCAGCAACACTAATCGATGCAGTAATCGTGTAGAACCATTTCCAAAAATCACATTTTCATATCACCAAACCAAATTGTCAAAACAGTTTCAACATATAAATATGCAACTAATGCATATTAAGATCAAATCAAAATTTAATCAATCTTATGAATAAAAAAAAGTTGTTAAAGTTAGCTTTGATACCACTATTATGAAAAAAAAACGCAAGATCAAATCTATACATAACATAATACATTTAAAATATCCATAGAATCAACTTTTAAAAATTTTAATTTGAAACATAAAACAAGAAATTGGCAAAGCTATACAAACTTGTTTCGATTTCCTGTTATAATTTCTTGTCGCCTTGAATCCGTCAACCTACGACTCATTCAATCATCCGACCTCTAATGGTATCCACAGATCTATTAAGAGAAAACTCAAATCTAATTTGAAAGGAAAAATGTAAGAAATGCTAGCTCCAAATTTTCTAATTTTTCCTTTTATATGAATAATCTTATTTTTCATGTTCTTGGATTTTATTAAAATTACAAATAAAGTCAAACTTTATTCATAATTACGAATTAATCCTTATAAGATCAAATATCACATATTAATCCTTAAAGTTTTTAAAACTTCTCAATTAAGTCCAACTTAATACAAATTTCACTTCTCCTTTATAGACCTTTTATGTGTGACCTATTAGGTTCCTATTATATTGGCTATGATTATAAATTATAATTCTAATTCATAATTAGATTAAGATAAATTAAAACTCCTTTTAATTTATCTTTAATTCCCTAATTAAATAATTTATAATCATAGATCATAATTGACGTCTAGCAATATGTCATGACCATCCAAATATTAGGAATGTCAAAGTAGTTTGACTTAACCTGTCTATGCATGGCTATAATGTATAAATTAATCATTTCTTCATCTAATGTTCTAATTGGAATTAGAGTATGAAATTCGTATCTACTCTAAATAATCTAATCATGTTCGTTCTTGCTAATTAGTAAATGATTTATAATTGATATTTGATATTTGAAAACAACTTTTCCAAAATTCAGTTTACTCTGGCCAGAGATTCTCAAAATCATTACTAATCAATAACAGCATAACATTCTCCCTAATTACTTTAGGACAACGAATTCTTTATTGATTTACTCAAATATCTCCACATAGTTCATACTATATCCAATAACTATCGAATTGAACTACTTCAAGAATAGAACATAAGTAGCATCAAAACATAGTAATTCCTACATAAGATAACTTTGGTAATATCAAGTCTAAGGATCAATTATACAACCATCATAATGAGATAATTTACATACAGACAAGTAATGTTCCATTGGGATTCTTATAATTAGGTCAGTTCAGTGAACTTATTCTCTAATAAGCACCCATATGTTTGTTTAAGTATCTCCACACTTTAATCTATGCGATCGATTACTTTCTTCATAAGAAAAAAACAAACATGTGCTAGTCTAACCATTTCATCAATACCTCTTTTAGATGAAACTATGACTAGGAACATTCTAGGAATAATACAAAATGCAATTCGAATCTTATAATTATAATCACATTATAATTTCTAATTGCATAACGATTATTCTAAAGATTTTATCTTTATGATTAATAATTAAATAATACACAAAAATAAAGAATGTATTTTATTGAATAAAAAATTTATACAAATAAATTTACAACCAAAATTGGCTACAAGGGTATAAACCAACAAATTCCACTTGCTATAATAATACTACTGAACTTTTCTGCTAAAACTCAACCTTTGAATTCCAAAGAAATGGCCTCCTCCAAGCTCAGAAGCTTACGCTCATTCCCAAGTCTTCTTTTTTTCTTTTTAACTTTATTCGTACTTTGTTCAATCTCTGTTACACTCATAATTCTACTTAAATCGCCACCAGCTTCACTGAGTGTGGAGTTCCTCATGATCTCTGGCATTTCACTTCTCTCTTCATTTGTGAGCTTATACTCTCAAATCATAAACTTTCATTCCATAACCCACATTTCCCTTCTCCTCGTAGTAAATTGGCCTTGTTTACAAAAGAAATATCAAGTCTTGCAATGTTCAAGTCACCTAAACACCTAAGAGAAGCTAAGCTTTTGGTAAGATTGAGTCTGGAGTATTAATGGCAATGTTTGGTTGAGATAGTATGAGGAATTGGACGCTGAGTGGTGACGACAAAGAAAGTTATTAGTTTATAAAGTTGTAATTTTATATATAATATTATTATTTCAATTAATAAAATATTATTTATTTTTATGTATTTTGTTAATTATTTTCGATGTTTCAATATTAAAGTTAAAAATTTTGAAATAATTACTATGTAGTTAAAATTATGGTACCATCATATTATTTAATTTATATTTATATATTATTAAATTATTCTTAATTATAGTTTTATCAAGATGAGATATTAATAAAACGGTAAAACTGATACACATTATGTTTTTTTAAGAATAAAGTAATTGATCTCAAAAATTAAAGTGTGGTTATACTTAAACAAATGTATAAATGCTTATTTGAGAATAAGTTAATTGAACTGACTAGATAATGAGAATCCAAAATAGAACACTACTTATATATGTGTAGATTTTTTATCATAATGGTTGTATAATTGGTCCTTAAACTTGAAGTTATCAAAGTATCTCATGTGAGAATTATTATATTTTGATGTTACTTATTGACCTATTCAATATAGGTAACTTAGTTGGTAGTACTTTGACATAATATGAACTATGTGGAAATGGTTAAATAAGTTAATAAAGGATTTGCTACTCTAAAGTAATTAGAGATAATATTTCATTATTCTTGATTAGTAGTGTTTAAGGACATATTTAGTCACAGTAAATTATCATTTGAAAAATGTTTGAAATATCAATTATAAATTAATTACTAATTAGCAGGAACAAATATGATTGAATTTAAACGAGTAGATATTAAATCCATAGTTTATGTTCAATTTGAAAATTGAATGATGAAAAGATTAAATTATATATTATAGCTATATGTGGATTGGTTGAGACAAACCACTTTGACATTTTTGATATAATTTGTTAAAAATTAATCTTAATTTATATTTATAAATTGTTTAATAAGAGAATTGAAGACAAATTAAAAGAAATTTTAACTTACCTAATTTTAATTTATAATCATTATCAAATATGCTCGGAATATGATAGGTCACACGTGAAGAGCATTTAAAAAATTAATTTTAATTAAGTTGGACTTAATTATGAAGTTTGAAAAACTTTAGAAGTAAAAAATGAGATATTTGATTTTATTATAATTATAATTATAATTAGAATTTGAATTTAATTATAATTAGGATATTTAATTTTAATAAGAAATAAAAATTTACACTGCTTTTTTATAAATAAAAAATAAGCTTAAGAGAAGTAGTTCTCCTCCTCATTTCTCTCAAATGTTGAATTCTTTTTCTCTAATCTATAGATACAACTAGAGATGGAACGCTTAGATAAGTTGTAGTTGACTCCCTATAAAAAAGTTTTAGCAAGACTTCAAACAAGGTATGATTCAATTATTTTATAATTCATGTTTTTCAAATTATTCAATTTATTAAGATTTCATCAGAAATCGTAAATTTTTATTTTTTCACTACATTCCATGATTATATCATGGTTAGTTTTTGAATAAAAGTAAGTAGTTTTGATGTTGGACAATTTTGTCCTTTCTTATAAAATTAGATAACTATTAATTGCATTTTTTGTTTTTTTAATAACTTATTGGTTATGTTACGTAATTTGATCTAGATAAAGATAATAAAGTGACGCAATAAATGATCTAAATCAATGTGTTGAAGTCCTTGTAGAAAATGGATCCTGATCATTATGGACCGGACCCATATCTAGCCGGTGATGGGGAAGCCTGATATGGATGTTATATATAAAGGTTAAGGTCTTTTATAGTTGCTCATATCAATCGTAACCATAAGGAATCTCTGACCCATTAAGAGAGCTTACGTTTTGAGAAAACTATAGAAAGACCTTACCCATATCCCGAAGAGCAGTTCTAGTGAAGGCGACGATAGCGATGATAGATTCACATTCATTTCAGTAGCAAAAAGCTCGTTTGAAGTTATGGAGACTGAAATTAGGTATTTTCCTCATTCTTCATTTCCTACCCTTTTATGTTCAATCTGGGATACGTAACTAAGGTACCGTTATGTATTACATGTGGTATTAGAGCGGTGATGTGATCAGGTAGTTAAAAACGTAGATTTTTTGGTTTTCTCTCCATAAGGTTTTCGGAGATTTAACTTCTATTTCTTGGTTTTTTCTTGCTTTTTATTGCATGAAAGTAGTTTACATATGTTTAGCCTTAAGAAACAGGGTGAAAACGAGCCCAGGAGTGCGAAAAGCCAAGCCAAAACTCACCAAAAATCACCATTTTTGGTGAAGAAGCTCCTCACCGTCTGAGGTGTGTGTCATACATGCCAAACCAATTGCGCGATACTGACCGGACGCGTGTCTGGCGCATGCAACACACGCGCCAGTGTTGGTGGTTGCTACAGTAAAAAAACAAAAATATCATATTTCTCGTAAGCGTGCCTGGGGTGTTTTGGGTTAGTTTTTGGGTCTGGAAAATTCATAAAGTGAATTTTTCCATTTTTTGGATTTATTACATTAGTAATAAATTAAAGTTTAACTCCAAGAAAAGGAATTAAGGCATTTTAAATCCGATTTTAAGTGAATTTTCATGCTTCAGACATCACATGAGGGAGATACTTCACATTTTTGTATCTCAAGTCTCATGTTCAGTGTTCGATATCGCATGATAGTTACTCGGAAAAGGTTTTGAAGACATTATAAAGTCATTTTTTAGTGAATTTTCATACAACAAACTTGCCATAAGGGAGATACATAAGGTTCTTGTGTCTCGGGTTATCGGTTCAGTGTTTAGTGATACACGATACTCGTTCTACTGAGATTTTTCCTTTACAAAAGTCTCAAATGAAGTTTTCAGAGAATGTCTTCAGTACGAGTGTGTGACAATGAGACTGTGCATTCAGTTTTTTGCATATATTGATGTTACATTATCACATACCATATGCCCATAAAGAATGTGAGGATAACATAAAGATGTATCCCTTGTGTTTGTGGACTTTTTGAGTGCTGATAAGGATGTAGTCACCATAGTGGCCTTTCGAGTTAGTATTTTGAATTGTTCTATTTACACGTTAGGGGATGTCTTTGGTCTCATGTTTGGTTATTCTACCCATAGGTGTTAGCCTTACATGAGATTTTGAGATGTGCATAAAGGAATTGGATAGAGGAAAGTCGTTTCTTGAATGATCTATTTGTCCACAGGGGGTGGTAATGTGATGAGAGTTAATGGTTTGTACTTTAGTCGCTTTTATGTGGAGGTCTAGTTGCATAGGTTATGTACTTAGCCCACAGGTGTTTTATAATATGTATGACTAAATTTTCAGTTAAGATACTATTTAATAGCTTTGAGTATCGCTATTGTCCTACATTTGTGTTGATTTAAACATTATCATTTTGAAGCCACCTTTTTGGTCAACAAAATTAACAAAGAAGTGGAAAGAAGATGTATTGAATGCTATGTAGATAGCTGAGCTTGATATGGCCATACTGATGTATAGGCGATCTCCACCTATATCTATGAGATCAATAGTTCATAAAGTAGCCTATGAAGCCTGAGATCGGTCTAACAGATTATGTCCGATAACCATTAAGAGATCCATACTTGACCATTTGCTTAATGGACTTCCAGACACAAGCATAATGAAGGAATTTCTTGGAAATGTCTCTTAGAGGTCTATAATCTCACATAATGTTGAGATAAGTGCCTTGATGAATGAATTATTCCCCATAAGGTATACGGGAGAAAGGGGAGTAATGGAGTACATATGAAGAATGATCCATCTTCACAGTAGATTGAAGATGTTAAACATTCCTCTTCCTAATGTCTTTATAGTTCACCAAACTCTGAATACAGTCCCTCCAGAGTTTACTAATTTGGTGATGATATATTACTCACTGGATTAGGAATAGGACTTCAACACTTTGATAGCCCATTGGGTTGCTAAGGAGGAGAAACTTAAGTTTGCTACTCTTACAGCCCTCGAAGCAACTAAAGGGAAGACAAAGATGAAGCTCACTAAGTTCAAAGGTAAAAGGTTCAAATCTTCTCTACGTATTGATGTTGGTCAAACCAGTGCTGGTAAAGATCTGCATGACATAAAAAAGCCAGCATTATAAGGCCTAGAAGGAAAGACTGTGACCATCAGGTAACTCCTTAGCTTATTAATTTATGAATCTAATTTGCAATAGTTGCATTATGTATTTGGTAGCTATATAGTAGAGCATCTGATCAAGGTGCTTCCATAATTTAGGGGTTCATATCTAGGATAAAGTCAAACAAAGGGAAGGAGAAACTGATGGCTCACAGTAATGAAGAAGTAGAAGTAGTATTTATGGGGAATGTATGTACTGAACCTTGTAGTAAGGTTCATTTGGGTTTTACACAACACATTTTATATGTGATCTTTTGATCAATTTTGGACAAAGAGGGTTAATGTTTTGTATTTAAGGCTTATATTAAATAATTGTTGTTTAATGCAAAACATAATGATATACCTTTCTTATCATATGGTTTGTATATAATGTGTCTTACCCCGAATTAGATATATGTTTCTTTGTATCTTGCTAAACAAGTTATGAAATGAAGAACTCTGATGAATTAGAAGTCATAGATGGTGTGGCAAAAAAGTTTAAGCCCACATTTCTAGAGCTGAGTTTGAAAGATTGATCAAGGAATACATTTCTCAATTTTAGATTATGATGATCTAGGAATATATGCTGACTGTTGCAGGGGTAACTTGACTAATAAGGATATTGAGGTCAACTCATGCTTTTAAACTATTAAGTTTGATACATAAAGATATTGGTAGACCTTATACAATTACATTGTGTAATTCTAACTGTATTATGACATTTGTTGATGATTATTCCTATTACAGTTATGTGTTCTTGCTTGAGAACTAATTGGAAAAAGTCATCAAGATAGTCAGATTTGACCGTGGAGGAGAATATCATGGTAGACATGGTATTTCAGGACTTTAAAGGTCTGTTTGCCAGATATTTGGAATCAATTGGAATAAGGACTCAATTTACTATACTGAGTAGTTCTAAGCAAAATGATGTGTTGCCGAATGATATAACTGCACCCTAAAGGACTTGAAGAAGTCGATGCAGAACATGGCTATTCTACTTGATTATTTAGAATTTTGGAAACTTAGCCTTGCACACATTTGTATATGGGGCTGCCTTACTGAATAATATAATCCTTATAAAGAAAGATTGCATGCTCATTCCGCTCATTGCTATTTAGTTGGATATCTTGACCATTTTAAGATTACAACTTTTACTATATAGAAGGGGGACTGGAATAATGGAATAACAAACAACTAAGTTTTTGGAGTACAATGTCTATAATGATAGCGGGCCTTTTGACCCTTCGGATGATAGTAGGGAGGATACTACAGTTATCATGTACTCGCTAATCATACAGTTAGATCTGGTGGATCTAGATCTCTGTACCATACTTATATAGGAATATGGATCCATGCCTGCACATACAGTGGTTCTTGGTGGTATAAGTTCTAATGGAGTTAGGTAAATCTACTATGAGTCGACTTGCTATCCCATCTAATTATATAGTCTATAAGGTGTATAGGACTATAATATTAGACATGATTCAAATTTAGTTACTTTTATCTACACCCAATGCAGATGTATGGTGGGATGCAATGAATGACGAGATACAATCTATGAAGCATAATAAGGTTTGGGGGCCAGTTGATTTGCAGTGAAATTGTAAACTTGTCAGTTGTAAATGAAGTTCAAGATATAAAGGATTTCAAGATATAGTTTGGTGGTTTATAGGCTGGCTCAGTTACCTAATGGTTCACTCAAGGAGAAAGGTTAACTTTAATGTTACCATTTCTCTCGTATCCTTATAGGATACATTTTGAGTAATTAAGACAATTGTAGCTTATGATGATATAGAGTTACATTAGATGACTGTCAAAACTGATTTCCTGAGTAAAGACCTTTGTGAAGAGGTCTATATGGTACAACCTGAAGGATTTCAGGATCCAAATGGAGCTGACATGGTTTGCGCATTATGCAGATCAATATATGGTTTACATTAAACCTTTCGAAAGTACCTTATAGTTGATGAGGTTATGAATTCTTTTAGCTTCATGAAAAATAAAGTTAAAAGATGCTTGTACTATAAGGTCATGGGGAGTAAAGTTATCTTTCTATTACTGCATGTGAATGATATATTGCTCACATTAAATTTGACCATGTTGTATAAGGTTAATCAACTTTTAGTCAAAAACTTTGACATAGAATCTTTTGTCCTGGGTATTTAGATTTATTGGGACAAATCTCAACACTCATCAGACCTTTCACAGAGATCATACGTTGAGTATATGTTACAAAGTTTTAATATGGTTAATTGTAAAGCTATCGTAGCATCAATCTCTCATAGTGAGATATAATATTTGTCACAATATCCAAAGAATAAAGTAAAGAGAGAGGTTATAAGGAATGTTCCATATAATAGTATAGTTGATAGACTGATTTATGCTTAGCTATGTACTAGGAGGGACATTGCATTAACTGTTTGACTGTTTGGTCAGTATCTGGTTAACTCAGAAGTAGACCATTGGAATGCAGTCTAGAGAGTGTTGAGATAATTAAAGGAAACTAAGGATTATATGTTTGACATATAGAAAAATCAACAGGCTAAACCTCGTAGGGAATTCAGATTCAGATTTAGCTATGTATTTGGATGATTGAAAGTCCACTTAAGGTTACAGTTTTAAGTTTGCAGATGGTACAATGTCATGGAAGAGTGTCAAGTAGATAGGGTGATTTCCTCAACCATGCATGCAGAATGTATACTAGGGAGCTGCTTTACAGACGGTTTAGCTCAGAAACTTGATTTATGAGTTGTTTGTGGTTGATTCAGTAGCCAGACCCATTCGGTTGTACTATAGAAATCTTCTTACTATGTTGTTTAATAAAAACAAAGAATATCACAAGATCTTAGCATTTAAAAGTCAGTTGTGTTCATAAAGGTGTTAATACAGAAAGGTGAAATTAAAGTTTGGACCATTTAAGCACTGAGGAAATGTTAATCGATGCTTTAACTAAAGGATTTCTCCCATTTATGTTTGAAATACAAGTATACAGTATAGGTATTTTGAAGTCCTTAGACACTATTAGTTAGGGGATCATTATGTTTGGTCCATGCACATTTGTGCATTTTGATTTATTATGATCATATGATGGTTCATCGATAAAGATGATCATTGTTTATCCTTAGTAATACGTGTTATCATACATTGTCATAATACATATAAAAGTTTAAAGATTTGTGACGAGCTTAAGAATTTAAAGGTCATTGGGCATATATATAGGTTGACCTTAGGCCTATGTCATTAAGACATATATAGTTTTATACAGATATCTATATAGTTTGACATAAATAGGGGGATATAAGTTTTTAATCCTATAAAGGTTCTCTAATGTCGTTTAGCATTCAGTTAGAGAACATAAATGTTTTCTTTAATGTAGTTTAGCATTTGGTGAGAGGAAAAAAGTTTTCTCTAATTCTGTTTAGCATTCGTGAGAGAAAATAAGATTTCTCTAATGTAGTTTAGCATATGTGGTTTAACATAAAGTTGGAGAAATCGAGACCTACAAACGAAGATGATATAATTTGGATCATAAAGGTATCATCTTAGTTTGTCACACTCCATTTTTTCATTCACATTGGTGAGGTATTAAGTATACGTGATTGTATTGGATCTGTGTCACACATGACACATGTATTTGATACTTTTCAGTATCAAAAGCCTTGCAGGATGGAATGATGAACTTTTGTTATCTTTGGACCAAATGTTCTATTTTTAAACTTGGTTGACTAATTCAATAGCATAGCTTAACCAAGTTTTTAAACTAGAGTCAAAACTGCAATTAATAATTGTTCAAGGGGGAGAATGTTGAACAATTTTGTCATTTTTCATAAAATTGGACAACTATTAATTACATTTTTCATTTTTAATAACTTATCGGTTAAGTTACGTAGTTTGATCCAAATAAAGATAATAAAGTGGCATAATAAATGATCTAAATCAATGGGTTAAAGTCAAAAATAGATCCTGATTAGAGTGCATCAAAGCTATGTTAGACCTGTGATGAGGAAACCTGATATGGAAGCTATATATAAAGGTTAAGGTCTCCTGCAATTACTCATATCAATCGTAAGCATAAGGATTCTCTTACTCGTTAACAGAGCTTACGTTTTGAGAAAACTGTAGAAAGACCTTACCCGTGTCTGGGAGAGCAGTTCTCTTAAAGGCAGACGTGGATTCACGCTCATTTCGGCTTCAGAAAGGTCGTTTGAAGTTATGGAGATCGAAATCAAGTATTTTTTACATTTCTTCATTTCTTGCCTTTTCATGTTCGGTCTGGGATACGTAACTAAGGTATCATTACGCATTATAATTGAAAGTACAAGAAGAATTTATAGCAAATGCTACTAAAATTGCAAACAATAAAGATGATGTCTTTGATGAAAAGTAGCTAGTGAAGAATGACTTGAAAGCTAAATCCTCTTAAAATTTGGAAGCAACATCGTCAATTTTCATAATTTTTTTCAAAAAAAAGAATATTGATTATAAGGTTAAATAAATTGAGACTTTTTTCTTTTAGTATGCATTTTTAGAAAACTATCTCTTATCTCTTATGGTATTATTTAATTATCATATAATCTTTTTTATTCTATTATATTTTCATCTAATTTTATCTAAAATGATAGATTATTAAATTTTTAAAATTTTAATAAGGTATTATTTTGAAGTTATGACTGGACAAAAACTAACAAAATATAATATAAAGAATTGTATAGGGGTTAAACAATATTACATATAAATAATATTGACCGTAATATTGATATTAAAAGAATTAAAATGAAAAAAAAGATCAAACTATAGGGTTAAGGGTAATGGACCCTTAATTTTTTAATATAATTAATTCATAAATATAATAAAAATTAAGTTTTAATCATACCTTATATGAATTTTAAACTTTTCTGTAAAATTAATTTTAAAAATAAATAATAACAATTCAACATAACAGAATAAGTGTTCAACTTTTAACAAAATTCATATGAACATGTTAAGAAAATTTTATAAGTGATGAAAAGAGAGATATATCAAGAATGCTAGTTCTTTTAAAACTTATGCTTATTTATGATAAGGTTTAAAATTTTATAATTTAATTGAAACATATTTTACTTTAATTAATATTTTATTAAAATTATAATTATTTATTAAATATCTTATGTTCGATCTTAAAAATTTTCAAGCTTTATAATTAAGTCTAACCTGATTAAATTCTATTTTTCTCTTTTTAGTTTTTATGTATGATCCATTAAGTCCTTAAATATGTTACAATAACTATAAATTTATGGTACTAAGTAATATTTAGGATTATATAAATTAAAATTATTTATTTATCTTTAATTATCTAATTAGAAATTTATGCTCATAAGTCAAGATTGACTTTTATAAACACATTAGAACTAAAGTAGTTTTGAATAACTATTTTGTATATGATTTATTTGTAATAATTCAATCAGTTCACTATATAATATTTTAATTCGATATACAATGTGAATTTAATATTCACTTTATTTAAGTTATCTTAGTTATAAAATATTATTGATAACTTTTTCAAAATGAGATTATGATAATTATTTTTAAAATATCATGTACTTTAGTCAAAGATTTCTCAAATTAATAATAATCAAAAGTGATGGAACATTCTTCATAATTTTCGAGGATGATGAATTATATATTGATTATATATTAATTAATATATATTTCATCATCCTAGAATA
>JANSVA010000217.1:14547519-14559653 GCA_025504915.1 Erythroxylum reticulatum
TCGAGTTGCCTTTAACAAGTATAGTTTTGAGTAGTATCAAAATATAATACTTCGTAAATGAGATATTTTGGATATCTTAAGTCAAAGGATGTGAGATAATTTGGACATCTCAAATAAAAAAATCACTTATACAATAACCATAATTTTTTTTTCATAGACACATAAGTAATATTCCACATAAAATTCTTACGTCAAGTCAGTTCCTTGAACTTATTCTTTAAGAAGCACAATATGTTTGTTTAATTATCTTCATACTTTAGTCTATAAAATTGACTTCTTTCTTTATAAAGAAAAAAATATAATATGTATTCAGTGAATCTTTCTACAAGCATACAAAGTTGATTATCAGGAAGTCACAAAACTAGAGTATTTTAGAATATTAATCATATGTGTACGATATTACTATACTTATTAATCATATTTAAATAATAAAATAAAATAAACAAAATTTTAGAAAAAGTAAAATAAACTACTAAACTTAAGAAAACAATAATATTAAATAATGAAGAGAAATTAAGGTAACAAATGCTAGGATTTTATGCTTCATTTATGTAGAATTTTACTTATCATATAATGTTTACTATCTAGATTGAAATAACAATTAACCTAATTTGTCGATGCCATCTCTTAAGGCAATATATTCAACTACATAATTATGACCTCCTAATATGCAATTTGACCTAATCAAACTCATTAAGTGTAGTTAATCTATTTAGTTATCACAATAGTCTTGAAAATCCTTTTCCTCTATATCTAAGGTGTCTATTTTCCTAATGCAATCATACATCAAATCCTATTCTTTATACAATCCTTAAGATTTAATCTATGTTGATTAGGCATAAATTTAATAATTAAGTTCAAAGAAAAGAAATTTAACGAAACAATAAAAACTTATATATTGATAATTTAGGCATTCTTATAAACTATATTCTAAACCCTAAATAGGGATTTATCTACTAAACATCATGAAAATAAAATTTAAACAAAATAATCTTAATATAGAAGAAAGAAGAGAAAGAAAGAACTAGAAGAGTTATCACGATTCTCCTCAAATTTTGCTCTAAATCTCTCCTTTATGCAAAAAAAAAAAAACCCCTAAAACTATAAATGACAAAGGAGGTTGTCAGTAGCCTACAAAGTTCCCTTTCAATAACCCTATAAGATTATTTATAGGCTAAGGTTAGATATGAGAAAAATTATAATGCTGCTCATTCTTGAATTTTAAATCATGAGTCTGTCGCCTATTACACTTCTAGATATCAATTAGCTTTTGAAACTTTATGAGTGAAAATAAGATGAGTTTGGCACTGATGCCACTTTATTTTTAGCATCGATTTACTTCTAGATGAACAACTCGACTAACACGAGTCCAACATGACTTGTGTTTTGGAATAATGTTGTTTAATTCTCAACTTTTTCTTAAGTTTTTAACATCTTTAAACTTGAATTGAACTACAATGTCTTCCACCAAGTTTTTAACATCTTTAAACTTGAATTGAACTACAATGTCTTCCACCAAATTGTTCCTAACTTGTTAGCCTTTTATTGACTCCAATATCTCCTTTATCAGACAATTATAGAGAATAATGCACTTAAATATGATTTTTTATATTAAATAATTACCTACAAGTCAATGAATCAAACATAAGATAATATCATATAATTTCACATAAAATATGATATAAAGATACTAAATTACAACTAATTTATCTCTTATGATTCTCATAATTATGATCTTATCAAAATCTTATTTACAAATTATATTTATCATGTAAATTTTATCTTATAAGTGACTTAATTAAACAAAAAGTATAAAATAAAATGTTTTTAATCAATGGATAACTTATATCAAATATCATAACCTCTATAAGTTTTATTGAAAATTTATCAACCTTCATTTTAAAAGATGAAATAGCAACTCTTTTGAGAATTTGTATACATATATTCCAAAATTGATAACATTACTAAATTGAATTAATGTAGATGATATATCACATTATGTGGGACAACTTTACAACTATGTTAAACTGATTGAATTGGAAAAAAAAAATTTCTTCAACATTACATCTCCCTCTTGTCTACACCTCTCCTTTATAATCTTATTACTTTTACTAGAGATTAAATAACATAAATCTCTCTCTTAAAAACTCCCTTAGACCAACGTATGCAGGATTTTGTTCACAAAACTTATGGATTTACTTATTAATAGGTCCAATATATAGATGGATATAGTTTTGCTTTGAAATTTTAAAAGGAGGGAGAAAATGGCTATAAATTTGTAAACCATTGTATCTCTTTCTTTTTCAATTTTCTTTTCTTCTATCTAGTCTCTAGTTATTTATAAAAGCCTTAAGAGTAAATAATGAGGATTTATTATCATAATATAGTTATAGTAGTTTTTGCAATTTAGTTCTATAGTTATACAAACCTTTATGGTCTCATATGTCTACCCAAAATCAACCATTTCCTATCAATTAAAAAACCCAAATCAACATATTATTATTATCTTTGTACTATAGTAGAATTAGAAAAAAAAAAGAAAAATGGATAAAGAAAGAAAGTCGTGATTAATGTAGAGAATATATGGACGCATATAGAGAGAAAATTAGGTTGGGAAAAATAATTTTTTATCTTAAAGCTTTCATAAGATGTATTTTAATTGTAAAAATAAGAGTAAAAGGTAAGAATGGACAAAATTAGAAAAGAGAATAACATAATGATATGTTAATTAATTTGTGTAAACAATTAAAGTTCATAGAACTTTGATCGTATGACAATTTGTGTTGTTTTGGTTAAAAAGAAATTATCTTGTGATATCACAATTCCAGTAGCATTTATTTACTCCCATTATCACGTTATGCTTTACTTGTTTCCATTTTCAATTAAGAGATGGACAATATACATATACAAAGAAGAAGAAGAAGAAGAAAGAAGAACTAGAAATACATTAAGTTTGGCAAAATTAGAGTAAGTCATTTTGAATATAAATTAGTAAAATTTTAATAAAAAAGATATGTAGGATGGCATACAAACAATGTTAAATGGATATCGTAACACCATCTATTTTGGAATAGATGTGTATGGACTCTTATAGTATTACCATTTAATATTAAACAATAAATATTGAAACCTTAAATTTGATATAATTTACACTTAACTAAATATATCACATTATATAACCAACATCTTAGATGTAATATATAAACTAATAATCTTTCACTTATATTAAGTCAATCGATTAAATATTAGACCATATCACCATATGATAACTACAATATTGATGGAACAGTGGCATCGTTATTAACTTCGTTAATCCTTATAACTTTTATATCAATCATCATTATAATTAATAAAATTCCAAAATACATGTTTAAATTATCTGTAAGACCTTATCTCCTATTGTACGTCTAGGGGTTCTAATGTTCAATAGTACAATATTATTTCAACAATAACTGAAATTGTCAAGTTTATTAAAGAACTTCTTAATTAAAACAATTATTTATGATAACAATTGATAAAATATTAAGACTTTTCAAACTTGTAATATACTTTAATAAGGAAAATAACAAAACTTATTATCTATATTACGTTAAACTTAAATATGAACTCTTAAATAAATTAATGACATCTTTAATACTTTTTAAGTATTAATGTCTTAAATGATAGGAACTTTTAGCATATTATATGTATTTGGCAAAATATAGATAAGAAAATTTTGAATCTATATCTATAGAATTTCATTCCCATAATTTGAGTTATTACCTTTTCATATCCAATTTAGAGCGATTTTTGGACTATTATATCCTAGACAATTGAAAAAATGAAATATTATTTTTATGAGATATATGTTATTATATACTCCCACTAACACTCTTATAGACATAACATATCTATAGGCATACAAAAGCTTTAAATTTATTATAAAAGTGGTTTTTTTTTGGTCATTTTTCCATTGACTATACATTAAATGTATTAGTCAAAGTCATTAATTCCATTTAGATGTATTGTTATGAGACTTAAACTCTTCAAAAACTCCATCTTACTCCTATTACTTATATTGACAACAATTCTCCTTATAAGTATTCATGAAACACTTTTTTTGTTCAATGAATTTTATACAGTTGTATCTAACCTTTTATTATCCAATTTAGTTCTAAACTTATTGGATAATATATGCTTAATATAACACATCTTTAAATCTTTCAATCTTATTAATCAATCTAAAAAGAAGTAAATATTGAGTGAAACATGATATTTCATATTATAAAATTTCTCTATTTACAAATCCATGTTGTTACAAAATTCGTAATGAAGATAATTACTATAGAATCCTATTCCCTATTGATAACCAAGAAGATTTATTATAAAATGGCCATATTAATCTTATTGAAATGTTTTGACATTTTTAATGTTTAGACTCTACTTATGTCTTAATATTTTGAACTTTTTAAAAATAATATATTGATGTTTTCTTTTAGTACATATGACTACAACATATAAAGTTGTTAATAAATTTAATAAAATGCAAGTATTTATACTAAAACATAATTTTTTTTTGTATAATCTTGGATATACTATATTCACTCAACAAACTATTTCTTATAATGTCTTACTATCATGGTAATGTTGAATCCAAATTTAATATCTTATACTTAAGACTATTAATCAGAAATATATCTTATCTCTATAATATATCACATTGGAAAACAAAAATACATACAATTATCTTCTTCTAATGATCATAGCTAATATCTTCAATTGGTATCTTTATTTATGTTTTATTAGGCTAAACAAAGCGGGATATTTCTCTCATGATACTTTACCTATTAGGTCTATTATATGCAACTATTTGCAATATGTTATCATGATGCTAATATCCATTATCCTAAACTTTATAAGATACTAATCATTTTTAAAAGTTTATTACATTTTTTTCATATATATGAAATTAATGTATTTCTTAAACTTCACTACCAAAATCTTCAGCATGGATTAATAATAAGATTGAATAATGAACATGCAAGCTTTTTTTTCTAAAAAATTTCCTTTTGTCTTTGATAACTATTTTCAAACTAACTTATGTCTAAAAATTTTGGTTTGCTAAAATTTAGCATTAGTAAAGTAATTTATTACTCAAAAGAATATAAAAGTATGTAAATTAAGTAACCGGTTATATGTCATGATAACTAAATACAATATAACATTAATCATTCAATATAATAGTCCTCATTATTTTCTATAAAGAATAATTTCCTAGTGAGTTAGGTATCTACTTCAATTTAGTTAATTTTTATTTCTCTCCGTAAACCAATGATATGTTCATATTGTACTTGTTATTTGGCATTCCTTTAGCATTTTATATGGATTTTATAATGTTTTCTATATTTAATTCATTTTCTTATAGGTGATGATCTTAAGGATAAAATATCGATTTAACGTAATTTTCTCTATAGGTAACCAATAGAGGAGATACTAGGTCATTTGGAATAAAAGAAGCTAGACCATAACTTTATAAAATTGGCCGTCAGGTTTAGCTTGATAATGTCAAAGGAAGAAAAGTGGGTGAAAAAATGCATAACAGGTGCCAAACTTGACAATAATACATGCACTTGTCTTTTGTAAAGCTTAAAGGTTAAGACATAGAATGGAAACAAAATCGCAGTGGTGTATGGAAATGGCACCGAAATTGTTATGATTTTATGTAAGGAAGTTACATAATAAAATAGGTGCTAGTTACAACTTGGTGTCAAGTGTTGTTTACACACTGATTCACGATGCATAAAAGTTCTAGGACAAAATTGAGGTTAGTGTTAATACTGGTTTGACATTGGTTCTTATGCATAACTTAAAACGAACATGTTATTTCTCAAGTTTAAGTAGCTTAAGACTCTAATTTTGTAACCTTAATTATAAATACTTATATTAGGTTTAACTTATGGGTCCTTGGGGAAGGTATTTGGCAACATATTATTTTTTTTTGACGTTTTAGTCATTCTTAGTGTTGAAAGAGGATTAGGAATAAGACATGCATTTGTCTTTTGTAAATCTTAAAGATTAAGACATAAAATGGAAGCAAAATCGCAGTGGTGTATGGAAATGGCACCAAACTCGTTATGATTTTATGTAAGGAAGTTACATAATAAAATCGGTGCCAATTACAACTTGGTGTCAAGTGTTGCTTACATATTGATTCGCGATGCATAAAATTTCTAGAACAAAATTAAGGTTAGTGTTAATACTGGTTTGACATTGTTTCTTATGTATAACTTAAATGAACATGTTATTTCTCAAGTTTAATCAGCTTAAGACTCTAATTTTGTAACCTTAATTATAAATACTTATATTAGGTTTAACTTATGGGTCTTTAGTAATGGTGTTTGGCAACCAAATTTTTTTTTTTTGTTTTAGTCATTCTTAGCGTTGAAAGAGGATTAGGAACAAGATTGGAGAATAGGAACAAGATTGGAGAAACTAATGAAAAATTCTCTTCATCTTTTCTTCTACTCTTTTTCTTTTAAGTTTTAGATTTATTTGTTTGAGTTTTGTTTCCAATATGTTTAATGACTAGAAATTGTAGTTAGAGTCAAGGATGTGGCTTATACCTGATGTTTCAATTATGCATACATGATCTAATTATTTAATTAATTAAATTTATTCTTTTTGTTCTTAATTGTTGAGTTTATGTTTAGTTATCATAAATTCAATTTTAAGGATTGTATAAAGGATCAAAACGTGAAATATAATATGGAATTAGGAGAATAAACACTTAAGCATTATAAAATAAAAGTATCCTAGACTTTAGTGATAACTAACTATATTAACTATGCTTAACAAATTTGATTAGGATGAATCACATATTAAAAGGTAAAATTTACCAATATACATATATGCCTTAAGAGAGGAAATAAATATCTTAAGTTAATTGTTATCTTAACTAAGATAATTAAACTTGTATAATAATTGAACTTCCTTATAAACGAACTTCAAAGCCCTAACATTTGAGTTATTGATTTCCCTCATCTAGTTTATTTGCACTGTTTTAGTTAGTTTGGTGAATTATTATCTTTAATCAAGTATGAACGTTAGTTTCAAACTCAGTTGACACCATAACTGAAGGTACTATTTATATAATAACTACTAAAGAGGTTAAGGAGATTTTCTAAACTTTGGCAAGCAATTCATCAACCAAAGTGGTAAGGAGAAAGTCAAAGGCCTCCTTTTATGAGGTGCAAACATATTTGGACTTGGAAACATATGTAGTTGATCTCTCAAATAATGTGAAGATGATTTTGAATTCAGATATGGATAAGAAAAAAGTGTGCTACTAATGTGGCATGTATGGGCATCCACCCTATACATGTATGAATATTGAGCCAACCTTGAATTATAGTAAGGAAGTGAACTACATGGTTATCTATAGAGGAAAATAAGAAAAGAGAAATGATCCCTTCTCCAACATATATAATCTAAATTAAAGGAATCACTTAAATTTTTTATAGAAGGAGCATAGAGCTAGAGTGGGCAAATATATAGGTACACCTAGGTTCTAAAATAGACCTTAGCTTTAATAACCACCACTATAGAGCAATATTATGGATGAGATGCTCAAATAGTTCACATATGTCATAGATAAATATTGGAGAATTGGAAAAATCAGAAAAAATAAAAAAGGTGGTGCAATCCAATTCTTCTTTAATTTATAACTTAAATTATAAGTAAGCCAGTTGGCTAAGGAGTGAGCAAAAAAGGTTAAGAAAATCTTTTGAGTAACACTAAGTTAAACCCTAAGTAATTGGTGTTAGCCATTATACTTAGGGGTGGCACAACACTTAATTCTAATGTTTATAGAGAAAAGGAAGTGAAAAAGTTGGTAAAAGCTGAGAAAAGAACAAGCGGGATTTGGGTGTAATATAAGCAATTATGGTTCCATCTTTACTTAGTGTCATCTAAGAGAAAAAAACATAAATCATGTATGAAGCCATATGTGTCTCTAAGTTAATACCTTTAAAGGCTTAAGAAGAAGACTAATGAAGATACAAGAAAATTTAGGATGTCTTGAAGAAACTAAACATTAATATAGCCTTCATAGAATCATTAGATTAGATGCTTTATATATGAAGTTTTTGAAGAATATAACCTTTAACAAGAAAAAATTAGAGGAGTATTTTATGAAACATTTAATCAAGGAGTGTAATGCCACATTAAACAATAAATTACCTTTAAATTTGAAGGATATATGGGGCTTTATAATTCCTTGTCAATTGGTACTTCCAAAGCAATTAATTGTTTATATAATTTAGGTGTTAGTATCAATTTATTTCCTTGACCTATTTTCAAGAACCTAAGAATAAGAGTGTTTAATTTGATGAACATATCACTCCAAATTGCAAATCATTCTATCAAGTATCCTATTAGGATTATGAAATACTTTGTGAACGTAGGGAAGGGGGATAATGAGATGATGATGATGATGATGAAGATGTTGAGGGGCAAGGAAAGGAAATTGGAGAAATTGTTAAGCCGTAGGGGTAATAATGTAACAACTAGTGTCATTCATTGACAAACTTTACATAGAAATTACATAGAGGTTTACCATGCTAACTTTAATGTAGACCTACCTAAAACAATTTTCACCATCATTTCCACCACCTTAGTCACCTCGAGCCTGTATGCATGCATACATATAATTAGATTTAGGATGTTTAGGATGTTTTTAATTATGTCTTGTTTTAACTAACTATTATTTGTTTAGTTTATTGACTGAAGAATTTTTGACAATTTGAATGCAATTTATATTTTGCTATTTATAAGGCTCCCTAAATGTTGATAAAATTTTAAGTGTGGTGGAGTGGTCCCTGTTGGAGAATTTTCAGTGCTATTGTTTAGGTGTTTAGGGAGTTTTCTTGATATATTTTATTACTTGCTCTTGATGTACAATATTAAGGATAATATTATTTTAAGTGTGGGAAGGGTAGTATAAAGATTGTAGCATTAATATATTTCAAAATTTTCAAAATTTTTGTGTTTTCAATTTTGTTTAGTTGTGTATTTAAGTTCTTATAAGTAGAATTAGGATGATCACATGGGTTTGTGTATACTTCTTATTTGAGATTGATTGGTAAAATTAGATGCATAACATGATAAGTGAATGTTATACAAATATTAACTTTATGAATGCTATGGAATTGAATTTCTAAGTGATTATGCTTTTATTTGACTTAAGTTACCATATGAAGAATTTGAGCCTTTATATCATACTTCTTTTATTTCTTATATGGATACCTTATTTGATTTAGAATTTCTAGAACTTGAATTTTATACTTTTGAGATTATATCTAAGATGTATGCAAGCATTAAAATAGTAAAGGCATTTAAGATTTAAGTTTAAGCCAAATTATCTACCTTTTCTATACATGAATCCATTAATAAGCCTATTTGAAGTCCTTTTAATTTTTATTTGGACATATCTACTTAAGTAGTAAAGATTAACTGTGTCAAATATTAGCAGAGAAGAATAAATTTCTCTCTCATATATCTTAGGTTACAACCTTAGTTTATATATAAAATTGTCTATCCTAAATATAGTAACAAACTCTCTAAAGATTAGGAAAATTTGTATCTTATTCTAATCCTTAAAATTTAGGGATTTATATGATCTCCATAACTATACAATCTTTCCAAATAATACTATATAATTTGGCACCCCCCCTCAAGCTGGTCAGTGGATATCTTCCATCCCAAGCTTGCCAATAATATCTTGAAACACTGTACTTGTCAATCCCTTTGTAAGTACGTCTACCAACTGATCCTTGGTTGACATAAATGGAGTGCATATTAAGCCACCGTCCAGTTTTTCCTTGATAAAATGCTTATCAACTTCAATATGCTTTGTTCGATCGTGTTGAACAAGGTTATGTGCAATGATGATAGCTGATTTGTTATCACAGTTCAACCTCATGGGTCCTTCGCATTTTATTCTTAAGTCATCAAGAATTATCTTCAGCCAAAGTAACTCATATTTTCCGAACTACATAGATTTGAATTCTAACTCTACGCTTGATCTTGCTACTACATTCTACTTTTTACTTCTCCATGTTACAAGATTACCACCTAGGAGTGTACAGTAACCAGATATTAATCTCCTATCAATCAAAAACCATGCATAATTTGTGTAGCGTCCCCTTACCTAGGGATACGCATCGTGGTGCCCGGAGGTCATCCTGGCACATACCCTAGGATAAGGGCACGCTACGTTCAGTCACTACACTCTCTTCTCATGGCATGGTATTATAAATCACTTAAAAAGTATCATAAGAAAACCACAATATTTTAAAACCAACTTTTTCCTTATTTCATTTCATAAGAACTCGATTGTCTACATTGTGACTTTCAATAATTTCCATATGTATATCATCAAAACCTAATATAATAGAACTAAATGAATAAGGAAATATGTACAATCTAACTAATCTGTCCAAAAATCCCAGTTGACCGACCTTTGAGCCATGACTTCTCTTGCCAATCACAATTTACACGGCTGGTAGAGCCTCTCAGTAGCTAGAGTTGTCTCTCAGTCCTGAAAAGACAACGTTGCAATTTTGGTGAGTTTTGCGAACTCAATTAGATAACCATCATCGATGGTTCACTTAATTCATGCAACACATCATTTCACATAACATATAATCACATTGTTGCATATTTGATCAAGTTTCAAATTTTCACTTAAGCATAGGCAAATTATGCATTTCAATCGATCAAACATATATAACTAAATGCATATGAAATGATCATGAGACTCTTTTCCAATTATTACGTTGTTGTGACTGAGTGCCTGAACTGTCCTATATCCATTTTGGATACCGGGATCGTTAATAACTGTCCCTTATCCAATGAGGATACACGACTCATTACACATTGAGCCTGAGGCTCTAAATCACTTGTGAGCTTGAGGCTCATTTTCACTCGTTGAGCTTTAAGCTCTACTCGTTGGTTACTCTAGTCACAACTTCCATTATCTGATTATGCATTCATGATTGGAATGCATGTAACAAAATCAATCACATTATATAGCACATAGGTCTTCACATTCACATGCATGTAGCACTTCATTATCTCAATCCTCATTCACATTCATTGGACCTGTTGTCCGGGATCCACAATTAAAAACATTCATTTCACATTCATTTATCATTCACAACATAACTTAAGCAAACAATAATTAAGAGAAACCGTCTAGGTTACTCACAAGTTGTTCCCGAAGCTAATGTCTGCAAGTGCCAGCAACGCCCGGAGGTTGACATTCCAATTGCTCTTCTATAACAATTAACATACACATATATCACAATTTGCACAATTATAGATGTATTCCAAAAAAAATGCACATGTATGAAATGAATTATGTCTAATGCATGTTCACAATAATCTCGGGTATCACTTCATAAATTCCTTACAAAACTATCCCCATACCAAAACTCATTTAAGTATAACTTATACTTAGGTTTATACCTCATTAATACCATTGAATTCACAATTCATTTCTCTTTGAATCACTTCAGATTTTTTCAAAGACACCCCTTTCGGGTCTACTGTTCATGTACAATCAGAAGATGAAAATAAAGTAATTTGGCCAAAATCTCTTCTAGAAACGTATTCCTCTATGTCTTATCTTTACAATGACATCAAAATCATTCAATTTGGTTCAGTAATGTGAAAGTTATACTCCAAATATTTTCGGGCTGCTCTTATTTTGAGACAGTACCCCATATTCAACTTCCATCCAAAAATTGAAACTCTTAGAGTCCGATTTAGAAATTTATTCCTTCACATAAGTTGTATCCATATGTCTCTAGTTTACTCCAAGTCAAAAACAATCTCATTTGGAACTCTACCAATCAAGATATAATCAAAATACCGAAGTATGTTCAGTAGAATAACACTAGTTCATACTATTTAAGGGTACACTCACTGTACCCGTTGCACTTTTTCACTCAATATTGTTAAATTAGATTTAAAGGGCTATTATTTTTGGTAGAGATGTATAGCAATGTCTTACAAGTTCAATGGTTCAAGAATCAAGTCATTTGGATGTCCAGAGAGGAAGTTATGACCAAAAGAAGCAACTATGTTCATGACCT
>JANSVA010000217.1:14559753-14594754 GCA_025504915.1 Erythroxylum reticulatum
GTTTCTATCGTCTTAGAATGTACAGTAACTTCGTCTTAGTTTCTATCGTCTTAGAATGTACAGTAACTTCATCTTAGAATGTATAGTAACTTCGTCTTAGTTTCTATCGTCTTATAATGTACAGTAACTTCATTTTAGAATGTACAGTAACTTCATTTTAGAATGTACAGTAACTTCGTCTTAGAATGTACAGTAACTAAGACGAAGCAACATTACAACTTATAATGCTTATATCTCTCAACTCCAATATCCAAAACTTATAAAATTTATACCGTTGGAAAGATAAAAGAAAGATATACAACTATCAAAAGGCAACTTTGCCAAAATCTATCTAGATTACTCTCAGATTTACTCCCGAAGTTAGAACACGAATTTTTACATCCAGCTCTCAATGTACTGCACCTAGTTCTCAATTCGTGATAAATTTTGAGACTCTTAGAGACAAAATTGAAATTTGATTTCTTCATACGAAATATAGCCATATATCTCTAGGTTAATACAAATTAAGAATCATCTAGTTTGGATAACTAGTGAAAACGTTATGACTAAAAGACGGAAGCATATTCAGTGAGCATTTTCCTAGATTTTCAAACTCTCAATATTTTACAACACCTAATCGCCAATGATCTTTCAAAACACTATATTAACACTATAACCAAGTTTTTCATCCCCAACGACACAGTATTTATGGACAACCTTGAAAATGCCATTTTCTATGTAGATGAGAGGAACTTATCAAATTTATTTCATAACTCCCTAACTCTAAAGGATTTATTCACTACTTACTTGCTGAAAACTCAAAAATCTTCAAGCCCTAAACTCCACACAATTTCCGTACTTCGCTGAATATAATGACCAGCTTTCGGTTTTTTCTCAGGGAAGAGGACACAAATGGCAAAGTGGGTTTGGTGTAGGAAAGGAAAAGAATAGAAATCTCTTAGGAGGTGTTGGATGGAAACCACTGTGTATTGAAAGAAAACTTGAAGAAGATGACGATGAAGAAAGAATTTAGACATATTACTTAACCTATCAACTCTCAGAGAACAGTAGCCTACTCCTAGCAAAAGTACACAGCCTAAGAGATATTTGTCACTTCTCTCACATCAACCTCTAACTTAGTTTCTTTTGAAGCTAACTCCCTTAACTTTCATCTTTAAAATTCAACTATCTCCAAATCTTCTTTTGATTTCTTTTTCCTATTTTACATAATTTTCCAAAAATTTCAAAATTATTCCTAAATTCACCAAAATTCCAAATAATACAATTCTACTAACTCGTAAAATTTTCCAATGTAAAAACATTCATTGTTGTTTAAAAAAATCACAAATCAATCCTATTATACCCAGAATACCAATGAATGCATATACAGACATATTCAGGTGCAAAATATCGATATTCACTTGTACGAGCCGGTCGTATTATGCATGAACATGAACATACGTTTCTTATCTCTCATTGAACATTCATATTTACTATTCTAACCTTTCCACAGGCAATGGAATATTACAGTTTGCATCGGTATAAGCCTCTAATGTCATACCTGTGACTATTTATCACTTAAACAAAATTAATAGCTAATGACAACAGTATCCGTATCGTGTTCATCTTAGCAACAAGGGCAAATGTCTTTAGATAATCGATGCCATAGGTTTGAGTGTACCCTTTGGCCATAAATCTTGCCTTATATCTTTCCACCTAGCCATCAACCTTGTATTTTATGGTGAAAACCCACCTACACCCAACTAGTTTCTTCCCTTTCGATAATTACACTAACTCCTATGTCTTTTTCCTCTCAAGGGCCTCCATTTTAGTCTTCATAGCATCCTCCCATTTTTTGTTTCCTAATGCCTCAGTTAGATTTCTCGATGTGAGAATTGTATGGAGATTGGTTTGGAAAGCTTTGTGTTTTTAGGATAGATTCTGATAAGACATGAAAAAAGACAATGGATGTTTTGTGTAGGTTATTGTTTCTTTCCTAAATGTAATTGGTAGGTCTTCAGTACTTGCTTCTTTTGGCTTGTCTGCTGGTTAATGGCTCAACACTTGGCTCACCACCTGTGTGATATTGTCAGTTGGTTTGAGAGTGATTTATGGAATTTGAGCAACAACACGAATGGGAGACTGGACTTGTCCTGGTCGAGGGACTGGTATCTTCCTCCTAGAATAAACTTGCAGTAGCTGCATGTTATCTTGATTTTCCTTATCTTATATCATTTCAACAGATGTGGTTAACTCAATTGAGGTAGAAGTGGGTTCAGGCATGGTTATCGGTTGAGACTGAACAAAACTAGGATCAAGAAGAAACATATCCTTTGCTTTATCTTCACTCAAGGTCTCCCCCTGAAGATAAGTGTGTTAAAAAAAGTTCATTTTTTTACAAAAGTAACATAATCTGAGACAAATAATTTTTTAAAATGTGGATGAAAGCATTTAGAACCCTTTAGTGTGGAGGAATATCCAACAAAAATGCATCGAAGAGCACATATATCTAATTTGCTCTTATTGTGAGAGTGAACATGTACAAATGCAACACAGCCAAAGATTCGAGTTCTACGACTGTTTGAAACAGAAAATTTAGGAAAAAATTTTGCGAGAGTATCAATTGGACTTTTGAACCCAAGGAAATGTATTGGAAGTCGGTTAATAAGAAGGGCAACAGTTAATATGGCTTCACCCTAATATTGTTTGGGAACATTTTTGTGAAACAACAATGCTCTAGTGATCTCTAGGTGATGTCCATTTTTCGCGCAACTACACCGTTTTGTTATGGGGTGGTAACACATAAGGACTCATGAATAATTCATGTTTTCTAAAACATGGAGAAAGGGTTTGATTGAAATAATCCTTGGCATTGTTTGGTCGAAATCTCTTAATTTTGACATCAAACTGAGTATTGATCATGTTGTAGAAATTAGGAAAAACAATACTAACATCAGATTTATTTTTCAAGATGTAAAGCTATGTGACTCGAGTACAATCATCAATCAATGAAACAAACCACCTAGCATCTGAAACATTTGGGATGGTAGAAAGTCCCCAAATATCACTATGAATAAGAGAAAAAGGAATAAAGTTTTTTTTTGTTGCTTATTGGAAAGGAAGCACGTTTGTGCTTGGCGAGTTCACAATCATCACAATGAAAAATTTCGTATGCAAGACCTTTAAATAACGAAGGAAATATCAACTTGAGAACTCTAAAAGATGGGTAACCTAAATGAAAATTATGAAGTCAAAATTTATCTTAGTTTGACGTGAAAGATTCAGAAAAAAAGGATGCGGATAAGTGTTTTCCAACTTCTGATATACTGTGTTGTTTTTCCAGGAAATGGAGACCATCCCTCTCACTAGCACATCCAATCATCTTCTTCGTGCCTAGCTCCTAAAAGAAACAATGTGAAGGGAAAAAGGTTATACTACAATTTGAATTTATGGTTAATTTTTGAATGGAAATAAGGTTTGCTAGCTTTGGAACATGGAACACATTTCTTAGTGTAAGATCCTTGTTTATGTATATATCCCCTTGGCCAACTATGGTGGTGATGGATCCATCAGCTATTGTGATCCTTTTATGGCTATAGCTGGGGTTATAAGAGATAAAATGTTTGGAAGAGCAAGTCATATGGTCAGTTGCTTTGAAATCAATTACCCACATGGGAGGAGAATTTCTCTATGAGACATTAGTATTAGAGGAAGAAGAAATACCTGAAAATGCCAATGAACAGTACCCATTGGGGTTAGCTTCTCAAAAGACTCCACAAAAGTTTTTAGTTTCTCAATTTCTTCAGTGTTAAACTCAGGGACATTTTTTTGGAATTTTCTTCATTAGTTGATGGAGTGCTCATTATATGTGCCTGACTTCAATTTGTTCCACTTCAATTAGTCTTGCCATGAAGTTTCCGACATTTCTCCCTGGTGTGCCAATGCTTCTTGTAGTATGTGTAGAATAAGGATTCTCAGTTAAATGGTTTGGATGAGTCTCCTCTAGTAACTAATGTAGGATCTTTTGCCTCCTTCAATTCTGTGGCCTTAGTAATGAGTGCAAAAGCATCTTCTCCTTGAGGTTCAAGCATAACATTTCGACATCCCTATTCTGCACATATAATAGAGATCGTCTTATTTAGAGATGGTAGGTCTGGTTTTCCTAAAATCTGCACCCTTATAGCATCAAATTCCACTTTTAATCATGATAAAAAAATCATAAATGCGATTCTTTTTCACAAAACGCTTCAAAATTGCTGCATCTTCACTAAAGCGCATTTGGATGCATTGATAATGATCCATCTCTTGCCACAAGCTTTGTAAGAGACTAGAATATTCATTAACAATCCAAGTCTCATGTTTCGTTGCTGAAACTTTCATCTTAAGCTTGTAGATCTGTGCAGCATCATTAACTTTGGAATATGTCTGCCAAATAGCTTCCCAAATCTCCTTAGCAGTTTCGAAGAACATACATATGTCATTAATCTTTGGCAGCATCCAATTTCATAACCAGGACATTAACATGGAGTCTTGTTCATCCCACGTCGCAAATTTCGGATCGTCCTGTGAAGAACCTGTGCCTATTAAATGGCTCAATTTTCCTCTTCCTTTTAGGAATGTGCAGACCAATTGTGACCACTTCAAATAATTCTTCCCATTTAATCAGTATGTAGCTTGAATGTTCTGTAAATCTCCAGTTATAGCAGTAGTAATATTCTCGAATGCAGGGTTGATGATTTCGGCAAAACTCCTAGGTGATTCTGACATGATTGATTGAGTAAGACTAAGGATAAGAACAAGAAAAAGGAACAGGGAAATATGAGAGGAAGGCTAGGGCGATGAGAGGAACAATGGAGATGGATCTCAATTGATATGACCAGAAAAAAATCAGAGTTTTAGTAGGAAAGAGCCATCAACTCTGATACCGTGTCAAATATTAGGAGAGAAGAATAAATTTCTTTCTCATATATATTAAGTTACAGGCTTAGTTTATATATGAAATTGTCTATCCAAATTATAGTAACAAACTCCCTAAAGATTAGGGAAATCTGTATCTTATTCTAACCCTCAGAAATCAAGGATTTATATGATCTCTATAACTATACAATCTTTCCAAATAATACTACATAATCTAACAAAATGATTTTCAAGCCTACGGTAAGTTCACTTTCATAAGAAGATGAAGAGATTACCTCAGTTAAACTTCAAATACTTATGTGATTAAGTGATATCTTGTGAGGACATATCAAATTAAAGTTTGTGAACTTATGAAGGAGGTAAAATAATGTTTACTTGTTTTTTATATTATTATTTATGTGAGAAATTTTATGTATTTAAGTTTTGCAATTCAATATTTATGGGTAGCATTTAAGTAAACTTTTATGAGATTATAACTGAACTACTAAGGACACTTAGGTATTTAAAGGCTTATAACATATGCTAAATGTTACCATATACTTGTCAACGTAGAAGTATATTTATTTAGTTAGTTAAGTCTAAGTTAGTAGTTAGTATTAATTTGTTCTTGAATGCTTGAATGCAAGCAATGAGTTAAATATGGGATAATGGATACATCTATATCTTACATATTATGCAGGATTGAATTACGTAGTATTTGACACATTTATATCATATTTTATATGAATTTTATAATATTTTTATATGTTTAGTTCATTGTCTTGTAGGTGATGATCTTAACGGGAAATTAAGAATTTAACTTAAACTTTTTTCATATTTGTCTAATCTAGAAGATATTAGAGTCATTTGAAAGATAAGAAGATGGATAACGACTTTATAGAAGACATTAAAGTTTAACTCTAACTTAAAGATCCAAAAAGTGGAGAAGTTGGTCTAAAAAGCTGCAACAAGCACTAGACTTGCCAATAATATAGGCTCCTATTTTTTACGAAGCTTAAAGTTTTATATAAAACCAGTGCCAAACACATCATAGTATTACACAAGAAAGTTACAAAACAAAATTGGTACCAATTATAACTTGGTATCAGGCATCATTTACACACAGCTTTGCGATACGTAAAAGTTCCAAAACAAAATTAATGCCAGTGTTGTTTCTATTTTGGTGTTAGTCCTTATGTACAACTTACAAAAATGTATTTTTTTTCTTAACTTCAAGTAGCTTATGACTCTAGCTTTGTAACTTTAATGATAAATAATTGTATTAGGTTTAACTTAAAGTTCTAGTCATTTTCAACATTGATGAAGAATTTGAAGCAAGATTGGAGGAGCTAGTGGCAACGTCTCTTTATCTTTTCTTTTACTCTTTTCTATATATTGAGATTTGATTGTTTGAGTTTTATTTTCAGTATGTTTAGTGGCTAGAAACCTAATTAGGATTAAGAATGTAGCTTGTACATGATCTTTTAATTATGAATACATGATTTGATTATTAATTGATTGAATTTGTTCTCTTTTATTCTTAATTGTTTAATTTGTGTATGACCATTATTAACTAAATCATAAGAATTGTATGAAGGATTGAGAGGTGAAATATAATATGTGTATTAAGAGAATAAACTCTTTAGCATTAGAGAATGAAAATATCTAATACTTCAGTGATAATCAAATAGATTAATTATTCTTAATAAATTTGATTAGGATGAATTACATATTGAGAGGCAGTAGTTGCCTAATTGGACATATTTGTGTAGCTCGAGAGAGGGGATAGAAACTTTATATTCATTGTTATTTCAACCTAGATAATCAAATTTATATGATAATTAGAATTTCAGATAAATGAACTTCGAAAACCTAACATTTAAGTTATTAATATCCTTTATCTAGTTTATTTGCATTGTTTGGACATAGGCTTTTATGGGATCGATGCTCTGAAATTACTAACATAGGCTTTTGTGGGATTGATGCTCTGAAATTACTTCAATTTTATGTACTTACTACAATTAACTTTAAGCATTTGCAATTTTGATAGATCAAAAGTTAACATATAAGACTCCCTGCTTTGCTGAGTTTAGGGAGGGTTATAATGTATGTAGCCTTTCTTTTATATTTTTATAAAGAGGCTGTTTCCGTGACTTGAACTTGTAATCTTATAGTTACAAATGAGTAACTTTACCAGTTGCTCCAAGGCTCACCCTCACAATTTTGATAAATCAACTACCTAAATTTAAATTAGGTAAATAAAATCATTATTAATAACATTTTATGTAACTTCTAGATGGGTTTTGGTGACAATCTCTTTGTCAATAAATAACTTGCATGTTATTTTTAACTGTGCCTCTAAATTTATAGGATCATGAGTTTGTTAACTAATTAAGACCTATAGTTACAAAATTAAATATATTCAAACTAAAATAATCTTAAATTTACTCAATAAGTCTAACAATAAATATAAATTTAGTTTATTCTTATGACAAGGAAAGGTAACAATATGAACTATGAACAATTAAACTTTTTTATAAAAAATATAATGTGTGATAATCTTTTTGCTATATTTATTTCTAGTTTGATGCAATAATAATTATGAGTTATACATAAATATAATATAAATCTCATAATTATTATTTGATTATAATTTTATTTGTAAAATATATTTATCTAACAAATTTTATCTTATAATTTAGTAAAATAAAAATATTTTAATTAAATATGTTACAAATATATGACCAATCGATTACAAATCCAAGTTCCAGAACTTACTTAACACTTACTAAAAAACATGAAATTTAATATGACTTTAATTTTTAGTTTTTCCTTTTAACTATTTCGACATTAAAAATATGGGCAGCAATTGCGTTCATAATATTACCATTAGGGGACGTTACTATTCATAATATCAACCGTAATTATTATAATAGTCTGCAATGTAATATAAATTTTAAGACGGTAATTATAGTTTAGAGAAAACCAGTTAGGTCCATAAATAACGTAATAATTAATTTAATTATTAATAGACATAATTGCATAATCTGATAAAAAAACTTTATTTTTTCTTTAAATAAATATTCAGTACAAATCTATTGTGTGAGCAATCAAATAGAGATATCCAATAATTGCTAACAATTAGGATTCTTTTTTTCTTAAAAACCAACTAAAATAACTGACTTACCTTATCCACTCCATTTACGGGCCACCACCACTCGAAGACAGATAACCATTACTTTGACAGTTTGGACCAAACAGGTGGCCGTCGCCCTACTGTTTGCTTTCATACTTCGAATGCACATATATGTATGTCTATATATATATATATACATGCATATCCATTTGTGTACCAAATCTACTGTTCTTCCGAATTCCCAGAATTTTTTCTCTTTCCCTTTCCTTTCTCTTTCGTTTCCACGAGCTCTAACTCAACCCTTAAGCTGGCGGAGGAAGTGGTGGCGGTGGTGGTCGAGTACGAGGAGCTGGGCCTCTGATGTCGACGACTATTTCCATTCACAGACCTCAATTCCTTAAATTTGCCCATTTCGATGATGGGTTCCGATACCGTCGTAAATTCCAGGAAACAGCCGGTTGTTGGGCAATGTAAAATAGACTCCTATTTCAACTTATGTTTGCGTTTTGCTTCGTGACAGGAAACAAAGATTTGATCTTTTGGTTTTCATTTTTGAACAACGTTTGGCAGGAGCATGGATTCGTCCCAGACAAGGAAAAGGGAAGAGCTTTCGATACAGTTGACGTCAAGACCAGCGCAATCTAGTCCTCAGAGAGAGTCTCCGAGATTGCTTGATCTCCAATTTAATCGTCTTCAGGTACCAGAAAAGGAGCTGGTTCATGAGAACAAGTTGGAATTTGGGCACTTTGTGGCAAGAGAAGCTGTGGTGGATGAAGAGTTTTGGGTAGGTAATTGATCATTGGAATTTAATTTGGCCCATTTGGCTTCTTTGTATGAATTGTTCTATATGGGTTTTTTGTTGACTTCGTTGTTTCTTCATTTTGTGTTTTGTTGTTTGTTATGATGTGAGATATCTGAGGATTGGTGGGTCGTGGAAACTTTGAGTTTTGTTTAATTGGGTTTTTGGTATTCTATGTCCTGTTGTCTTTATTTCATCCCAATACAGCATCACAAAGGAAGAGATTTTCTTTTCCTTTTCTGTGGTTTCTAGTGATTCTGTCATTTAGTGTCCTTTTTTTTTTTTGTGTTTATGCATAATTTTGTGGTGTTGGATACTTTCTCCTTTTTGTTGTAGACAGCGGCCTGGCTGAGAGCTGAAAGTAACTGGGAAGATCGACCGCATGACAGGTCCGTCCTTTTTTTTTTGCCAAAAACATTAAAAAAGATTTATCAGGTTTAAAACCCGACTTAAACTGATGGACCAAAAAGGATCATGTTTACACCGGTGAATGATTTGAAACGTAGTGTTGATATATGTACTTCCTTATTCGCCTGTGGATTTACTCTGAGCTTTGTTAGGAATATTGTTATTTTGTCTTATGAAGAAACCCTGCCTATGAAAATGGGATTTGGGAATTAGAATGACTCTAAATGCCTATGAATGAAAGCCAAAATCTTTACTGATCTTACCTATCCCTGATTAACACAGATATGTTGATAACCACAAAAGGAAATTTGCTGATCAGGTAGGAGGCGACAAATGTTAATCTCATAAAGATGCTTATCTACTTTTATAATTGTTCAGTTATTGTTCTTCTTGTGCAGGAATTCCATGCCATAAAAAGGCGACAAACAGGTCAGCATGGTCAAAAATGCAGGTGCATTGTCACGGTATAATTACTTTGCAAGATCTTAGATTAGTTATACTTGCTTCAGTGTTCAAGATCTGAAAAAGGAAAAAGGCAGTAGAAATGTTTAACATTGTTTTAACTGAGAAATTGCTTGTCCTGTGGTGTCTCTCTGTGCATATATGTTGCTGTGATAGTTCATCAATGACTTGAATTCGTTATCAGGTCAGAAAGGAAGACAGAACCGTGAAACGCACAGTGCTTAAAAGTGTAGTGGGGACTCTTGATTTAAGCATCCGTTGCTTACTACATGGAGAGACCTTTCCTGGGGTATGATGGATGTGTTTTATTTTAGCATGCTTTAGTCAATCACTTGATCTATCTCACCTAATCATATAATGGTATTCAATTGATTCTTTTCACAGGAACGCGTGAAGGCTCCTCTCTTCTGCAGCATCAATAGTAAAGGTCCAAATAGATATGGTTATGTTGCAAACTTGTGTGTTGCTAAATCAGTACGTCGGCATGGAATTGCAACCAACATGCTAGATTTTGCTATTGAATCAGCCAAGTCTTCTGGTAGGTAGTTTATACTTTTTTTTTTCAGGAATCACACGGACTAATTCAGGTTGTGAGCACTCACTGTAGATTTCACTCTAAACACACTTTTTGGGTGGCAGGGGTAGAGAATGTATACGTACACGTACATAAAAACAACAGACCTGCACAGCAACTGTATCAAAAAATGGGTTTTGAGGTAAGATTATTCCAGCTACTTTATTTGCTTGCAGATATCTTATCGAAAGGCTGATGTGGGTTTTACATTCTATATCAGATTGTTGAAGTGGCAAACTCTCAACTGTTTGAAGATCAGACTTACTTACTGTGTCATATCGTGTGAAAATTTCCTAGTCCAATTTCTTCCTGGAAATGTAGAAAGCATTGTACAAAACCGTTGTAGTAAACTGTGAGATTAACAGGAACCGAAAGAGGCTCACAGCTCGTGAGCATAACGTTTAGCCATATTTGCTCATTGCAAGCCTTTGTTGTAACCATTATTTGCAGGAAACTTATATCCCAGAGATAGCTACATATTTCTTGTTTCCCACAGATGGTTATTTATAGACTTTCTGATCTTGATTCTTCCCCTTGAAAAATATTATGGCATGAACTTTTTGAGTTTCCTTTTGTTCTTGCTTCTCATTGAAATCTCATAAAGTCTCAGAATAAGATATTCTTCGTCACAGTTTTTATAATTTGCAACTATGAGACTAATTATCAGTTGAATACACGGCCTTTGCCTTCTAAACTCCCCATTAGAGGTGATTATCAATGCATATTAGAAACATGACCTATGCCCTACATAAAAATTAGAAAAAAAGATTATAAAAAGGCCTGTTAAGTAAGTAATAGAGTTGCAGTACAAATCCCCTCAATATGGGTGTATCAAAAACCACAGCCAGTGATTCAACTTCCTTTACTTTAGAAATCAGTTGTGTCACTGTAATAAAATTACGTGTCGTCCATTAGCCTTTCTTTCACTTTGCAGGTGATCATAAAATATTTCGGATTGTTGGCTGAATTAGGTTACAGAAACATGTACCAAAGAAGGCTGTACGTGTTCACTTGTCGAAGCTGATTTTCAGATGTGATTCTAATTATCGTCGTGGTCACCAATTTGGATCGCTTTCACCCTCGGCTGAATGTTGCGATTATAACACATGAATAAATGCTGCAAACAACTTTCCAGCCCTGTAGTCTATTTCTCCATGAATAATGGCATAAAAGCGCAGGAGTCTATGAGATACACACTTTTTCCATATTCACTTGCACATTGAAAGGATGCGATTCACTATGATGACCGGAGAAAAACAAAAGCTAGACACTATCCAATACCCATATTCCGCGGTTTTTCCTAGTTGTGTAGCAAAATTCAACCACTACAAAAAACAAATGTTTGTGCATCAAGTATCAAAATTCGCCCTTAGTAGCCACCAAAGCTCATTCGGAGAGCATTCCTACAGCAACAAAGTTCCATTCAAACACAAGATGATGCCGTCTTGAACTCAACCGGAACTCTTAAAAAGTATGGTACTCTTAGATGTTTCAGCAATGGAGACAAACTCAAACCAATTATCTTTACTCTTGGATTTGAGTGACCATCTACAAAAGCATCTGTTATCTGCGGAACACAAACCTAAGATGTCAAGAATTTTCAATGTTTAAACATTAGTCTTCTATTGAGAACTTATTACGAGCTTTAGGCATCATTGTTAAAAGTTGTGAATACGCATTAAATCATTATATTCTAGCTCGCATTTCTAACAATAGACATACCTGACTACATCCAAAAAGTTTAAGCACCCTCAATGATAAACAGTTATCCACAATTAAGCCCAGGGTCTCATCTGTCAAGTTCCGGCACCAAGATAGATCCAGAGTTATTAAGTTCCTTGCACGGCTAGCAAGAGATAGTGCGGTATTATTTCCAACCTAGATTAGATTACAATTGTTATTAGAATGCTTAAAACTTCTTCAACAAGTGTAATTAAGAAATTGAATTCACCTAGCTCCAAATCCATATCAGAAACCCTAAAAGCAAAGCAAAGGTCTAAAGATTGGCAACCAATTTGGAGATTCATGCAACGATGGGTTCGTGCAACATCCACCGTTAACGAAACTGGTTCATAATATTCGACGTGGAAAAAGAAAATTTTAGAACTAAAATTTCCCTTTTGGAAAGGTAAGGAGATAAATCGACAACCTTCACAACTTTATTGAATGCAAGTTCGGTCAGAAGCTCTCCGGAAGTTTCCAAGTATGCAGCAATAGCTTCATCACTGTATGAGAGAGGGAGAGACGGATACAGTGAGAACAAAGTAAAGAAGATAATGCGAAACAGGGCTAAAATAGACAAGCGAGAGAACTTTATGTGCTAAAACCATCCAGACAAGGGCCTGAAGCATTAAGATATTAGGATAATCAACAAAATGTCACATTTTTAAAATTACACACGTAAACGAGAAGAAAGCATTAATTGAAATGCATTGCACATAACGCATAACTAAAACCCATTATAAACCTGAACGCATTGCGATAGAGTTTCAATCTTTGAAGTTGTGGACAACCATTGGCAAGGTACCCCAGAGAAGAATCGGTTAAATTCTGCAAATTGACGAGGTCAAGAGCGCGCAATCCAGGGCAGGAAGCAGATATGACTTTCAGGGAAGAATCAGTCAAATTGCTGCATCAAATGGAAACATCCAGGAGAAATGAACGAGCATAAGTGCATTGGGCTAGTCTCTGGAATTGAAAACAGGACGAGCCTCCATAAAGGCCTATTACAATGAACAGACATGTAATAATAAATAGTTTGAACTTTAAAGGGATTACATGCAATCAGTCAGAATAAGTTCTTTCATAATATGACCCCTGGCAGCAATCAATACCCGAACAAACTTATCAGAAACATCTCCGATTCTAGCCAATGACAGTACTTCCAGACGTTCCAGCTTCTTCAGTGCTGGCAATATAGTCGGGGCATCAATGCTTGGGCAATCATCAAGGTACAATTCCTTCAGAACTGACCTTAGTGAGTTTGCCAAAGTGACAATGCTAGCAGACGTAAGAAGAAAGCATCGGCACAAGTTTATAGATTGTAAAGCAGGGGCAGAAGAGATAAGTGATTGAAGGCCAGCATCTGAAAGTCGGGAACCGGTCAACGATAACGTACTGAGCACAGGAAAGCCAAAAGGTGAACGGACTAAGGTAGAACGCAGTGTATAATCTGTCAAGCAGCTGGCACATAGATCAAGTTGCAGTACCTTCACGGAACAATAAATGTTAGTCTACAATTTCAGTCCTCTAAAATTTCAGGAAACTTGCTCATTCCAAGAACTCCATTTCAGGCATATGAGTAAGAAAACACTGCACGTACAACACAAAATTTAGCCATACAAAACCATACCATCAAATTACTAGTGTCACACCCAAGAAAGCATTTTGTAAACTTCTCCTCAGTCAACCACGCACAGTCTGCAATGCGTATTTCCGAAGGGGATCCACGGATAAGGAGATCCAAAAAGTGACTGTCCATTCTCCGGGAATCACAGAGCAATAGGCAGAGTTGATGCCTCAATTCATCGGGGATATTTTCAAGTGAAGTGATAGCATCGGCATACTTGGCAAGATTTCCCAAGCAAAGTTCTACCAGTGAAGGAATAGATTCTTTGAACGAATTAGAACCCCGATTGTTGATCGGAGTCCACAATATAGGTACACCCTTTTTACTTTTATCCCTGATGAACTTTATGGCAGCAGAGAAAGGATCTGATCTACCTTCAAGCTTGGGCTCCTCTTCATTAGGTGGCGTTCCACCATCGTTATTCTTCATTGGATCTTGATGATTATAATCAGCAGATGGCCTTGCTAAATCTCGAAATTGTTTCCTTCTATACCGATATTCCCAGCTATCAGTATCAATATGCTTTCCACTCCATTTATCGTCAATGTTAATGGGACTTGTCCGTACCTCCAGAATCTCTCGAGTGATGAGTGCAACATCTCCCTCTTCAAAGCTATTCCATTTCTGACCCTCTGAACTGTGTTGACTGATTAGAACTTCTTCAACCTTCTTCCCTTTCTCTTCTCTACCACCAATATGGGGTTCAACTAAATTCTCCACAGATTCTGCTTCCGCCGAACCAGAGGCAAGCAATAGAAGTCCATTAATAGCGAGCAAAGTATCGGGAGAGTCCGGCTCGGGGAGGACAGAGGATTTCCTCGGAGACGTCGACGGTTCGCGAGATCGGAGAACAACCATCGGTGATCGGAGAGAGAGAGAATAGAGTTTTGGTTTTTTGTGTCAAAACTCAAAACTTAGTTTACAGTTACACACTGCTTGGTGTTTCCCGCCATTGTCGTATGAGATTTGAGCTTCAGTTTTCTATCCATTGGGCCTTTCTAGATGGTAGGCGGCCGAATCCAAAAGAAACAAAACAAATTGCATTGAGATTTAGAAGAAATGACGTTGAGTCAAATATCATTTCTTGATTTACTTATGCATAAAAGTTATTATCTATTACAACATTTAATCATGTAATATATATTAAAATACATCTTTTATTATATAAGAGCTCACTTAAAAATTTATTAATGCTTTGTCTTTTCAATTTTTATAAGTAAAAATATACGCTTATGATTGAATAATTCTAATTTAATCACCGGACCATTCAAAAAATATTTTAAAGAATTTTTAATATTATAATTTTAATAAAATATTAAATCTTTTGAATTTAGTTATTCCAATAATTATTTAGGTTAAATTTATCATTTAATTTTTATTTGTTAGTTCGATAAATAATTTAGACTATGTAATTTGTATATTATTATATATGTTCGATAATGTAAGACTTTTTCTCATAAAAAGTGAAAAGGAAATAAAAAATTATATGATTTTCAGTTTTCAGTTTTCAATTTTATTTTTTAGTTTATACTTTTTTCATATAAAAGCAAAAGCATGTGTTGATTGATAATGTGAACGTATTACTGATAACATACGCCTAACAAAATACTTACTATTTAACATTCTCACAACCAAGGAGCTCTCATCATGTATAAGTACCTCTGCTTCCTTTAACAAGGCCTTCTCGTTCCACTCAGTGAATATGTTGCTATCCTTTTCTTTGGTCCCAAATAAATTTTTTCATCATTTGATCAAGGCTCTTATAAGTAGTTTAAAGCCATATGCTCCATTTCCACTTGCATGTTATCGTAAATGGATTAGACCACACCTTGTAAGCTTTCAATCAGTCATCCCAAACTTAAAAATGAAAGTACGCACTCCTTTCCCCTCCTATATGGTTAGCCTCTAATCCAAATAATTTTAATAAAATTATGATAAGAGTAATGCATTTCCAAGTATTGTTGGATCAAAAAATTAAGCATGCACGATTTGGATAAAACGAAAAATTTCAAGATTTTTTTTAGAAATCAAATTTCAGCGGAAGCAAGATAACCAAATCAACATACAAAGTCATACGTGATACGATATAAGGAAAATAATTTATATAAAAACAAGATGGAAATTATACTAACTCCTTCGCTATAGCTTTAACGCCTCACTGTGCTATCCTATCACGGCAATGTATCCAGTCTAAGGTAATGTATCTTCTTCTCGTTATTATATCCTCGACCAATTCGATCTACTAATTGTTCTCCTTGGACAACTTGATTAACAAGATCCTTTGGTGAGAAATGAGAAGAAAACTTGAAGAGATTTTGCCTTAGAAGAAAGAAGCCAAAGATGAGACACCTCTCATGCAATTTTCGGCTAGCTCATGCATGATAAGAGAGGGAGAGATAAAAATTCAACAACTCCTTGTATTCCTTCTCTTAGTTTCGATTAAGCCTTAAAGAAAGAAGTGAAGTGCATCCAATGCATCACATACTTTCTTAATCCATCATAAAAAAGCCAATAAATGAGACTCTTCTCATTTGTTTTAAGATAACTATATGAAAAGACCAACAACCTAAATGATAAGTCTCATTTAGTTTTGTCATGAAAAGAAGGAAGATGGTTCATCAAATGAACCTCTTTCTTCTTTTATCTAATGAACGTTAAAAGGTTACATGCTATCATAAAATGACAACCATTTAATGATAAGATCATTACTCCATTTAATGATGATAAGGCATGTTAAAAAGTATCTTAAATATAGCAAACCAATGCTAAATATGCAGCTGCATATTTAACCTATTAAAACCAAAAATCCACCTCTTTTTATCTTTAATAACTTTGTTTTAATTTAATTAATCTAATAAATCAAATTAAACCAAAGTCTAGCCCATTTTTAAATGTTCATATGGGCTTTTAATTAACAATTAATTAAAGCAAGCCTAGCATTCAATCATAGGCTTAAAACCTATATTTGTATTTCTTATTTTTGATTGATAACCTTCCCAGAAGCCAAATGAGAAATCTAATTGGACTTATATAATTTAAGATCCAATAAATCCAGAATTAATTTAATCTCATTAGAATTAATTCTAGTTTATTAACTAAATGTCATTCCATTAAAGATAATTAGTTGAACTCTTGATTTTCTAAATATTATGAGAACACATGTTTCAAATAAGATGTCCAATTGCAAACTCTAATATGAACCATATTATAGCCATCCACACAATAAAGGATAAAATTGCCGTTTTGCCCTTATGTTGGTTTTTCCTTCTAAATATCCCATTTTACTCTATATGGTGATTAATACAAAAGATCTCATCTTGGTGTTAAGACTTGATGGGTAGCTAGTCAATCAAACTACTGGCGCCAATTTAATCACCAATCTCCATAAAATATCTAGAAGTGATGATATCACTATAAACTCTTTATTTGAGTGAATGTTCCCTGATACATGTTTCAATTAATAATTCCAACATGCAAACACTGGATTGATACTTTGTAAAAATCCATTATGATCATATCAAAAATTATAATGAAACACAAATGAGTTCACCACTCATCAAGATTGTGGTCCATAATAAACGAATGCTTAAACGTATGTTTTAAGATTAAATTAACAACCTACTTTATTCTTTAAAACATATGTGAATGCATATTCATTTAATAGTGCCATTATCGATAGTCAACTACTATCATGATATGAAACTTGTCATTCCCTTGAAGTAAACCTCTTTACTTGCACGGAGATAAATCGCAAACTACAGTCTAAACTATAATCAAGCGACCAATTTGATTATTCAACTGTGAATCAATTATTTTCAATTCTAATAATATACATGTTTCCCATACATCTATATGTATATATATTACTTACAAAAGAATCTCGGTACCTTGTGACTAGATATATAATGTTTATACAAATAAAACCAAATTCTTTTATTTGATTAATAATAAATATTTTCATTACAAAAGTAATTGGAAAAAAATTAAGTTATCAGTAAATACACTTGCTTTCCAGGGAACTATATTTATATAACTCCAACAATCTCCCACTTATCGTAAATCATGTTTGATATATCTCTCATTCCCATCTTTGCTAGGTGACCCTCAAAACTCTTTAGACATAGTGCCTTTGTAAATGCATTAGCAAGGTTTTTCTTTATAGGGAACTTTACCACATTCACCTCACTACGTTGTATTATCTCCCTTATGAGATGATACTTTATTTCAATGTGTTTGGCAGCTTTATGATTCTGAGGTTCTTTAGAATTAGCCACTACCCCACTATTATCACAATAAAGTGTACTGGCCTTTTCTACCTCAGGAACCACCTCCAAATCATTTAGGAACTTGCGGAGCTAGACTACTTCTTTTGCTGCTTCTTGAGTAACAACATAGTCAGCCTCCATAATTGAATCAGCAACACAAGATTGCTTGATACTCCTCCAGACTATGACTCCACCTTCTAAAACAAATATAGAACCAGAAGTTGATTTCCTTGAATCAACATCTGACTGAAAATCAGAATCTGTATATAATGTCAAAATAAGGTTACTTCTAAAGTAAACAAGCATTAAGTTCTTCGTCCTATGAAGATATTTCCAATTTACATATAAAGATAAAAGTACTATTTTGGATCCTCCTTTCCCCACTACAATCCACCTTTATTATAGAATCCATTAGTATCTTCATTTTATTTTTTCTAACTCTTGAGTTTTAAGTACAGTTTCACTAAAAAGAATTTTATAAGACCTTAAAGCGAAACTAACTTGTTAAGGAATTAAATTGTTCAAAGTTTATCTAGTTCTTTGGTAGTTCTAACTAAGGGTGATCATTTCTCCCAATGAAGGTTGATATTATGTTTATCAAAGGATTTTAGCCTATATTTTTTATTACACCGGTATGCTAGTTCTCCATTCTATCACCTTTATTCAACATATACTTCTTCCTTATTATGGTATCTTCCACTAACTATACCTTATTAGCATCTCGACCAAGGTTATATAGAGTTGGACTGGGTTGGGCCTAAATCCCTTTATAGGCAACTTAAAATGGACATAAAGTCTTATTAAATTTTAAGTTATTCATCTATATGTAGGCTTTATAGAGTTTTGGGAAACTTAATTGGCTATAGTTCTCTCTTCAAGACACTTTTAGTATGATCTTGAACAATTAAGGATTCTAGGTTTTGGATGGATAAGAAAAAACTTAAAGTTGGCAAATGACAAATACGAATCACACAGTTTGAAGAAAATTTACATAATTAGAAAATAATAGATTTGACACCTTATTTAGTTTGCTCACAAAGATAAAGAGAGAGACAACATCTTCGACCAAGGCCTTTCTTATGTTTTGAAAAAGAGCTCAATCGTTGTGATTTTAATGACAAGAAATCTTATGACATAAACTAAGAAACCTAAAAAGGTAACAACTATTGAATTAGGATATTATTGTCATCCCTAAGATTATGATTTGGTATTTCTTGTTTTGCCCTCATTTCCTATATTCATATAATTTTGACTAACCCTATCTTTATTGGTAAATCTTAGTTTATGGGTGACTTACATGCACTATTGATCCTTTGTTTAGTTACTACTTTGCTTTTTGGAGTCTTTTTCATTACCAACTCATCTTGCATTATCATATCTATCTCTTTAAAGTTGATCCCTATATATGCTCAACTGAAATTAGGATTTGCATTAAACTACTCTTTTATCCTTTCCATTCTTTACTTAATGTGCCTAACATCTTCAATCCTCTCCTCCTTTTTCTTTCTTCCTTCTTGGATAATTCTTGTAGTTTTCATTCTTTTAAGATCCATTCACCCTATGATCTCTTCACCTTCTTGTTACACGTTGATAAACGATTAATTTATTATATTCATATACCAATTTTAGTGTATTTTGCTTGTTAACTAATAGTTTTTTTTATAGTTTTTTAGTACTTATTTCATTTTAAGTGTGTTTGTAGGTGATAATTACCTTCATAAACTAAAAGAAGATGAAGTTAGGTAAAATTATGATATGGAATGGAAGAATTAGAGCAATTTTTGACTTACACGGATGTGTATAATGACTATGTAGGTCTCTAAAAATGCGTGGAGCTTTAATAACACAATTTAGTAATAAGCCCATGTATGTTGACATACATAGTCTTGCATGTCACCAATGTAAGTCTTTGTGACCATATAAAGCCACAATTTGAGGTATTTTTGAAAATCCTAGCTTTTAATATAAAAGGATATTATCAAAGGCTATATAAAAGGAGGAAGATTAGAAGAGTTTTTAAAGCCGTAAGGCATAAAGAGAAGAGGTAGTTCTGAATTGAGGATGAGGAAGACACGAAGATTATGCCACAAGATTTAATAGAGGACATCGATCAATTCAAATTGCAAGAAGATTCATTAGAGACAAAAGGGGGATTTAAAATATGAATTCTTTTATTTCTATTTTTTCTTCTAAATATTTGTTATTGAATTTGTTTTCTATGTTTAGGAACTAAATTGTTTAGTTCCTCAGTGCGATGAACCTTAAGTTGTGATAATAATATGGTATAATCTTTTATTTATTGCAGTTTTAATGGTTGATTTATTATGATTCAATTATATGTTATATTGTTGAACTAATACATCTATAATACTAGTCTAATATTTGATTTCATATAATTGAGATTGAGAAATCCTTTAGTGTGTATAAATCTATCATAATTGGAAGGAGTTGCATGTAAACCTAGAGATAGGTCAACATAAATCTTTTGAATTAGGATTAAACCTAATGGTGAAACTGACAAATCAATAATGTAATCTTAGTGGTTTAACTAGAAAGACATTTCAAATAATCAACCAAGGGCTAGTTGTTAATAGTCTTGTGAAATATATTAGCACAAGATAGGAATTTTTACCATCTAATAATCAATAGTTTAATTGTATGATAAAGGGTTAGTATTAAGAATTCTTAGGTGGATTCATCACCTAGGTACTATTTATTTGATATTGACCTTTTGTAGTATTTTCTTTATCTGAGTTCATTATTGTGTCAAATTTAGCTTAGTTTGTTTTCATTAATTTTCAAGTAAATTCACAATCTCATTTGATAGTTAGATAATAGAAAAAGGGTTAATACTTGTACTTACAATCCTCATGGGATCGACCTATACTTCTCAGTGCTAACTACTGCTACACCATTTACTTGTGGATAAAACTTCTACATCCTTTTAAGTAAAATAATTCAATCAGATTTTTGGTGACATTGCTAGGGATTGTACTATTAGGAAAGCCTAGCTTTTATTAATCTAACCATTGTTTCTATCTTATTTATTTATTTATCTTTTGATTTTATCTATTTTGACTTTGTGTTTGTGGCTTATTGTTGGGATTTAATATTCATCGCCATAGCTACAACCCAAAATGGAAGGATGGAAAGGACAATATTCTCATAGGAGTTATAATATGCCATCATATATGGCAACATAACAAACTTGGAATGAAAGGTATGGTGACATGTATTCAGAAGCTTAACCAATATACATCTTATGTTGTGACATTTGTAGGAGTAACCATTACAATTATGAATGTCGGGCATAAAACTATATGTGGGAGCATCTATATTGGATGTGAAACTAGTCTCAGAGTGAACCATATGAGAATACTTATAATTAAGAGTGGAGCAACCCTTATGCTAATGGATGGAATGATTACGCTTCAATTAAATCTTTACAGCAACTTCAACATCATCAACAACAAAAACATCTTATAAATATAATAATAGAAGGCATTGCCAAAATTGAAGCTAGCTACTAGGAATTTAAAGAGAGATTTTCTTCACTTAAATACATTGAGCTAAATACAACATATTATTTGAGCTTATTAACACCTTATAATGAAGAGGAGATTTATGAATGAAGGAATTTCAAGAAGATGAGGAGGTAAATGTTATTTTATAAGAGTAAGAAAAACAGATGACAAAGATAATTGAGGAAGAAGAAGAGGAGGTAACTCTTGTCTAAGAAGAGGAAGTAGAAGACTAGGAAAAGATGATTGAGAAAGAAGAAGAGGAGGAAGCCTCTATTTAAAAAGAGAAAGTATAAGGGTGGACAAAGGTGATTAAGGAAAAGCAAAGGGAGGAGATAAAAAAGGAAACTATTGATGAATTATTAGTAGTCACCTTGAATATGCATAGTTCCCATTTCCCACAAGATAAAATGTTTGAGTAAATCAAAGATTCATGGATTTTTATTATTCCTTATTTTATTGACATTTTGTTATCAAAAAGGCCAATAATGGAGTCAATTGGATTTATTAATTTAATACATTATGTCCTTATTATTATCTTACATATAGCTTATTCACAGGTTACCAAATCATTATATGGAGAGATAGGTTGAAACAAGTCACTAATTATAGACCCATATTGATGGTAAATATAAAGGGTACGTTGAGTTAATAACGTTAATCAAACGCTACTTAGGAGGCAACCCAAGAATTAGGATATATTTATTTTATTTCACTTTGTTTCCATTTTTTATGTTAGCATAGGAATTTATTTCATGTTATGTTATTTCCATTTTCTTTAATATTATTATTGTTGTTGTTGTTGTTGTTGTTGTTGTTGTTGTTGTTGTTGTTGTTATCATTATTATTATTATTATTATTATTATTATTATTATTATTATTATTATTATTATTATCATCATCATCATCATCATCATCATCATCATCATCATCATCATCATCATCATCTCATTTTCTTTTATCTTTTTATCCCGTGTTGTTTAAAGTTTGCAAGGATGGTTATATCTAATATTGGATGGAACCTTCATCAAATTCAGAATTCTGTTATTTTTGAATAAGAGGTAATATATTCAATTAGATAAAGTGAAACATGAAGTTTACAAAATAAGAAAGTACAATTCAGGGGGACTAACCCCTGGAGAGGATCTAACTAACTAAGAGTGTGCATCTTCTTAATAGTTTCAAAGCAAGTTGGCCAGACAGAGATGTGATAAGCAGGCCTTCAACTAAAATTATCTCAGTTTAGTTAACAAAAATTTCACCATGAAGTCATTTTATGGCTGATTGTGTGCTTGTGATTGTAGAGGAAGAGGTGCATCCTGATCTAGTCTTGAATGATTGTCGATAGCTGTTGTGGTGTGCAAGCAATAGACTTGAAGATACGGTTGTTCCTCTCATTCCAGGCGCCTAATATGAGATAAGCTAAAGTTGTAAATATTAACCATACGTCACCTTCCTGGGGGAGCTTAAGTTGAACAATCTAGTCTATGATGTCATACTAGACTGTAGGGGGTTAGGAATATCACATTTCATCATGATGAATTTTCAAACTTGATTCAAGTAGGTGTAGGAAAAGAAGAGATGATTATGACTCAACATTATTCTTACATAGGGAGCACTAGTTAGGGAAGGTTAGGAAGCTATAAATACGATCTAGAATGGCAAGTTTAGTTTTTACTGCTTGCTAGAGAAGGGGAGTAAGTCAAGGATTAAAGTTCTTAATCTAGACTACATGAAACCAACATACCTAGGGTGACTCCACTCTGTATAGGCTTCTAGCTGAAGAAGTGGAGAATTGACCAAAATTTGTTAGCTTCCACATAATCATTTTAGGTTGTTGGGTAAAAGTGATATTATTGAGAAGTGACGAGTTGCTTATCCGAGGATGTCTATATTGGAGATGTTGATAAATGGTTAAGCCATGGGCCACATTAGCATTTGAAGATATAAATCCTTTGAGCGCATGAAGTTAAGGTAGGTTGAAGGAAATAGTTTGAATGAGCCATATATCAAACCTAAACTTTAGAGTTTCCCTATTACCCAGTTGAAAATTGTTGTAAGTTATGACCTTGTCTCGAATATTACTTACATATTTGATCAAAGTAGAACTTTGAGGCACCATATGGATTTCTTTTTGATGTAATAGGAATTGACCCATTCAACTCATAAGGATTATTGATCTTGGATCAATCTCCATATTTTCTAGTAAGTAAAGTTTGATTAAGCAATTTGGAGGTGATGAGACCAAGGCCTCCTTGCCTATGAGGTGAACATACATCTGCCCATTTAATTTTTCTAGCTCTAGCTTTCATATTGCATCCTAACCATAAGAAGTTCTTGAAAATTTTATCAATCTACTTGTGAATATAATTGAGAATTACAAGATTGGACCCCAAATAAGCTGCCATAGAAGGGGGAACAAAGTTAATTAATTGAGCTCTGCTAGCAATGGAGAGTTCTCTATGACTCTAGCTACTGATTAGGTTGAGAATTTTATCTATGAGGGATTTGAAGTCTCCAGGGGAAGGATTGACTGCTAAAATGGGAACTCTAAGGTATGTTATAGGAAGCTGTTAACTTTTGAAACCTGATATTGAGGCTAGAGTTAGGGTAAGGCTAGAAGCACTTTTGGAAGTGAATAGAGCACTCTTGTTGTAGTTGATGATGAGCCATGAAATCTTGTTAAATAACTTAAGAGCATTGGAGAGTGCAGCTATTGAATTGCAACCAACATTAGAGAATATGAAAAGATCATCAACAAAACTCAAATTGATAAGCTTTAACCTTTTGCATTTGCTATGAAATCTAAATTTAGGGTCCTGCTCTACCATTATAAGTAAGAGCTTATTGATCACCTCTATTGCTAATAAGAATAGGTAGGCGAAATAGGGACCCCCTACCTAATACCTTTGGCAACTTTAATGGTCTTATAAGGTTCCCCATTTACTAGGATCTTGAAAGTTACGATGCTTATACATTGGTGAATCCAGTTGATGAATTTTAAAGGAAAACCATAAGCCTGCAAAGTGTTAGTAATAAAAGACCAATCTTGCATGTCATAAGCTTTTTGAAAGCAAACCTTCAGGGAACATTTTTTAGGACTTTTTTTTCCTTGCATAATGTTTGAATAGTTCTTGAGCAATAGATATGTTCTCACTAATAGATCTATCAGGAATGTAGGCCCCTTAATTGCAGTCAATAAGATTAAGCATAATTGTTTTAAGTTTAAGTAAGAATGCTTTGGAGTTAACTTTGTAAATAGTATTAGAACAAGCTATAGATCGAAAATCCCCAAAACTAGTGGTATTAACACCTTTGGGAATAAGAGTGATGAACATTATTGAACATTATCTCCGTAAGAAGCTTACCATTATTGAAGAATACCATCACAACATTAAACACCATTGGATTAGTAATATGCTAGGTATTGAGGATGAAATTGGCATTGAATTCTTCAGGACTTGGTGCTTTCTGAGGGTGGATTGACTTGAGAGCATAGTTGGTTTCTTGAATGGAAACAGGTGCAGAAAGACTGTTGACTTCAGGTAGAGAGCGTTGATATTGGACTGAGTTTAGGAGAGGATTTGGAAATGGGGAGAGACCTTAGTATATTTGAGAAGTGATCTTTAGCTGCTCAGGTCATAACAGGCTGTGAGACTAGATTAGAATTCAGATGGTTGATGGATACAATCTTGTTTGAAGCTTTCCTATAAGTGATGGCCTTATGGAAGAAAGATGAGTTTTTATCACCATGTTTTAGCCAATTCACCCTAGATCTTTACTTGAGTAGAGATTGGTGAAACTTTAAACCTTATGCGGCTGCTTCTAGAGACTTGTCATTACTTTTCAGCAAGCAACACTAAAGTAGGATTGCAATAGAAATTTGATTGAGCTTATTCAAAAGCAGTTTTAGTAGTAGAGACTAGACGATAACTGTTGCTAATGTTTTACCTATGAAATAATTTGATGGCTTCCTTGGTGACCTAAGTTTCCTCATGAAGATGAATTATTTAGAACCTTGATAGGGATAACTGAAGCCTTTCTACACCACATCATGAAAACCTGCAATATCAGTGAGAAAGTTGTTAAATCCAAATAGGGAATGAGAGGGCTTTGGAGGGTTGTTCTGGTCTAGGATGGGGGAGTGATATAAGAGAGTGGTATTAGGAAAAAGAGCATGAGAATATGGGAAGGTATAGCACCACTCTAGGTTGGATAAGCAACTGTCTAGCTTTCTTCTAATAAAGGAATTTCTCAATTGTTTATTATTCCAAGTGTAGAATTTACCCCCAAATGGAAAATTAGATACTTGAATATCTTTAAGAAAATTTTTAAACTTCTTACAGTGACATTTATGAACAAAGATAACCTCAGATTTACTGGGAGATATAGTAGAATTGAAGTCATAAGAATGAGCCAAGGGGTATAGATGTAGGGTGCAAGGTGTAGTAGGGTGTTCTAAAGAAAGATTCTTTGGAAAGGATAGTTGAAGGCATAGATGAAAGTGACATGAATAATAGATTAAAGAGCTAACAAATGCATTTGAAGGTGCATCATTTGAGTTGAAGCCTGATGATTGAGTATGATAATTTCTATAGGATTATAAACTAAGAGAATTCTACCATTGTGATGTTCCTCATAATTACGAATTAGTTTCCAACCCGTGGTTAAGAAATGGAAAATATCACACTTCTTTTGCTTGATTCGTGACTGCAAAATGCCAAGCATACTAGGCTTATTGTCCAGGATGAAATCTTTCATCAAAAGCTTTTTCTTATGGGAATTGAGACCCCTAAAATGCTAAGCTGAGATAATCACTGAGTTTGGCCCAGAAAAGGCTTTTTCCTTCTGTTAGATAGTCTTTTAGTAGCAAGAACAAAATTAGCATCTATAATGTGGCATTCTAAGAAGGAGCTTGATTTATAAGAAGTTAGAAGGGATATCATAGTTACTTGCCACTCCTATAGCGTGTGCAGGGGATTTGGTTTCAATGTAATGTTTTTGATGATAGGAGATAAAGGTCACTCAGTGTCATGGTGAGAGGGCTCTGTTGTTTTGTTTACTATAGTAAGGCATGGAATTCGCTGAATATCATGCTGATGAGATTCTGAAGTGTTTACTAAGGTAAGATAAAATTTAGGCTAAAGATCACGGGATGGGGGAATGAATTACATTCAATTCTAGGAGTGGTGTTTGGAAGTTGTCATCATTGTCAAGGTCTTGGGAAACACGAGATTTGTATATCCTTCTAGTAGGTTTTTAGAACTTGGTGATATATGAAAATGGGGGTTTCCAGAAATATGACACTTTGACATTATCGTTTACAAGCTCCATCCTATCATTGAATTTTAGAAGAGGGATTTCATTAGGCAACAGAGCCATAACATTAACCACGATACAAATATGAGCAAAATTAATTCTGCTGGTGTAAGCTATGGCCTAATCCATACATATGGGTTTCTTGATGTAGTTGCTAAGGTGGCTTAAGCCAGTTGTTGTCTAGTACTTAAGAGGAATGCCATGAATGTGCAATCATAGAGGGATGTTTGACTGTTTGAGCTCTTGACAATCCAGTCCAAGTCTCCAATTCTAAAAGAGAAATGGCTTATTGGAGACATGCCATTGTCCAAACTCAAGCACCTTAGTAGCATTAGCTTTGATTTAGAATTTAAATAGGAAAATGTCTTGATCATTAATGAGAATCTCTTTAAAATTGAAGGATTTCTAGTTGTTTGTGGCCCAAGATTTCATTACAGGAAAGGAGACCCTTTTGTCTAAAAAAAATCCAATTAATGTAGCATTCCAGTGTTCCACACTTACTTGTAGAGCTTCAATGAGAGGTGTGACTACGGAGTGCAGGCGTTCCTAGGGGAAAGATAAGAAAGCTTGATTTCAGGATTGGAATGACTATACACTTATGTCCAGGATCATTTAAGAGGAGGTGTATTGTTGATTTTTAGAGGAACAGTGGAAGGTGTAGGACTAGTTGCACAAGTGCAAGTAGTGTAGGTGGTGCATATTTGGAGCTTTTTCCTGGAAGAAGTTTCAGGGTAGAGATGAGAAATCATTAAGGGAATAGGTCTTAAGGGCAGTTGACTTTTGTTAAGCATTCATTACAAAGGGAAAAGTTGATAATGACTAAAGCCTAGAAAGGGAAGGGAGATAATTGAGGGAAAGTTAGGAATATAGAAGTACCTTTGAGGTGAAAAAATAGGTGAAGGAAGCAGAACGAAAATATGGATAAAACTAGATGTAGAAAAGGAGAGAAAAGATCAAATAAAGGAAAAAGTAGGGAGGCTAGAATTAAGAAAGTTGGAGGAAATGTTAGTGTAGCAGAGCAAACAACAATGGAAGAAAAGGAGAAGATCTCCAGCATATTGAAGAAGGACACATGCAAACGATGGAAGCTTGAAGAGAAGCCAGAGCTTCTCTCTCTGTCTTAAAAACATTTCTTCAGAACTTTGTAATTCTTATTATTCAGGGCAGTACCAATTTTGATCCTTTATCATATTTTGGGTTTTATTGTTATTTTATTTTTATGTGCTTCAATTATGTACATTAGGGATAATGTATAATTTCAAGTATAGGGAAGGGATTTCCTAAGTTTATTATAATCTTTTTCTATTAAATCTTATTAACTGCTTTCTCGAGTTAGTTAAAATCTATCCACAATACTTTAGATTATTGAATTGAATAAGTTTGCAAAAGGAAGACAGTTATAATAAGCTTGCTTTGTATAAGTCATATTTATAATAATCATTGAGATAATTAATTTGAATGAAAATTGCATATCATTTAAACATAAGACCATTTTTGTGAGCTTTGATCCTAAGAACAAATTCATCATTATTTTAAGCTCTTTTATTCTTTTATATCTGTTATCATGTATAACAGAATAATTATAAAACTTGCTTTTATTATTCATATTGAGATCACATTTTTAAATTAGAAGCCTTGAAATAATAAAGGCATTTAGATTCAACCTTTAGTTTACCCTATTTTCTTATTTATTATCCTACCATATTTTATCCCTTAGGAGTAACCAAGTTTGAGACTCATCCTTTTTATTGATTATAACCACATTATTAGCCTTTACCTTATTTTTCTTGAAGCCTTTTTATTGTTTTTGAACATTGAAGATTATTTACATTTACTTGATTGCTTTAAACTTAAAATTTGAAAAGGTCCAATATTTCTTTAATTGTTGGTACATGATGAATACTTGAAAAAAAATACATGATGTGAGTATAAGTGAAGAAAGGAAGAAAAAAAGTGTTAAAGTTATGGTACCAATGGAATTATGGTGTGAAGGAACAATATTATGAAGACAAAGTTACATGTAATTTGGTTTATGTAATCCCTTCAAAATTATCACCTTTTTATTATTATCCTTATCATAACCTAACCAAAGCCTTGCTAAAATCTTGTATTAAGACCTTTTGATTTTTGTTTCTAGTTTACTTATTAGTGGCGGAGATATGATTTTATTGCAAGCTTATGGTTAAGAATCCTTTTATGCATTGAGTTAAGAGTTCTTACATTTTTCACCCTAAACACTTTGAATGCATTGAGTGAATCCTTGGTAAGGGTATAAAAATTTGTTCTTTCAATTTCAAAAGATTATCTATATGATTGCTCTTAATATTGAATTATGAAGGATAGTTCTATAATGATTTGAAGCTAATTGTATGTTAATTTGATTTATATAGCATGATGATTTAGGATATGAATGGATTGGTTGAGGTTAATAAGGGATGAATGTTTATGAGTTTCATGGTTTATATTATGATTTGCTTAAGGTCAAGCAAAGCTTAAGTGCATGGATATTTGATAAATGATTAATTGACTATATTCATATACCCATATTTAGTGCATTTTACTTGTTATTTACTGGTTTTATAGTATTTTTTGTACTTATTTCGCTTCAAATGTGTTTTTAGGGAATAATTGCCTTCATTGACCAAGAGGAGATGAAATTGGTTGAAATTATGGCATGCAATGGAAGAATTGTGAACTTACACTGTCTTGTATAATGATCATGTAAGTCTTTATAAACATGTGTAACTTTAACAACATAATAGAATTTCCTGTAGGGTTATTTCAATAGAATTTCATTAGCCATCATCGGTTCATCTTCATTCTCATTCCATCCCAAAAATTCCCTATTTAATCACTTGATATACGACAATCCATTCTTATGTTTATGTCCTCAATCATCACCCTAACATATCACTCTAACATATCACTCTTTTTTCTTTTTTTTTCTCTACTAAGTGCATTTCCAAGTTCCATTTAAGTTTAAATGTATTATAGAAAAGCATTGATAAGTCCACAATTTATAATTGTACATGTTTTGGGACAACAAGCATAACTTTCACTAGAGATGTTATATTAAGTTTATTCTAAGATAGTTTTGAAAAGATCTTATAGATCTACAACTTCCATAAAGACCCTGATGAGAGATTTTGCCTCCAAAAGGGGTCAAAATCGCAAATTACTGTAGTTATCCTGTATACATCCTATGCAACATCACTAACTTATAAGGAACATATCTCTCAACTTCGATATCCCAAAATTTCATACTCTATATCATTGGAAAGCTAAGAGGTTAAGCTACAACTTTTTCTAAGTCAGTCTAGATTAATACTGTTTTTCTCTTGAAGATAGAACACATTTTTTACCCCTATGAAATGCTTAAAATACAATATGAAAACTTGGAAAATCATGAGTAAACGCAAATATATGTCATTAACAGCAAAAGAAAAAAGTTTACAAATCTTTAATGGGAATTTCAAGCCATAATACATCATTGGTCTCATAATCTAAAATACAAAATACATATGAATAAGTAAAACTTGAAATGTAGCTAAAGTCTCGTGTTTTCCAAAAACTAACTCAAAATACAAAATTATGCAAATATGGAGTGATGCCTTAACTATCGACTAGATCACTCGATATCTTGCTCATCATCTAAAGATGAGGAAGAATGGGGGTGAGCTTAAAAGCTCATGGATAACAAGTTTATAATCGAGAAATAAGCAAACCCATTGAAAAAAATTCATTGTCTGTGTTGAATCCATAAAACACATATTTCTCAAATTCTCAACTTGTCAACCAATTGATAAACAACATAAATCATGTATTCACTAGCTTTTCAAGACATCATAAACACATAAGTAATCAGAATGATTTGGGTAGGTCCATAAGGGAGTTCTTGCGAATCTCCCGTAATAACATAATGGACTATAAAAAACCCACATTGTTGGCCCCCAAAATTTTCTTTTATAAATAAATAAGTATGAGTTACATCAATTATAAGGCCTTTATGAAAGTTTGTGTAGTTAATTATTATGTTGATGTTAGAAAGATTATATGATATGGTGTTTAAGAAGATTAAAGGAGTTAGGAGGATAATGAAAGCAGGAGCAAAATAGGAAGAACAAAGGAGATGAGGGGTATTTTTGGAAGGAAAAGGCCAAAATATGGTCTTATATTAAAAAGAAGGAGAAAATGTGAATTGGGCATTTTCGAGAAGAAGCTAGATGCGTGGATGAGAAAAGAGAGAAGAGAGAGAACCATGAAAAAAAATGAAAGAGAGAAAGAAGAGAAAACAAGCTAGGGTTTCAATTTTCTTAGCTTTCAAGAGAGAGTTTGAGGTGGTTCAAGAAGAGAAAAAGGTAGAAGAAGAGAAGAGCTTTCATTTAAGCTAAGGATCTCTTCATTTGGTGAAGAACCAAGGGGATCAAAGAGGCATATTTCAATTAGATCATCTTACGGAGTACACATTAAAGATATAGCAAGAAAGAACCTTTGATACCTCAGGTTGTTTGCAAAGAGAAGAGGCATTTTGATCAAGTCTCTAAGCAAGCAAAATCAAGGTGGGTATATATTTATAATAGAGTAAATAAGCCACTATTGTTTTTCTTTAGATCAAAGAAGTTTACTGATTTCAATTGCATCATAAGTGTTGCATCTATTGCTCTTGAATGATTTGTGAAATTGTTATATGTTGCTACATGAATTATATTGATGTTTGATGAAAAGACTTTGCAGATGATTTCTGAAAAGATATATGTTTATGGAATCAATTTTCAAGAATGGTTTTCAAGAAATATTTCAAGTATATGACAAGCAAGTTTTCAAGAAGTGCCATTTTGGGCAACAAGTTTTCAAGTCATGAATTATGTGTTATGTGGGTTTGTGATTGTCCCTTAATTTCAATCACGTGCACGTTGACCAAGTTAAAGGCTTCTACTGCCTACCCACCAGTGGCATGGAGCTCCTTCATTGACTCCCCTAAGTTCATGGCTACACAAGACCTTATGGGAATTGTGTAGTACGTCATGGTTTTGGATCCACCTAAACCATTTTGATGTGCTTATGTGCTCATGTTATGTTAGCAAATTTGATGCATTCATGTTTTGTGACTTCTAGATTTTGGCTGAAAGCCTAAGAAACACGTTTTCTATAAATTCAATGAAAGTTTTCCATGACAAGAAAAATGATTTCAAAAGTTTTGCTTATTTTTTGGTGATAAACTGTTAGCCACGAGCTTTCAAGCTCACACCCCCTTTTTACCCCATCTTCAGGTGATAGCTAAGAGATCAAGTGATCAAGAGCCTAAAGGAAATTCTCCAAATTTGCTTAATTTGTACTTTGAGTTGGCTTGGGAAGGCACAATGTTATAGTTGCATGCCAAGTTTATTTATTTAAGAATTGTTGTAATTTGAGACTTTAAGATAAGGTTGTAATGTGGCTTAGAATGCCATCAGAGATTTATAAAAAATGTATCCTTTTGGGGTTAAGGAAATGTGAATTGTGTATACATAATTCACATTTCCTTAACCTCAAAAGGATACAATTTTTACATAATTCACATTTCCTTAACCCCAAAAGGATACAATTTTTACAGATCTCTAATGGCATTCTAAGTATATATATATATATATAGACACATATACACACATACGCTTAAGTGAGATTCATAGGAAGGCAAGATAGGAATTATAATTGATCAAATATAGTTGGATGTGATGAGGCAATTAAGTTAAGATTGAAGAGTTTCATCAAGTCAATTTGGTAACTAAATGGTTAAGCTCAAGACATTCCAAATTTGTAAAATGCAAAGTTTCAAGCCTTCCATAGGGTAAAATTTGTATTATGACTTAAAGGGAAAATCTGGATTAATCTAGGCTCAATTAGACTAGGTTGCCTTCTAAAAAGTTGTAGGTCTTTCTTTTAGTTTTCCAACGGTATATAGTATGGAATTTTTAGACCTCTGGATCGAAGGTTGTCGTCCTTAGAAAGAGAAATGCTTAGGAGTATAAAGATGTATCGTCTGTGATGATGTCATATTATCTGTGATGACGTCATTACATCTGTAGGGATGTATTGTCTATAAGATGCATCGTCTGTAAAGATGTATCGTCTGTAAAGATCTATCATTTGTGATGACATCACATTGTCTGTGACGACGTCATTACATTTATAAGGATGCATCATTTGTAAAGATGTATCATCTGTAAAGACGTATTGTCTGTGATGACGTCATATCATCTATAGAGTTGTATCGTCTGTAAAGACACATCATCTTAAGATTTTGCTTCGTCTTAAGTTGAGCCTGTGTCGTCTTAAGACCTTGTTTCGTCTTAAGTTGACTCCTCTTCGTCTTAAGAGATGCATCGTCTTAAGTTGACTTTGCTTCGTCTTAAGAGCTACATCGTGTTAAGTTGACTTTGCTTTGTCTTAAGTTTACCCTACTTTGTCTTAAGAGTTGCATCGTATTAATTTGACTTGGGTTTTGTCTGTCTTTTGCTTTCTCTGTATTTTGTTTCGTCTGTCTTTTTGTTTCGTCTGCCCTTTTTGCTTCATCTACTTTTTGTTTCATCTGCTTTTCGTTTCGTCTACCCTTTTTACTTCGTCTGCATTGTTTTGTCTACTTTGCTTCGTCTGCTTTCTGCTTTGTCTATTTTTTGCTTCATCTACATTGTTTCATCTGCTTTGCTTCATCTGCATTCTACTTCGTCTGTTTTCTGCTTCGTCTGCATTGTTTCGTCTGCTTTGTTTCATCTACTTTCTACTTATTTGACCTAAACTTCTTCTTTTATACTTGTCTGCTCCATTTTTTACCTTTCAAACGATAAAATTTGTCTTCAAAGCCTTTATAAAAGTTGTAGTTCTTGAAGTCCTCTTTCGAACCCTCTAAGAATGACCCTGATTTGAAAACCCTAGAGCAAATTATGCCTTTTGTCCTAAGGTAGGTGCAATATGATTGAGGTCAAAACCCTGTCTGATTCTTTCAGCCATAACTTCGTTATCTGACCTCCAAATGAGATCAACCTCGTGTTTAGATAAAATAGAGGCATAGAGTTATCAAATGATCTGAAGGAATAGAATTTTAACCTAGTCTCTAAGATGTTCAATATCTGGATGGAAGTTGAGCATAGAATGTTTACTTCAGTATAAGAAAGATTTGGAAGATAGGGCTTGACACTACAGTATTAGAAATGAGGATTAACCGAGGGTGAACAATGGGGGTTAAATGGGAATAACCTTGCATGGTAACAAGAACAAGCACACGTCTTATGATAAGGAATGTTGGGCTCCAGAATTGGGGTCCAACATAGTTATGGTATCAAATCAAGAAAAGGATTTGATGATGATTAAGGAAGCCTCATTGGAATAAGTTAAGTGACTATGTTTTTGCAAGAGTTGGGTTTCAGAAACGGTGCCCAACATTTGTGTTATCTGAGTAAGAGTTGGATTCCAAAAATGGGACCCGACACATATGATATCTGAGCGCCATAATTAGGATCTTATATAGACATCTTTGGCAATATGTATCGCTTTATCAAGTTACATGTGTTGTGACGTGTTTTAGAATGCAGCAGTAACTGGTCCTTGGTCAAGACGCATATGTATGAGGTACATGCATGAAAAATTGTTAAGAGCTTGATCTGATAGAAATATAATAAAAGAATGATGATCTGGCATAATGTAAGAAAAACATAAATTGTTATGATCTTAAGAATATGAAAATTGGAACCTAAGTGATTGTTTGATGAATATGACAAGAGTTATGATCCTCTATAAGAATGTGTTAGTGGAATTGAATTAATGGTGAATATACATATGTAAGATGGAACGTGAAGGATAATTGGAAGATGAGATGAATGATAGCGATATATGTACAAGTTCAAAAGGTTAAATTGAATTGTTATTGTGAGTACCTATCTAATGATCCCATCATCATACATAGTGATAATATTAAGCACATATGTAATATATGTGTGGAGATGATATAGGAAGGAACCTATGACTTACTGGATATTTGTTAGTTGTAGTTCCCATAGTTTAAAGTCTAAGGAAAACTAGAGTAACACATAAAAGTGCTTATAATGATCAAGCGAACATAAATTGAGATTTGTTGATTATGTTACAATGAGAAATAAATTCGAAGATCAAAAGAAAAATATCGTCTAGGATAAATGGAGATCAAAGTATCAATCATGTAAGATATGATTTTGTGAATTGATGGAGATAAATATGTGGACAAAATGGGACGAATTTGATGATGCCACCTAAGCATATGCGACAGTAAGTGTGTTCATTA
>JANSVA010000217.1:14600908-14621512 GCA_025504915.1 Erythroxylum reticulatum
ATCTGAAGTGATTTAATAAGAAATGAATTGCGAATTTAATTGTTTTAGTGAGGCATAAACTTAAGTATAAATTATACTTATATGAGTTTTGATGTAGGAATGATTTTGTAATGAAATTAAAGGAAGGATACCTAAAATTGTCATGAACCTACATTGTACATAGTCCATATACACACGTACGCATAAATGAATACTTATAATTATGCAAAGGTATTAATGTGTGTTCAACATGTGTATTACATAATTGTGATGTGCAGGATAAATGTTCGCATTCAGACGTTTCCAAAATTTGGAAACAATGTAGGTTCATGAGCCCTGTATTTCCCAAGCGGATAAGAGACAGTTATCAATGAGTCATATATGGGACAGTTTAGGCATTCGATCACAACAAAGTAACAAATAGAAAATGGGTCTCATGTGCACTGCATATGCATAATATGAATGATTATATCTATTAAATGTGAAATGTGAAACGTGAAACGTTGTGAATGTGAATATGTGTTATGTGACTGGGTGAGCCATTGATGATGGTCACTCATTGAGTTCGCAAAACTCACCCAAAATTTGCAAATATTTTTCTTACACTCAGAAGAATACCCTGTTAGGCAAATTGGACTATAATTACTGCATGCAAGGGAAAGATAGAGGTCAGAATCAGTACGCATCTACATTAGTGTTATTCTATTCTTGTATAAATTTGTATTTCGCAATTTCTGTAAAATAGTGTTTTGTATTTGTAATGGGCTCTAATTGGCTATTGAAATTCTATTGATTGTAATGTGTTGATTGAAGATGTTTATGAATGAAAGTGGGCCCAAAATGATTATCAATTTCCGCTTATTGTGTTTGTGGTTTCACAAAAAAATTTATATCGAGTTTTGATTGATCGAGTGTTCTAGCACACCATCCTCGCAGGACACGGACTCGGATATCTTTCAGGATGTCGGGCACGTATCTTGCGTGAGTGGGGTGTTACATAAATGATGTGAGATACTGATTAAACTGTGTTATATACTCGTGATATTTATGTCTATTTTGAGTTAGCACATCGATGGTGGTTCACTCATTGAGTTCGCAAACTCTTCAAAATTGCCACATTGTGTTTTTTTTAAGGTTTAGGAAAATCTAGTTAGTCTAGTTAAAGTAATTTCTGCATTTAGATATGGGTCAGGGTTGGGATCAGTTGTAGCTGCAAATGTCTTAGTTATTTTGTATCAAGGATTATATCTCTCAACTATTGTATATTGTACATGTGAATTTTAGAAATGTAATGACATTAAGAGTGTATATGTTTGTGAATAAAATGGAATAACATGATTATTGGAATGTTTTATGTTATATGCGATGGATTAAAAAGTAAAAAAAAATTAATTGTTTTAACTATCTTAACATGTCTTTTTCGTAGAGTATGTTCCCAAATATCTTTTAATATGTTGGGTATATGCTCAATAGGAGTGGTGTATTACATCTTGTGAAGTTAAAAAAAAAAAGGAGCCTATTTTAAAAGTGAATGAGCCTTTTGCAAAATGAAAATGCAAACAATATAATGCAAAAATTTTAAAATTAAGAGGAGAGAAAGAATGACATAATCGATTTATACTAGTTTAGCTTATAACCCAAGCCTGCATCCAGTCCCCAAGTATCCAACTTGAATGTTTCAATATTAAATCCAAGTAGTAATTTGATGAGCTTCTTCAAACTCACAAGTAAATATTTTTCAATGTTCTTCAACCTTCCATACTAGTACTATTTATCTAGTCCCTACAAGCTCTCAACAAATGACAAAATAATTTGTTCAACGTAAGCTTTAATGATTAATCTCTCAAAAGAATTTTCACTTTCTAGAACACAAGAGATTTGATAATGATATGACTTTTAGAAGTATTGATGTTGTGAATGTATATCAAAATTTTGGCTTCCTTGATTTTCTGTATGTCTATATATCTCACAACTACAATGGTTCTTCCTTAAGTAGGCATTTCCTTTAACTAGTTGTTGCATCATTTTGCATTCTAGGATGACTTTTTGTCTTCTATATTATCTTTGTCGGAATCTTCAATATTCAACCTTAAAGAAAAAAATATGGCAATGTCTTGAAATTTATAGTCCAAAAAATATAGGATTAGTAGGATCCTTTTGGATATTGTAAACTAAATAAGATAAATTCATAAAAAAAAGGTTCATACTAGAAAGGAAGCATTTTATTCCATAATTTTATTTCCTTTTGAGAATTATATCGATACCTATACAAGGAAATAAATCCAATTTGAATTTTGAAATATTATATAGTTATCATCAAAATCGTTAACCACAAACCTTAAGTTAACACTACTTTTCAATCTAATAAAACAATTTTTTATTTTACTTTTAATGAAAGATAACTTTACTAACTTTTTCACATCCATTGATACAATATAACTCATGAATTTCCTCCCATCAAAATGCATATTCTCATACAATAAGATGATGTCTTCTGGCTTTTGTTTTTTCATAAAGATAAAACTTTTAAATGTTCTAGCATTTAAAACATATTTAGTAGTTTTACACGTATAAATTATTAGTCTTTGAATATTTAAAAACACTAGTTTGACCTTGAGCAGAGGATCGAATCCAAAAATGTGATTAGAAGAAGTTGTCTGAGGAACGAGTAACATTATTGAGTAATCCACTATATAAAAGGCAATGCGATTGATACTAAAACATGTAAATTAGTTGAATTAAGTCATGAGTGTTTTGCGTTTTCTATGGACAATCCTTAGTAAAGTCAGGTTCTAGTAGGTTACTTGTTAACAAGAATTGGTAAACTTGATAGATAAAGTAAGTATATCAGAAGACAAAGGCCTGGCAAACATAGACTATAGAGCAGGAGTCAAAATTTTCTTTAACTTATATTTGGAAATGGAATATTAGAATTATCGTCTTTATTTCAAATCTATTTTTCAAATATCTTTATTAACATACATAATTTAACTACTCTTTCTATAAATAAGGATTCAAGGTACTCAAACCACAATTCATTTCTCTGAAAAGTTTCTCAGCTACAACCTCCAATAACCCACACACCAACTAAAGACAACAGCGACTCGGTTATGTAGAAGTTTATGCTTCAAGTATTTCTTAAAAACATCAATACATAAACGTACTATCATTTCAATGGATCACCACTCTCACTTTCATCCCTAGAACCAAAGTGCAAGTCATGGAGTTTTTGCCAGTATAGTCAACAACCCTTGTTTCTTCAGTCCAACAGCATGTGGAATTTACTCTTTCAAACACAGTATCTCAACCAATGGCCATGCCACAACAGATGAGAATGGTAATATTAGGGATTATAACAATAACAGTAAGGCGACCACCGATTTTATTAGTACCCACGAGGAGGAGTTGCAGAGGAAGCATCACTACTTTGGTCAATTTTTGAACGACAGTGTTCATTTGCATAGTGTGAAGAGTTTGATGAATGTGTTACAGAAGCAGTACATTCAAGATCAATGAATTCAAGAAAAGTAGTGGACGATACAAGTGGTGGACGATTGTGAGGAGAGGAATAACAGAAATTTGTTTTGATAGCTTGTGCTATTATCCTGTAATCTGTACAATTATTTTTTGACAGGTCATAGTTTGTTACAACGATATGTATTTACTTCCTCCTAATGATTGAATGAGTAGAGCTTTTGTTTTATCATTCGTCACCTTCCTGTTCTCATACGTCCTTCGTACCATTCTACTCTCTCATCATTTTCTCACTTGTTATCAGAGCTAATCCTTCTAAATGAGTGACCTTTGCTCTACCTCCTCCTCATCACAATTCTGTCACAAATTTCAGCTTCACCGTTCCCACAAAACTGGAGCTGAATAACTAGAGTCTAGCGAGCCCCAGTTGTACCACCCATTCGAGCAAACGATCTTGAAGGTTTAATTAACAGAAGCAGACCATGTCCAAGGTGCTTCATCACCCCAAGTCCTAAATCCACAGAAAATGTAAACCTTCCCAACTCAGACTTTCCAATATGGAGAACACAAGATCAAATACTACTAGGTTAGCTCTTGTATACTTTATCTGAAGGGATTTTGAAGAAAGTTTCAGGCTGCAACTCGTCCAATGAATTGTGGTCATCTCTTGAGCAACTGTATGAGGCACAGTCGTAGTCTCGGATTCTCCATCTCGAAATGTAGCTGCAAAATACAAGGAAGGGACAACTCACAGTAATACAGTGTACTTTGACAAAATGAAAGATATGGCAGCTGAGCTAGCTCTTACTGGATATTACGTTCCAGAAACAGAGCTAGTTTTTCAGATCCTTGGAGGTATAGGCATTGAGTTTGAGACAGTAGTATCAATAGCCACCTCACTCAGAAAGGTGCCAACCTTACAAGAAACATTTACACTAATTTTGAATCATGATGCCATACTCGCTAGAATACATATTAACTCAGCCATGGAGATGCAAAATAATCAGTCAGCACAAGTTACGTTTAACAACAATCAGAGGAACTTTTATTCCTAGTCTGGTTAGAATGAACGAAGCCGTGGAAAAGGCAAATCTAGAAAATCAAGTGGAAGAGGAAATGCAGGAACTAAACAAACTTGCCAAATATGCCTTAAGTATGGATACTCAGCCAACGATTTTTGGTACAAGCTTGATAAATCATTTACTCCCTTAAACTACTTTGCTCAGACTAAACAGAACTAGAACATTGCTCAAGTTTTTGTAGCAAATTCGAGTCATTATACCACTACATCTATCTATTCTCAATCTGATTACTCAAGTGACAATAACTAGTACCTTGATAGTAGAGCGATAGTAGAGCAACCAGCCACATCACTAATGAATTGAACAACCTAGGTGTTAATTCAGATTATTGCGGCTCAGAAAAAATCACAGTTGGAAATGGACAACCTCTACAGATAACACACTTTGGTAAGGTTGTCCTAAACTCAATCCCTCTCAATAATGGACTTATTGTCCGTGGAATTACCAAAAATTTGCTAAGTGTGTCCAAACTGATTGTGGCTACTCTGTAATATTCCAAGGAAAATTTTGCTTGATAAAGGACAAGAGGGGGAAGGACTTTCTCAGAGGAGTAGCTTATCATGGTCTCGATATGATTAAAGTTCACAACAACCAACAATGTTAATCCAAAAATAGGTCTTCTGACAAAACCACTCTATTTGCTTTCCAAAATGTTGCATTGCAGTATGTAAATACTCAATGTCGTGTTCAATCCCCTGAAATTGTCCAACAAAAACCCAATTTATATGGTAGTCGAATGATTTAAATGAAAAGACAAGTTCATCAAAACATCCCTCTCATATGTCCAACATAGATATTATTCATATTAAACTAGGACATCCAAATAAAAATACCATAAGAATCATTCTGAGCTCTAACTCAATTACACCTAAGATCAGCGGACATAACTCTGAAATTAGTTTTTGTAAAGCATGCCAACACAGAAAACTTCATGAACTACATTATCCAACCTCTAAACATAAAACATCACAGCCCTTCGAAATTGTATATGCTGATCTTTAGGGAACCCATACCTGGAACGAAGGAGGCTAGATACTATATCAGCTTCACAAATGACTTCACCAAATTTACTTGGATCTATCCCATTTCCTGTGAATCCCAAACTCTAGACACTTTTAGAACCTTCAAAACTTTGGTTGAAAAACAAACTGGATGTGTAATTCGGACTCTTTAGACTTATATGAGAGGTGAGTTCATTCCCTTCACCACCTACTTTCAAAACCTTTGGCATCAACCGCAAACTTACATGCCTTTATACTCATTATCAAAATGGAAAAATTGAGCGCAAACATAGACACATCATAGAAACATCACTCTCCTTGCTTGTTCAATCTGACATGCCTTTTGATTACTAGCGTGAAGCTATGTACACTGCCACATATCTAATACATCGACATCCCACACCAACTCTAGACAACAAGTCACCATTCAAAAAACTTACACACATGAAATATGAGTACAACTTCTGTAAAACTTTCGGATGTGCTTGCTACCCAAATTTGAATCCTTACAATTGTCACAAGTTTAATTTCCATACTAGCCTTTGTGTCTTCGTTAGATATTGTCCTCAATAGAAGGGTTATTGATGTTTACATAGCTCAGGAAGAATCTATATTACCTGAGATGTTATGTTTAATAAACAGATATTTCCTTTTGGAACCATGTTTCCCTCTCATTTTCCTAAGTCGAACATATTAACTGAGTCATTAACCACATAGTTTCTATCCATTCCACTCACTAAACCTGACACTCATTGTGAATACAGTCTTCAGAGACCAACATCAGCATCTTTACTGAGTGGACTACTTACAACTTCTCATCCTACTCAAATTCACCACAAAGCTATCATCACTTCAGAAGTACTTCAACCACAATCCGGTCCCCTTTATAAAACTAAATTTAGCACTATACTTATCTCTCATAGTGACTTGAATGAAGTAAAAGGGGGAATCACTCTTACCAATGTTCATCCTATTGTTACTCATGGCAATGATGGAATCTTTTAACCGAAAACATACTTCATCCAAAACAGTGACAGTATTAGTGAAACTATGTTTCCCACAACAGTTAAAGAAGCCTTGTCTAAACTTGAGTGGAAGGCAGCCATATAAGACGAATACCAAACTCTCATGAAAACTAGACATGGTCATTGGTACCCAAATAGAGTAACGAGAAAATTATAGCGTGCAAATGGATTTTTAAAGTGAAAATGAACTCATATGGAATTGTCTCAAGACATAAGGCTAAACTTGTGGCAAAGTGGTTCTCCAAATTGTAGGAGTAAATTATTTTGAAACCTTTAGTCCTGTAGTAAAATTAAGCATGGTAAGGTTTATTCTCAATCTTATTGTGACAATGCATTAGAGTCTTAGACAAATTGACATTAATAATGTCTTTTTAAATAGCAAACTTGAGGACGAAGTATTCATGAAACAACCCGATGGTTGTCAGGACAAATTATTTCCAAATCATGTTTGTTATTTGCAAAAAGCCATTTATGGCTTGAAGCAAGCACCACTTGCTTGGTTCTAAAAACTCAAGGAAGCCTTGATGGAATGGAAGTTTGTAAATTCAAAATGTAATACGTCTATGTTCTACTATCATTAGGAAAAACAACTTTTTCATTCTTCTCATCTATGTTGATAACATCGTTGTTATGGGAAATAATACCACTCTCATTTAGTATATTATTTCAAGATTAAAGTAAAGGTTTGTAATCAAAGACCTTGGTGAACTTTCCTATTTTCTAGGTATTGAAGTTAATCACATAGAAGGCACTCTACATCTCTCATAAATGAGGTATATTTTGGGCATCTTAAGGCAGACACACATGCTCAACTCTAAATTGTGCCCTGCATCAATAATCACAGGTCACAAGTTTATGAAAGGAGAAAACTAATGCAAAACTCAACTATTTATAGAAGTGTCATTGGCAGTCTCCATTATGCCACAATTACACATCCAGATATTGCATATGTAGTAAATAAGTTGAGTCAGTTCATGCAATCACCTTCAGAAGACCACTGGTAGGAAGTAAAGCTTATCCTACGATATTTAAAAGGATCATATGAACTAGGATTTTTCTTGGACCCCGTTTCCAGAGTCTAACTCTAAAACCATAAAACATGAGCGTATTGCCCTGTAGGGTTATTTTAATGAGATCTCATTAGCCTTCATCTATTCATCTTGATTCTCATACCATCCCAAAAATTCCCTATTTGAATAATTGATATACGACAATCCATTCTTATGTTTATGTCTTCAATCATATTATACCTGTTTTGGGGAAAATAAACATAACTTTCACTAAAGATGTTGGATTAAGGTCATTCTAGGATAGTTTCGAAGAGATATTCTAGATCTACAACTTTTGTGAAGAACCCAAAGAGATATTTTGCCATTTAGAGGGTCAAACGCATGAATCTCTAACAGTGTACAGTGAATATCCACTAAATGGACATACACTGCACCAAAATGGACAAAAACAAAGCTAAAGTGTTTTCAGACCCGTGAAGGTCCGTTTAACGGACATGGACGAGGCTAGGGGTATTTTTAGACTAGAGAAGGTTCGTTTATGGAACTAAAGTTTGTCTAACGAATATAGGTGAGAAAAAGCTCAATTAAGAGCCTTCCCAAAGATTTTTACATCTATCCTAACCTTACTTCCACTCTTTATTGTCCCAAATTCACTTCCTCTAATGCAACATCATTTCATCACAATTCAACTACCAATTTTATTTCATTAAACTCTCTATCTCTACTTAATTGATTCATCACCTATAACTAATTCTCATCGTTCACAAATTCCTATCTTTCTTTTCCATAACATCTCACTTGTATCTAAAAACAATTCATGTTCAAAATTCATCATCTCAAGTTGATAACTTCTTCAAGTATATCTAATTTCAACTCAACGTCATCCATACACAATTCATATTTCATTAACATTAAAAGGAAAGAGTTTTACAATGCTTTAATGAGCATTTTAAGCCACAATACATCATTGGTCTCATAACCCAAAAATACAAAATATATACGAACAAGTAGTACTTGAAATGCGGCTAAAGCCTTGTATTTTCCATAAACTAACTTAAAATACAAAAATATGCAGATTTGGGGTGATGTCTTAACTCTCGATCACTCAATCTCTAGCTCCTCATCTAGAGATGGGGAGGAATGGGGGTGAGCTTAAAAGTTCGTGGGTAATAAGTTTATAACGGAGAAACAAGCAAAACCATTGAAAATATTCAGTGCCATAGTAAATTTGCATTAAATCCATAAAACACGTATTTCTAAAATTTTTAACTTGTCAAACAATTCATAAACAACATAAGTCATTATTCATCAAACTTTTCAACAAATCATAAACACATAAGCAATCAAAATGGTTTGGGTATATCCATAAACATGAGGGAGTTCTTGCAAATCTCCAGTAATAACATAATGGACTATCCCAAACCCACATAATGGTTTTGTGTAGTTCATAAACTTAAGGGAGTCCATGAAGGAGCTCCATGCCACTAGCAGGCAGGAGAGAGAAGTCTTTAATATGGTCAACATGCACGTGACATAACAGAATGAACCACCACAAACCCACACAAACATGAATTTCATAACTTGTAAACATATTGTCTAAACATGTAACAATTTTGAGTGGGTTTGTGAAATTCATAACTTGTAAACATGTACCAATTTTTTAAATCATTTAAGGAGCAATAAATGCAACATTTATAAAGCGATTGAAATCATTTAACTCTATTGATTTGCAAAAATATTTATGGCTCCTTAACTCAACTATAAACATATAACCCACCTGGATTCCTCGCTTAAAAACTTGCTTAAAGGTGTCACTCCTCTTGCTCTTCTTGCCTTTCTTGATTCCCTTTAACATTGGAAAAAATCCCATTCAATAGGAATAGAAATTCAGAACCCACAAAGTATATTCACTAAAATTGATTCTAGAACAGTTAAACCCATGCATTTCTTAAGCTTCATGAACTAAAACCCTTTCAAAAATCCAAAGGATTAAAAATGAACTTACCTTGAATCTTTACCAAATAAAGAGATTTTTGGCTAAAGTGGAAGCTCTTCTCTTTCTTTCTCTTTTTCTCTTCTTTAACAACCTCAAAATCATTCTTGAAAGCTAAGAAAAGATGAAACTCTAACTTGATCTTCCTTCTTTTCTCTCAAGAACAAAACCCTCTCTCCTTTCTCTCTCTTTTCGTTTTTTGCTCTTCTTTCTCTCCCTTATTCACGTGTTTCTCTTTTTTAAGAGCAAGACTACCCTTTGTTCTTCCAATTATACCCTTAATGAGTGTGAAATGTCAACTTTGCCCTTCCTTTATGTTTTATGGCTTTTATACTTAAGTGACATGCCAAAATTGGCCTTTATACACTCTTACTACTTTAATTCAACTAACCAATGTAATAAAATCCTACTAACATTGACATAATAATTAACTCCAAAAGTTAATCTATCAAGACCTCATAGTTTATTTAAATCATGCTTAACTCAACAAGAAAAAAAATTTGGGGGCAACAACTATGTTACACAGCTGAAAAGGTTTTCGGATTACATGGATTTAAAAATGTTGACTGGGCTATTGATCTAGATGACCGCAAGTTTACAGGCAGTTATCTAATCATGTTCAATAACAATCAAGTTGCTTGGAGCTCTAAGAAGTAGTAAGGTCTATTGTTGAATGCAAAAGACACTGCTAGTCTTACACTAAAAAATGTAGTATACGGGCCATACTTATAGTTGAAAGCGGATATCTATCCCACGAGGATTGTGCTTAGGCACCACTTAATTTAGGATGTTGTTTGTTTAAAAAATTGTTTCAATTGAATTTAAAAAGATAAGTAAAATAAAGAAAAATTTAAAGTAACAGATAATAATGCAACCCAAACCAAAATCGTAAACGAAGATATGGAGAAAATTAAGATAAAACATTAGGATTTGTAATTATCCCTATTTGCTCTCCTCTAATTAATGATTCAATTTATGATTGGCCCAAGATTTCTTAAAATTCTAGCTACCCTCTCTTAACGTGTAACTAAATGCCACTAGTTAAATAAATTAGAAATAACTTTGGAATCTCTCAATGTGCAAAGCCTTTCCTAAGTATTTAACTAGATATAAAGGTTCATAAATAGTTCAAATAGCAAACCCTAAAAGTTGTTTTAACCAATCATAATATCCATAACATCTCTAACAATCAAATAATCCATGATAAACATGCTAGAAGAGAAAGAAATTGAAATAAGACTGGACGAGGTAGCTCCTCCTTTTCTTTACCCGAATTTAGAAAATCTGAATGATGGGGTGCTATTTACCAAATCGGGAATGAAACCATTAATCTCCCCTATCTCTAGGCTCTTAATTTGTCTTTTAGCTCTATGAAGCAAGTTCCACGACCCTCTGACGACTCTCGGGATTCTCCTCCTTATAAAGTCACAAAAACCTAAAAATTACAAGAAACCTACGTGTCTCTTTGACTTCCAGTTCCCACGATCATGGGAATTATACTTGTGCTTCCCACAATTATGAGTTATCTTGACATAAACTTTCTCCATAGATTTGCCACAATAGTGGAAGACATGCCTTTTTTCACCATCGTGGGTTCTTGTTTTTTAGCAGCTCTACTTCTCTTCTCTTCTCTTGGTCCCTCGCTCAATCACAAAGGTGTCCACTATCCATTCCTACACAAAAATGATCAATCCTACCCTAAAATAATATCAAACACAAAAGAATAACCATGAAGATCAAACCAATCAAAAACACACAAAACAAGTCTTAAAACACAATAATACTAACCTATCATGTAAAAAATAACACTTAGAAAAAAACATACTAATGCACAAATATCAACTTCCCCACACCTAAATCTTTTCTTTTCCTCAAGCAAAATCAAAACAACCAATCAATTCTTTGACTTCATTTTCATAAAGATCAAAGCAGGCAATCCATCAAAGTTTAGCCAACTTAAGTATCAAGCTATCACATATATCATGACTACTTTTCATTAATGTACATAAGCAAACTCAATTTATGGAACCATCACTCAAAGATAAGTATAAATGTAAAATGAATCTTCTTTACGCTTTCCCTCATTTCTCTTAAGTGTTTGATGGTTAGCATTTTGCTCAAGCTCCCTGTAGGAAACTACACTACCATAAGCTTACTAAAATTACCAATTCTCCTCTACAATGATTACATACATAAATAGATCCAAAGGACTTGTTTCGGGTTGTAATATGGTAAGGTTTAAGGTGGGTGGAAAGAGGTAAAAGGTTTAATACAAGCATGTATAAAGTAATAAGAGAACAAAAGGATACAAAACATATTATGAGATATACAAATGTAAATATACTACTACTCTGCACTTATTGATGCTACCAAAATGTTCTTCCCCTTTTCTTTTCATTTTCTCTTTTCCTCTTTTTTTCCCTTCCTTTTCTTCTTTTTCTTTTTTTATATAATTAAAGAAACAATAAACAAAATAGCAACTAGATATAGTATGATTGAAGAGTAGAAGTATAACTCATCTCATCTCGAAACAAAAAAAATTGTACTAAAAATCCCAACCTAGTGCATCACTTAATACTTTACTAAGCTTGTGAATGGGTAGGCTAATAAGGTTTCGGGTTTTGAAATATGACGTTTTTTAAAGAAACAAAAAGGTTAAGGCTCAACGGGGGTAGCAAGGAATCATTGTTGGCCCCCAAAAATTTTTCCTATTATTTTTATTGAGTTAGACATGACTTAAATAAATTATGAGAACATGATAGATTAGTTTTGGAATTAATTGTTATATTATGTCAAGGTTATTAGGATTTTAATTCATGGGTTAATTGAATTAAGGTAGTAAGATTGCATGAAGGGCATTTTTGGAAGACCACTTAAAGTTAAAAGAACCTAAGCTTATAAGGAAGGGTAAAAGGGACTTCGCATACTCATTAAGGGTATTATAGGAAAAGGGAAATGTTGACTTGTTGTTTAAGAAGGAAGAAACGAAAATAGAAGGGGGAAGAAGCGAGAAGTATTGTGAGAAGATAAAGAGAGAGGAAGAAAATGTAAAGAAGAGAAGAGAAGAAGGAAAATCATGGAAAGCTTGGAAGGAAGAAGGAAGAAGAAGAAAAAGAAGAGGAAATCAACTTGTTAGAGGTAAGTCTTCATCTTTCTCCTTGCTAGGTTCAAAAAGGGACTAAACAGAGACTAGGGTTTGTGTTGGGAATGAAGGAAGAAAGAAGAGAAAGATGAAACCATCTTGATTTTGGATTTCTAAGCTAGGGTTTTGGTTTTTCTAGGTTAGATGAACTATAGGTAGGTTAGGTTTAAGTTCAATTTTAGCTTTTTTTTCATGAAGTTTTATGAATTTACATGTGAATGTGGATTAAATGAGAACATTGGTTTTGTTATAGGAAACCAAGAGAACCCTATCCAAGAGCAAGAGGAAAGACAACCTTAAGTTTGGATTTTTGCGAGCCAATTAGGTGGGTTTCATGTTTATAGTTGATTATTAAGCCATGAATATTTTCTTTTAAAGCAAGAAAATAAAATGATTTCAATTTGCTTCATAATTGTTGCATTATTGCTTTGAATGACATAAGAAATTGTTATATGTTTGGTATGTGAATTTGATGAAAATGCATATGAAATATTTCATATTTATGGACAATTGTGTTTCTGAAATATGCCTTTGTGGCAATATGTTAAGAAAATCATGTTTTTGAAAAAGTGCCATTTTGGGCAATCTATTTTCAAGTCATGAAATACTTATTATGTGGGTTTGTTGTAGTCCCCTAAGTTAAGTCAAGTGTACTTTGACCAAAGGCTTCTCCCGCCTACCAGCTAGTGGTATGGAGTTCCTTCATGAACTCCTTTAAGTCCACGACTATGCAAGACCATTATATAGAATTGCGATAGTACGTTCTGTTGATGACTACACAGGGTCATTATATGAAAATGTGTATTACATTCTAATTTGGATTACCTAAACCATTCCGATGTGCTTATGTGCTTATGATTTGTGAATAAGTTGATGAATGCATAAATTGTGTTGTTTGTGAATTGGATTATATGATGAGAATTTGACAAACATACGCTTTATAAATTCAATATGAATTTTCTCAGAAAAATAAATATTTTCAAGGTTTTGCTTATTTCTCTATTATAAACTTGTTACCTATAAGCTTTTAAGCTCACCCTACTCTCCTTCCCTTATTCAGGTGATGAGCAAGAAATCGAGATAAAGTGAGTCAAGGCATCACTCTGAATTTGCATGCCTTTTGTTTTGGAGTAATTCATGTAAAACAAGGCCGTAGTTACATTTTGAGCTATTATCATTCAAGTATCTTGTGTATTTTGGGGATTTGCCGAAATGATATATTGTGACATGAGATGCCATTAAAGCTCTGTGAACTCTTATCTTATGATGTTAATGAAATATAGATTGTTTATGGATGATGTTGAGTTGAAATTAGGTATACTTGAAGTTATCAACTTAAGATGATGAATCTTGAACATGAATTAGTATTATACATATAAGTGAGATATTATGGAAAAGAAAGATAGGATTTTTATGAATGATGAGAATTAGTTGTAGGTGATAAGTCAAATTAGTAGAGATTAGAGTGTTTAATGAAATAATATTGGTATTTTAATGGTTATGCTCAGGACATTCCACATTTGTACAGTGTAAATTTCAAGTCTTCCGTAAGGGTAAAATTGGTGTTCTAAATTCAGGAGAAAATCTATATTAATATAGATAGAATTAGCCAAAGTTGTCTTCATGAAAGTTAGAGATTATCTATCTAGATTTTCAACGATATAAAGTATGAAATTTTTGGATATTGGAGTCAAGAGATATGGTCATTATAAGTTGGTGATGCTACATAGGATGTATATACAAAAGAATTATGGTAAATGAAGTGATATCGCACTATGATTCTTGAATTTAGAAAGATTATGGGTGAAAGGGGTGTTAAAATGGATGTAGGATCCATTGAAGAGGTCTTGGAGAGTGAAATTTCTATAAAATCCCAAACGTTACACGGTCAAGCCATGTAAAATCAACACTGACCGTGTATTCCAGTAATAAAAAGGCCACCAGACCTGTGGGTTACACGGTCTGCTCGTATGGTTTCACAAAGCCAGTGTTTTGACTCTCCAAATGATAAAATATCTTTTCAGAGTCTTCACAAACATTGTATGTCTAGACGTCCTCCTCAAAACAATTCTAAGATGACCTTAATCCGACATCTCTACCGAGTGTTATGCTAATTGTCCCAAAACAGGGCCAATATGATTGAGGACAAATGCATGTTTGATTCTTTGTGCCATAACTTCATCATCCGACATCCAAATGAATTGATTCTTAAACCAATAGATTCCTAACACATTTTTTAATCTCTTTATAAAAATCGATAGCCTTTGGTCTTGATTTGAAAAAGATTGATGGAAATAAAGTGAGGGATCTGTTGGGAAAGCATGACTGGGTTATGAAAATACTTTGGCTTTCTAAACGTATCTTGATCTATAGAGCTCCGATGAGATGGTTCTTATTTCAAAATGAACTAGAGATATAGAGCTACAATTGTTCTAAAGAAGTCAATTTGTGATTTTGGTGTTTGACTGGTAGGGACACGCCACCTTTGTGGGATGATGGCTAATGAGGGTTCATTGAAATAACCCTATAGGATAATATGCTCACGTTTTATGACTCTGAATGTTGGCCTCTGGAAATAGGGTCCAAAAATAATAAAATGACACGTCATTTAAGCCAAGGATTATCACAAAAAGGCCTTAATCATTTCTATTAAGCAGGCATTCAGTAGACTCAAACTGATTCAAAGTAAGTTCTGATGGTACCAAACTAAGGAGGCATCACACGCTCAAAGAAATAAGATGACTATAGATGGAGTCATATAGGCTCAATCCTCACGTTGGCTCAAATGAAAATTCATTATGCATCTCTACACTACCTTATTGCTCAAGTGTCACATTTTGAGTAAGCTTATGTAAGTAACTACTTTTCTTCACTCAACATGATTCACTCTCTACTCAAATAGCCTAATTCAAGTTTAAGCATGCATTCAATCTTATTCCAACTAGCATGACAGAATCTCATGACAAAACAAATCAACATGATTCAAGTGTGGTTCCATTGCTTAACATAAAACAACACCAACATCAAACAACAACCTAATATCCCTAAATCATGCATCCTAATTAACAAAATGAAAACAATAAATAAAACAAATTTAAACGATGCAATTGACAAGGAAAATGTCACCTCCCCACACTTGTATAGCACATTGTCCTCAATGTGACAAGGCAACCACAAAATGAATTCAAAACATCAAACACGCAAACAAGTAACAAAACTAATAAAGTAAATAAAACAATATAAAAAGTGAAGGGTAAGAAAGCTTATGGAGATTAAGTTGGTGAAGGCGTAGGAGATAGGACTTCAATGTTCTTTTTCGGAAGAAATTTAGGAACTTCTTTATATACCACTGCTCCTTGTGTACTTGTCATATGTGGTTATCGAGCTCACTAATTTACAGCATCATTTGTTACTAATTTGTGTCCATCTGATCAAGAATTTGCCAAAATCGATCAACATCTACTACTGTTGTTAGTTCTTATTCAACTGCTTCTTATTAAGGCTCCGATGGTGCTTAAAAGGTGGATGGTTTCGACGTGGTTGCATTCTTACCCTTCCTATTCTTGACAGTAATACGTGTTTAAAGATTTCGAAGTGTCCTAAATACGATTCATCAAACATATCATAATTAGCAGTACATATAGTATCCTCATCAAGATGATAAAATAAAGCCAAAGTAGTGACAATATAAGTCATACCAAAATATGAGCTTTTCTTATTAAGCAACTCATAATAGACCTAAAACTTTGATACGGGGTATTTATTTTAACTTTATGATCTATGCACCAAAGAAAGAAAAGTTCTTTAGCAGAACACTTATTGCTTTCAGTTTTATTAAAAACAATTAAGCATATAAATTTGTGAAGCAATAAGTGTTCAATGCTACGAATTAAGGTGTTCGGTGCATTCCTAGAATCAAATGTTTTTTCACCTGTAAGGCTTTTCCAATAGTCATCCACATAGAAGTCATTATGATCATCTAAAATTTTAATGTTTAACAAGTCAAAAAGGGCACAAATGACTGTATCATCAAGTTTATAAACATGACCACCTATTCTAAACCAAAATGTATCCATTTTAGGATTATAACATTAAGTGGTAAAAAATTCAAAAGTCATCATATATCGGTAGATCACGATGAATTAAACAACCCCAACCAATAATGGCAGTTAATCATTAAATATTACGCCTCAAACCTATACTTTCTAACAGTTCAAAATCAAAGTATCGGGGAGGTAATAATTCTCTATCTTTAAAGTCCCGAAATAGCATACCATCGTCCTCCAAAAAATTGGGAATGGGGCAAAAAAATTTGCTGCTATATCGATTTTACCTTCTCCAGAGACTTAAAGGCACAATTGGTCAATGGGTTTTCGAGCGATAAGCTTCTTTGGAGCCATTGAAGAAGAAAATTCTACAAAAACAGGCAAAAGAGAGTCAGTATGTTTTAGAGAGAGAAGGAATAAGAACTCACCAAATCCTTGTATTCTTAGTTATGTAGTGTGAAACAAGTGTAAAAGAAGTGATTGTGATGGAAAAGATGAAGAAAATATCAAGGTTTAGGAGAAAAATGAAAGATTTCAAAGCTAGGGTTAGTGAGAGAGTTGGTTGCAAAGAGAAAAAGTGAGAGAAAGTGAAGAAAGAAGAAGAAAAGAGGGTTTTTTAAAAAATTTCTATAGAAGGATCCCACGATCATAGAAAAAGGGTCCATTTTCATGATCGTGAGTTAAAGCTCTAGAAAGTTTCTGCAAAGCCTTCCCACACTTGTGGGAATCAACCCAATTCCCACAATCATGGATTTGTCCATCTTTTCCAACTTCTTAACCTTTTTCTAAGCTTAGCATGCATTCCCAGCATTCACTTAAGCTACCAACACATTAAAATCAACTAACCAATAAGAAATTTGGAAAGAAAACAAGTTAAAACTAAAAAAAAATTCAAACCAAATATAATCAAAATGAAACAAATCAAACACACAAGTAAGTAAAAGCAAGCAAAAGAAAGGTAGACATGCTAAGTTAAGGTCATTAGCTTGACCATTTCAAATGTCATGAAGGAGTAGAAAGAAAGGAAAGAGATGACTTCTCTTTCTTATGAGTATGTCCCTCTATAGTATGGCTTGCATCTATACCCATTGACCTTGAATGCTTCACCCATGTCATTTTCCAACTCTAAAGCTCCATAGGGAAACACTTGAATAACCTTCAATGGTCTACTCCATCCTGACTTCAGCTTTCTAGGAAATAATCAAATTCATGAATTGAACAAAAGCACTAAGTCCCCACTCTTAAACTCCTTCTTCTTGATGCGAGAATCATGCCACTTCTTTGTCCTCAATTCTTCTAATTCGTCAAGTTGCAACAATCTTTTCTTAACCTTAAGCTTCCAATCCATGTTGAACTTCCTAACAGCCCAACAGGCCCGATGCTCCAACTCTAAAGGTAAATGGCACGCCTTGCCATACACAAGTCTATATGGAGTAGTTCCTATGGGTGTCTTGAAAGTTGTCCTGTAATCCTATAAGGTGTCATCTAGCTTTAATGCCCAATCCTTTCTTGAGGTTCTCACTACCTTCTCCAAAATATTCTTTAGCTCTTTGTTCACCACCTGCACTTAACCATTGGTTTGGAGGTGGTAAGGAGTCATTACTGTATGATGAGCATTGTATCTTTTCAGAAGAGCCTCAAACAGTTTGTTGTAAAAATGGCTCTCTCTATCACTTATAATCGCTCTGAGCACCCCAAATTGTGTAAAGATCTTCTTGATAAACTTTGGAGCCACCTATTCGTCATTAGTTGGAGTAGCTACAGCCTCAACCCACCTAGAAACATAATCAACTCCAACTAATATGTAAGTGTTACCTGAAGAGGATGGGAAAAAGTCCAATCCCCATACATTGAATATCTCTAACTCCATGATGTTTCAAAGTGGCATCTTATCCTTCTTCGATATGTTACCCACTCTTTAACACCTATCACACTTTAGCAAAAAATCTCAAGCATCTTTGAACAAGGTTGGCTAATAGAATCCACACTTTAAGACCTGAGTTGCAGTCTTGTTAGCTTCATAATGCCTTACATAAAGTGAAATATGACATTGCATCAAAATTTCAGGCATTTCATCTTCGGGAATACACCTGTGAATCACACTATTAGCACATATCTTATAAATTACAAGTTCATCCCAAATATAACGAGAACATTGAAATACAAACCGTTTGCTTTATTGATAAGAAAGATCAGAAGGAAGAATACTACCCAAGAGGTAGTTTGCAATATCTATAAACCAAGGACGAAAAGGATTATCAGCTATTATTAAAGCCTCATCAGGAAAGTTCTCCTTGATTTCCTTTTCTTCTTTATGGTGACCTCCTTCGAGTCTCGAGAGGTGGTCCGCTATAACATTTTTTACTCCCTTCTTATCTTTAATCTCAATGTCGAATTCTTATAAAAGAAGTACCCACCGGGCTTTGCAGAAGTACCCACCGGAGAAACCTAGCCTTGGCATCTTTCATTGCAAAAAGATATCACAATGCTGCATGATTTGTAAAAACATTGACCTGCGAGCCTAAAAGATAATAATGAAATTTATCACATATAAATACTACAACAAGTGACTCCATTTCCATAGTTGTGTAATTTAGTTGTGCTCCCATCAAGTTCTTGCTTGCATAGTAGATGGTGTGCAGCCTCTTTTCCTTCCATTGACCAAGGACACAATTAATGGCATGATTGCTTGCATATATAATCTCAAAATGAAAAGATCAATCTAGTGACATCAGAATGGGTACTGATATCAGTGCCTTCTTCATCCTATTAAAAGCGTTCAAACAAGCATCATCAAAAACAAAAGGCATATCTTTAACTAATAAATGAGTTAAAGGATTAACGATAGGAGAAAAATTCTCAATGAATCATCTGTAGAAACTTGCATGACTAAGGAAGGTTTAGATGCCCTTGATGTTGGTGGGAGGTGGTAGCTTTTCAATTACTTCGATGATAGCTCGATCCACTTCAATCCCCTTGCACGAGATCTTATGGCCCAATACAATTCCCTCTTGGACCATGAAGTGATGCTTTTACCAGTTCAAGACTAGATGAGACTCCTTACATCTTTGAAGCACTCTGTCTAAATTCAACAAGCAATGATCAAAAGAATTTTCAAAGAGAGAGAAACCATCTATAAATACCTCCATGAAGTTCTCATTTATGTTCGCGAATATAGACATCATGCACCTTTGGAATGTGGCAGGTGCATTACATAAACCGAATGGCATACTCAATTAAGCAAAGTCCTACAAGGGCAAGTGAAGATGGTCTTCTCCTGATCTTTTAGGTATATAACCACCTGATTGTACCCTGAGTATTCATTAAGAAAATAGTAAAATGCATGGCCAACCACCCTATTAATCATTTAGTCCACAAAAGGTAAACGGAAGTGATCTTTCTTAGTGGCCAAATTGAGTTTTTGGTAATCAATACATACTCTCCAACCTCTGATGGTCTAAGTAAAAATCTTTTCACCTTTTCCATTTTCCATCACTATCATGCCTCCCTTTTTAGGCACACACTGTACCGGACTCACTTACTGTCTAAAATGGACTAAATAATCCCTACATCCAACAGCTTTACTAACTCCTTCGTCACAACCTTTTGCATGTTTGGATTTAAACTTCTTTGTCGCTCTCTCACCATTTTACACCCTTTTTCTAAGTTAATCCTATGCATCATCACATTAGGGCTAATCCCCCTAATATCAAAAATCTATCATCTCATAACTCTCATTATTTTCCTAATGATCTCTAACACTTTCTCTTCTTGCTCAAAATCTAATTGGTTTGAGATAATGATGGGTAGGGTATGTTTTTTACCTTAAAGGGTGTATCTTAAATGGAAAGG
>JANSVA010000217.1:14621612-14638318 GCA_025504915.1 Erythroxylum reticulatum
TGGCATGAAGTCCTTTAGAAGTATCCTTTTTATTTACACGACCCCTGTAAATTTCCTGTCACAAAATATTTGGTATAGCAACAATTTAAAAATTTTATAATAAATAATAAATAGTTAGGCTATATCCTTTTTACTTTTGAAATCTTATGTGTGCTTCTATAATCCATAAAAACGGCCTTTTCAAGATAATTTTTACAAGTTCAGTGTCATTAACTGGTTCCTTCTCTTGAAAATTCACTATGTATACATTGTTTTTTCCATTTATAAGTCGTTTTCAAGTTATAGATGTGTGTCCTATCCTTCAATGTTAGCAAAACACAATTTACTAATTATTGAATTAAAAGTTCTTTATTCTTGTATGGTTTTTTTAGGAAGTTTACCCTTTTAATTCATATTATAAATGTCTTTTATTGCATTCGCTATAGGTGCCCAATAGGTTTCTTCCCTCAATAATATGCCACAAAATATAATTAGAATTATTTCATATTTAAATCATAAAAGTTTAAGGAAAATAATTAGATATTAAAGCTTTAAATTCCTATGTCAAATAAGTTATATAAGAGTGTTATTAAGGTTTCATCACATTATCATAATAGATCAAATGTTAGGGTACTAGTATTATGTTTTCTCTCCAAACTTCTATTTAGTATAGTTAGGAAAAAGTAATACAAAACCACTGACAAAAAAAATAAACAAAATAGAGATCACTAATTTGTAGCCTGGGTTGATCGAGGCATGAGTAGGACCATGGAGTCAAATATTTTGGCTCGACCGGGATGCAGGTCGAACTATTTAAGCCTGACCGAGAGAAACAAAACAACATCGTTTTATCAAAAAGACATTGTTTTTGAATTATTTTTAAAAAGTAATAAAATAGGATAGTCGTCCTGATCTACCTTGGGCCTGTCGTGGTAGGGCCTATGTCATCCCTAGTAAAAGTTAAAACAATTGTTGACTAACTCAAAGGGTAGCGATTGTTGACTTACTATAGCTTTTGAAGAAGACTAAAGAACTTATAACTAATATCGTATATTATTATGTTAGTTTTTAAAGTAAGTTTATAATTAATTTTAAATTAAAATTTATTAAAAATATCTTACCCTGTGATAAGAGAAGCTATTAAGTAAGGATGATTAATAAGATTTTTGTAAGATTTTACCAAAATCATTTTCACCCCATGCTCTTCCTTGAGAACTCTTAATCTTCCAATATGAGGTCCCTTTCTCGGATCCATATCCTACTATTAATACTGCATGAAGTCCTTTAGAAGTATGATTCTTATTTACTCAACCCCTATAAATTTCCTGTAACAAAATATTTGTTATAGCAACAATTTAAAATTTTTTATAATAAATAATAAATAATTAGAATATACCTTTTTTACTTTTGAAAACTTATGTATGCTTCTATAATCCATTAAAACGACTTTTTCAAGATAATTTTTACAAGTTCAGTGTCATTAACTGGTTCCTTCTCTTCAAAATTCGATATTTATACATCATTTTTTCCATTTATAAGTCGTTTTCAAGTTATGGATGTGTGTCCTATTCTTCAATGTCGGCAAAACACAATTTACTAATTATTGAATTAAAAGTTCTTTCTTCTTGTATGGTTTTAAAGGAAGTTTACCGTTTTAATCCATATTATGTATGTCTTTTATTGCATTCGCTATAGCATGTACCCTACAGGTTTCTTTCCTAAATAATATACCACATAATATAATTAGAATTATTTCATATTTAAATAATAAAAGTTTAAGTAAAATAATTAGATATTAAATCTTTAAATTCCTATGTCAAATAAGTTATATAAGAGTGTTGTTAAAGTTTCATCACATTATCTTAATAGATCAAATCTTAGGGTGCTAGTATTATGTTTTCTCTCCAAACTTCTATTTAATATAGTTAGAAAAAAGTAATAAAAAACCAGTTACCAAAAAAAATAAACAATAGAGATGACAAATTTATAGTAAACGTGTCAAGCCTGGGTTGACTAAGGCACGAATAGGACCATGGACTCAAACTTTGACCGGGATGCAGGTCGAACTATTTAGGCCTGACCGAGAGAGACAAAACAACATCGTTTTGGCAAAAATGAAATTGTTTTTGAATTATTTTTAAAAAGTAATAAAATAGGCTAGTCGGCCTAACCTATCTTGGGCCTGTCGGGGTAGGGCCCATGTCATCCCTAGTAAAAATTGAAACAATTGTTCACTAACTCAAAGGGTAGCGATTGTTGACTTGCTACAGCTCTTGAAAAAGACTCAAGAACTTATAACTAATATCATATATCATTATGTTAGTATTTTAAATAAGTTTATAATTAATTTTAAATTAAAATTTATTAAAAATATCTTACCTTGGAATAATAAATGCTATTAAATAAGGATGATTAATCTTATTTTTGTAAGATTTTGCCAAAATCATTTTCACCCCATGCTCTTCCATGAGAACTCTTAATCATCCAATATGATGTCCCTTTCTCGGATCCTTATCCTACTGTTAATATTGCAACAAATCCTTTAAAAGTATCCTTTTTATTTAGATGACCCCTGTCAATTTCCTGTCACAAAATATTTGTTATAGCAACAATTTAAAAATTTTCATAATAAATAATAAATAGTTAGTCTATACGTTTTTTTACTTTTTAAAACTTACGTATGTTTCTATAACCCTTAAAAATGGCCTTTTCAAGATATTTTTTACAAGTTCAATGTCATTAACTGGCTCCTTCTCTTCAAAATTAGATATGTATACATCATTTTTTCCATTTATAAGTTGTTTTCAAGTTATGGATGTGTGTCCTATCCTTCCATGTTGGCAAAACACAATTTACTAATTATTGAATTACAAGTTCTTTCTTCTTGTATGGTTTGTTAGGAAGTTTGCCCTTTTAATCCATATTATATGTGTCTTTTACTGCATTCGTATAGCATGGGCCCAATAAGTTTCTTCCTAAAATATTATCTAATAAAATATAGTTAGAATTATTTCATATTTAAATGTTAAAAGTTTAAGTAAAATAATTAAACATGAAGTTAAATAAGTATTTTGATAAATAAGAAACTAAAATGTGAGTTATACCTTTCACCTCACCTAACAGTACATTTTTGGTTTTGTAATCAAATGATTCATAGTTTTTTTAATATTATTAGGAGAGAATTTTAATTAATAAAGATAAACTAAAAATAATTGTAAATTATCACTTTAGGAATGAATTCTAATTTTAAATAATAAAATGTTAAAAGAAAAATTGTTAAAAAGAAAAATAAAAAAGTACAATTGTGTAATTAGTATAAACCATATGTAACAAAGGAACTAAGTATTATAACATTATTTATGAGGTGTTTCAAATATAAAACATTCATTTATGCGATATTCAGATAAACTATTTTTAGGCTTCACACTTGTTGTGATATGTTGTACTTTCTTTCATTCTGTAAAAAATTCAATTCTTGTGATAGTTATGATTCAAATTGAAGGCTCTTTCTTCGTTAAGTGAAAAAAATAACAATAACAATTTTAGATGTTAAAGTTTTAAATTCCTATGTCAAATAAGTTATATAAGAGTGTTATTAAGGTTTCATCACATTATCTTGATAGATCAAATGTTAGGGTGCCAGTATTATGTTTTCTCTCCAAACTTCTATTTAATATAGTTAGTAAAAAGTAATACAAAACCACTCATAAAAAAAACAATAGAGATAACAAATTTGTAGTGAACGGGCCAAGCCTGGGTTACTCGAGGCACGAGTAGGACCATGAACTCAAACTTTTTGGCTCAACCAGGATGCGGGTTGAACTATTCAAGCCCAGCCTGATCAGTGGCCTGACTAAGAGAGACAAAACAACACCATTTTGTCAAAAACGACGTTGTTGTTGAATTATTTTTAAAAAGTACTATAATAGGCCAGTCGGTCTGACCTACCTTAGGCCTATCAGGGTAGGGCCTATGTCATCCCTAGTAAAAATTGAAACAATTGTTGACTAACTCAAAGGGTAGCGATTGTTGACTTGTTATAGCTCTTGAAGAAGACTAAGGAACTTATAACTAATATCATATATCATTATATCAGTATTTTAAATAAGTTTATATTTAATTTTAAATTAAAAATTATAAAAAATATCTTACCTTGGGATAAGAGATGCTATTAAATAAGGATGATTATTCAGATTTTGTAAGATTTTACCAAAATCATTTTCTTCGCATGCTCTTCCATGAGAACTCTTAATCTTCTAATATAGTGTCCATTTCTTGGATTCATGTCCTAGTATTAATATTGCATGAAGTCCTTTAGAAATATCCTTCTTATTTATACGACCGCTGTAAATTTCCTTTTACAAAATATTTGTAATAGCAACAATTTAAAAATTTTCGTAATAAATAATAAATAGTTAGACTATACCTTTTTTACTTTTAAAAAACTTATTTATGCTTCTATAATCCTTAAAAAATGACTGTTTCAAGATAATTTTTAAAATTTCAATATCATTAACTGGTTCATGCTCTTCAAAATTAGATATGTATACATTTTGCTTTTACATTTATAAGCCTTTTTCATGTTATAAATGTGTATACTATCCTCCTATGTTAGCAAAACACAATTTATTAATTATTGAATTAAAAGTTCTTTCTTCTCGTACGATTTGGTAGGTGGTTTACCCTTTTCATCTATATTATATATGCCTTCTTCTACAATCTCTATAACATGTGCCCAATAAGTTTCTTCCTAAAATAATATCAAATAAAATATTACAATCATTTCATATTTAGATGACAAATAGAAAAAATAAAATACTGTAAAACTGTGTGAAAGGTTTAAACCAATGTAAAAAAAAATAAGTATATAACATTATTTATGAGGCTTTTCAAATAAATTATTTATTTATAAGGTGTTTAGATTAACTATGTTTAGTCTCAACACTTATTGTGATTTGTTGTAGTTATAATTTCATTCTTTTATAAAAATTACAATTCTTGTGATATTTTTATTATTCAATTTGATGGCTCTTTCTTTGTTAAGTTAAACAATTACAATATCAATTTTAGATATTAAAGTTTTAAATTTTTATCCCAATTAAGTTATATGAGAACGTTATAAAAGTCTCATAATATTATAATATTGGATATTATGAAATGATATGATATTATAACACTATTATATGATATGATAATGCGTGATGCCCCATTAGATATTATTATTCAGTGCCCAAACCTAATAGATCTTGTGAAATGTGATGGTGTCGCACTATTGTACAAGAATAAGATATGGAGGTTGGGAATAACTCCAAGTTATTTCCAGATACAAGATATAGCTACATGGCTCTCTGAGTGCCATATGGATTCCATAGGTTTAAATACAAATAACCTAGCTAGATATCTAGGTGCTCGGGCTATAGGTGATATGGTGTGTGGCATGACATTTGTAAGAATAAGTTATGAGGATACAATATTTTGGTTGTCTTAAATTGCTTCAAAAAAATTTGATAGGGTGGTGCAAAACATGAACCAAGTAAGAAAGATAACATTAGGAAGATGCATCCAAGATCATCCTTCAAGGCCTTTATCGAAGTTGTCAAGATAAGGAGTCTGCCTTGGGAGGACTACGAAATGGATGCAATTCATTCTCTATAATTGATACCAAGAAATGCATTAAAAAGATATAGAAACTTTGCATTTAGACACCATAATAATTCATTAATAGATTAATGGCCTAAAGGTTTAAGGAATGCAGCAACTAGAAGCACTAACAATTAAGGTGGTTGTTGAGTGCAAAACACACTACTAGTCTTACGCTCAAAATCGTAAGTATACGAATCATACTTGTAGTTAAAAGCGGATATCAATCCCACGAGGATTGTGCTTAGGCACCACTTAATTCAGGTTGTTCTTTATTTAAGAAATCATTTCACTCAAATTTAAAAAGATAAGTAAAATAAAGATAAACTAAAAGTAAAAGGGAACAATGCAACCCAGACCAAAATTGTAAACTAAGACTAGGAGAAAATTAAGATTAAACATTAAGACTTGTCATTATCCCTATTTGCTCCCCTCTGATTAATTGATTCAATTTTTGATTAACCCAAGATTTCCTAAAATTCTACCTACTCTCTCTTCAGGAGTAACTAAATGTCACTAGTTAAATAAATTATAATTAACTTTGGCATCTCTTGATGTGCAAAGCCTTTCCTAAGCATTTAACTAGATATGACGTTATCCTATAGGCAGTGTATTGATCTATTGAAATCTCTTCCTAATAAATCAATAACTTGTTATTTATAGGTCTATTAATCGTCAACTCTCATTGTACAATTAACACAGATTACTAAGCTCACTTTCTTGATTTATTACAAGGGTTAAGAACAATAAATAACATAAACATATATATCATTAAATCTATAACTAAAGGTTCACAAATAGTTTAAACAACAAACCCTAAAAATTGTTTTAGCCAATCATAATATCCATAACATTCCCATCAATCAAATAATCCATGATAAACATACTAGAAGAGAAAGAAATTAAAATAAGATTGGATGAGGTAGCTCCTCCTCTTCTTTTCCCGAATCTGAAAAATTTGGATGACGGGGTGTTCTTTGCCTAATCGGGAATGAAACCTTGAATCTCCACCTATCTTTAAGCTCTCAATATGTATTTTGGCTTCAGGAAGCAAGTTCCACGACTCTATGACAACTTTCAGGATTCTCCTCCTTATAAAGGCAAAAAATGTAAAAAAATACAAGAAACATGTGTGTCTCTTCAACTTCCAATTCCTACAATCGTAGGAATTATACTTGTGCTTTCCACAATTGTGGGTTATCTTGACAAAAACTTTCCCCATAGATTTCCCACGATTGTGAAAAACATGCCGTTTTTCATAGTTGTGGATTCTTATTTTTTAGCAGCTCTACTTCTCTTCTCTTCTCTTGGTCCTTAGCTTAATAAAAAAGGTGCCCACCCTTCATTCTTACACCAAAATGATCAATTCCTATCCTAAACCAATATCAAACACAAAAGAAAAACCATGAAGATTAAACTAAACAAAAACGCACAAAACAAGTCCTAAAATACAATATTACGAACTTATCATGTAAGAAACAAATGCCCTATACTTATAAAAACACATACTAATGCACAACTATTAACATCCCCATACGTAAATCTTTGCTTGTCCTCAAGCAAAATTAAACATAACCAATCAATTTTATCACTTCATTTTCAAAAAGATCAAAGCATATAATCCCTCAAAGTTTAGCCAACTCAATTATCAAGCTATCACACATATCATTACTACTTTTCATTAGTGTACATAAGCAATCTCAATTTATGGCACTATCACTCAAAGATAAGTATAAACACAAAATGAATCATCTTCATGGTTTCACTCGTTTCTCTCAAGTGTTTGATGGTTAGTGTTTCACTCAAGCTTCCTATAGGAAACTACACTACCATAGACTTACTAATACATAAATTCTTCTTTAAAATGATTACATGCATAAATAGATCAAAAGGGCTTGTTTCGGGTTGTAATGTGGTAAGGGTGGTGGGTCCAAAGAGGTAAAGTGTTTAACACAAGCATGCATAAAGTAATAAGTGAACAAAGGAATACAAAACATATTATAAGATATACAAATGTAAATATACTACTACTGCACACTTATTGATGCTATGAAAATGTTCTTCCTTTTTATTTTCTTTTTCTCTTTTCTTTTGTTATTTTTTTTAATTGAAGAAACAACAAACAAAATAGTAACTAGATACAATGTGATCAAAGAGTAGAAGTATAACTTAACTCACCTTAGAAAGAAAAAATTTGTCGTAAAAATCCCAAACTAGCACATCACTTAATACGTTACTAAACTTGTGAATGGGTAGGCTAATGAGGTTTTAGGTTTTAAAATATGGGGTGTTTTCAAGAAACAAAAGGGTTAAGGCTCAATGGGGGTAGCAAGGGATAATAAAAGGGTATGTCATTTAAGCCAAGGATTATCACAAAAAGAAAGCCTTAATCATTTCTTTTAAGCATGCATCTAGTCGACTCAAACCGATTCAAGGCAAGTTCTGAAGATAGTAATCTAAGGAGGCATCACATACTCAAAGAAATAAGATGACCATAGATGGAGTCATATAGGCTCAACCCTCATATTGGCTAAAATGAAAATTCATTATACATCTTTACACTACCTCATTGCTCAAGTGTCACATTTTAAGTAAACTTATGCAACCAACTACTTTTCATCACTTAATATGATTCACTCTCTCCTCAAGCAGCCTAATTCAAGTTCAAGCATGCATTTAATCTTGTTTTAACTAGCATGAAAGAATCTCATAGAGAAACATATAAAAATGATTCAAATTTTCTTCCATTGCTTAACACAAAACGACATCAAACAACAACCTAATATGCCTAAAACATGCATCCTAATTAACAAAATGCAAACAATAAATAAAATAAATTTAAACAATGCAATTGACAAGGCAAATGTCACCTCCCCACACTTAGATAGCACATTGTCCTCAATATGACAAGGCAACCACAAAATGAAATCAAAACATCAAACACAACATCAGTCACGTAAACAAGTAACACAACTAATGAAGTAAATAAAACAATATAAAAAGTGAAAGGTAAGAAAGGTTATGGAGATTGAGGTGGTGAAGGTGTAGGAGAAGGGACTTCAATGTTTTGCTTTTGGAAGAACTTTAGGAACTTCTTCTTGATATATCAATGCTCCTTGTGTACTTGTCGCACTTGGTTGCTAAGCTCATTGATTTGCAGCATCATTTATTGTTGATTTGCGACCATCTAATAAGAATTTGCTGAAACCGATCAACATCTGCTGCTGCTATTGGTTCCTCTTTGATTTCTTCTTCTTGAGTCTCTGATGGCGCTTGAGAAGTGGATGGTTGCGACGTGACTGCATTCTTACCCTTCCTATTCTTGATACCAGTACGCATCTGAGGATCTTGGAGCTCTATTAAATGGAGCTCCAAAACTTTAGAGCGTCGTAAATACAATATATCAAATACATCATAATTAGCAATATGCACAAATATCCACATCAAAATGATAAAACAAAGCCAAAGTAGTGACAATGCAAGCCATACCGAAATATGAGCTTTTCTTATTAATGTAACTTGTAATAGACCTAAAAATTCGATACGGGGTATTTATTTTCACTTTACGATCCATGCACTTGCAAGAAAAGTTTTTTAGTAGAACATTTATTGTTTTTAGTTTTATTAAAAACATTTAAGCACATAAATTTGTGAAGTAGTAGGTGTTCAGTGCTACAAATTAAAGTGTTTGGTACATTCTTAGAATTAAACGTGTTTTCACCTGTAAGGCTTTTCTAATAGTCATCCATATAAAAGTCATCATGATCATCTAAAACTTTAGTGTTCGATAAGTTAAAAAGTGCACAAATGACTGTATAATCAAGCTTGTATACATGTATCCATTTTAGGATTATAACGCATAGTGGTAAAAAATTCAACAGTCATCATTAGGTATATCAGTACATCACAACGAATTAAACGACCCCAACTAATATTCATAGCTAATTTTTTAATATTACACCTCAAACTAAGAGTTTATTACAATTAAAAATCAAAGTATCAGGAAGGCAATAATTCTCTATCTTTAAAATCCCGAAATCGCACACCTTCGTCTTTAGAAAAAATTAAGAATGGGGCATGAAAATTTGCCGCTATATTGGTTTTACCTTCTCCGAAGACTTGAAGACTCAATTAGGCAAATGGTTTCCAAGCGGCAAGCTTCTTGGGAGCCGTTGAAGAAGAAAAATATGCAAAAATAGGCAAAAGAGAGGTGAGCATATTTTAAAGAGAGAAAGAAATAAAAACCTACCAAATCCTTGTATTCTTGGATGTGTTGTGTGAAATAAGTGTAAAATAAGTGATTAATGATGGAAAAGATGAAGAAAATACCAAGGTTTCGGAGAAGAAAATACCAAGGTTTAGGAGAAAAATGAAAGATTTTCAAAGTTAGGGAGTCGACTGTAGAGAGAGAAAGTGCGAGAAGGTGAAGAAAGAAGAAGAAAAGAGGGTATTTTAAAAAGAATCATCATGGGTTAAAGCTCCAGAAACTTTCTAGAGAGCCTTCCCACGCTCGTAAAAAATGGACCAATTCCCACGATCATGGGTTAAGGCTCCAGAAAGTTTCTAGAAAGCCTTCCTACGTTTGTGGGAATCAACCCAATTCCCACATTCATGGATTATCCAATTTTTTTCCAACTTCTTCTTCTTCTTCTTCTAAGCATAAAATGCATTCCTAATATTCGATCAACCTACCAACACATCAAAATCAACCATCCAATAAGAAATTTGAAAAGAAAACAAGTTCAAATTGAAACAAAATTCAAACCAAACATAATCAAAATGAAACAAATCAAACACAAAAGTAAACAAAATCAAGCAAACGAAAGGTAAACATTCTAAGTTAAGGTCATTAGCTTGACCATTTCACATGCATTCATGAAGGAGTAGAGGAAAGGAAAGAGATTACTTCCCTTTCTTATAAGTATGACCTTCTATGGTATGGCTTGCATCTATGCCCATTGACCTTGAATGATTCACCCTTTTCATTTTCTAACTCCAAAGCTCCATGGGGAAGCATTTGAATAACCTTGAAGGTCTACTCCATCTTGACTTGAGCTTTCCAAGAAATAATTGAAGTCTTGAATTAAACAAAAGCACCAAGTCCTCACTCTTGAACTCCTTCTTCTAGATGTGAGCATTATGCCACTTCTTTGTCCTTTCCTTGTCCAAATTAACGTTTTTATAAGCATCAAACCTTAATTCTTCCAATTCATCAAGTTGTAACAATCTTTTCTCACCCGTAAGCTTCCAATCCATGTTCAAATTTCTAATGACCCAATAGGGTCGATGCTCCAACTCCTAAGGTAAATGGCATGCCTTTCCATACATAAGTCTATATGGAGTAGTTCCTATAGGTGTTTTGAACGTTATCTTGTAAGCCCATAGGGTGTCATCTAGCTTCAACGCCTAATCCTTTCTTGAGGTGCTCACTACCTTCTCTAAAATCTTCTTCAGCTCTCTATTCACCACCTCCACTTGACCACTAGTTTGAGGATGGTAAGGAGTCATTACTCTATGATGAACATTGTATCTTTTCAGAAGAGCCTCAAATGATTTGCTGTAAAAATGGCTCCCTCCATCACTTATAATCGCTTTGGGCTCTACAAATCTCGTAAAGATCTTCTTAAAGAACATTTGAACCATCTTGTTCTCATTAGTTGGAGTAGCTCCAACCTCAACCCACCTGGAAATATAATCAACTCCAACTAATATGTAAGTGTTACCTAAGGAGGATGAGAATGGTCACATGAAGTCCAAACCCCACACGTTGAATATCTCCACCTCTATGATGTTTGAAAGTGACATCTCATCCTTCTTCGATATGTTGCCCATGTTTTGACACCTATCACACTTTAGCACAAAATCCTGAGCATCCTTGAACAAGGTCGACTAATAAAATCCACACTTTAAGATCCAAGCTGTAGTCTTGTTAGCTCCATAATGCCCTGCATAAGGTGAACTATGACATTGCATAAAAATTTCAGCCATTTCATCTTCGAAAATACACCTGCGAATCACACTGTCAGTACATATCTTATACAATATAAGTTCATCCCAAATATAACGAGAACATTGAAATACAAACCGCTTCTTTTGTTGATAAGAAATATCATAAGGAAGAATACCACCTGAGATGTAGTTTACAATATCTATAAACCAAGGGTGAAAAAGATTATCTACCATCATTAAAGCCTCATCCGAAAAGCTCTCCTTGATTTCCTCTTCTTCTTTATGGTACCCTTCTTCCAGTCTCAAGAGGTGGTCTGCTATAACATTTTCTTCTCCCTTCTTATCTTTAATCTCAACGTCAAATTCTTGAAGCAGAAGCAACCGCCAGATAAGCTTAGCCTTGGCATCCTTTTTAGAAAAAAGATATCGTAATGCTACATGATATGTAAAAATAATAACATGTGAACCTAAAAGATAATAACAAAATTTCTCACATGCAAATACCACAGCAAGTAACTCCTTTTTTGTAGTTGTGTAATTCAATTATGCTCCCGTCAAGGTCTTGCTTATGTAATAGATGGCATGCGGCCTCTTTTCCTTCCGCTGACTAAGGACACAACCAATGGCATAATTGTTTGCATCACACAATCTCGAAAGGAAGAGACCAATTTGGTGACGTCAAAATGGGTGTTATTGTAAGTGCCTTCTTCAACCTGTTAAAAAAATCCAAACAAGCATCATCAAAAACAAAAGGTACATCTTTAACTAATAAATGAGTTAAGGGTCTAGTAATAAGAGAAAAATACTTGATGAACCGTTTGTAGAACCCTGCATGACCAAGGAAGGCTCGGATGCCCTTGATGTTGGTGGAAGGTGGTAGCTTTTCAATTACTTTGATCTTAGCTCGATCTACTTTAATCCCCTTGCACAAGATCTTATGGCCCAATACAATTACCTCTTGGACCATAAAGTTTTCCCAGTTCAAGACTAGATGAGACTCCTCACATCTTTGAAGCACTATGTTTAAATTCAACAAGCAATGATCAAAAGAATTTCCAAAAATAAAGAAATCATCCATAAATACCTCCATGAAGTTCTCATTCATGCCCGTAAATATAGCCACCATGCACCTTTGGAATGTGGCAGGTGCATTACATAAACCAAACGACATCCTCTGATAGGTAAAAGTCCCATAAGGAAAGTGAAAGTAGTCTTCTCCTGATTCTATGGGTATATAACCACCTGATTATACCCTAAGTATCCATCAAGAAAACAGTAAAATGCATGGCTAACCACCCTCTCAATCATTTGGTCCACAAAACGTAAAGGCAAGTGATCTTTCTTGGTGGCCAAATTGAGCTTCTGGTGATCAATACATACTACCTAACCTGTGATGGTCCTAGTTGAAATATTTTCACCTTTTTCATTTTGCATCACTATCATGCCTCCCTTCTTAGGCACACACTGTACTAGACCCACCCACTCACTATATTAAAGGGGATAAATAATCCCTCATCCAACAGATTTACTACCTCCTTCTTCACAACCTCTTGCATGTTTGAATTTAACCTTCTTTATTGCTCTCTCACTGTTTTACACCCTTCTTCTAGATTAATCCTATACACCTCCACATTAGGGCTAATCCACTTAATATCAAAATTTTGGCATCCCATAGCTCTCATCCTTTTCCTAATGGTCTCCACCACTTTCTATTCTTGTTTAAAATCTAATTGGTTCGAGATAATGATGGTTATGGTATGGTTTTTACCTAAAAAGGTGTATCTCAAATGGGAAGGTAAAGGTTTAAACTCTAAAGTGGGGGATTTAACGAAAAAAGGTGGTGTAGGTGTATCTGTTCTCTCCAACCTCTCTAAATTGACTTACACATATAAATTCTCTTCTCTCACACTCTTTGTAGTAGCCTAGACCACCCGCCCATAGATATTGTCTGCTTTGGGTTGCCCCTAGGGCCAAACCCCTCACAATTTTGCTCTTCCCACCCTTGGGAAAACACATCTTAGGGGGGAGGTATCCATACCCTTATAAGGCATACTTCGTTCTCCTCTCCAATCGATGTGGGATCTTATAGTCTCCACCCCCCTTAGGGCCCAACCCTCTTTAAAGCCTAGCCTATCTGGCACAACGGTTTGAGTACTAGCACTGATACCATTTGTAACAGCCCAAACCACTCACCCACAAATATTGTCCACTTTGGGTTACCCCTAAGGCCAAACCCCTCACGGTTTTGCTCTTCCCACCCTTGGAAAAATGCATTTTAGGGGGAGAGGTATCCATACCCTTATAAGGAATACTTCATTCTCATCTCCAACTAATGTGGGATCTCACACTCTTATCCCTGTGCACTTTAGTAACTTCATTAATTTTCTCTTCAACCTCCTTCACACATTCATCCATGACATCAATCTTCATACATAAATTACCATCCATTGTTTTCTTTAAAGATTTAGACATATTAAACTCAACCTGCTCATCACCAATCCTCAAAACAAGTTTTTCCTTATTCACATCAACTAATGCCTTACCAGTATTCATAAAGGGTCTACCCATAATCAATGGACAATTTTTATCAACCTTAAAATCCAATAACACAAAATCAACAGGAATGATAAATTTGTCTACTTTTACTAACGCATCTTTTACAACTCCATATGGTCTTTTGATAGATTGATCCACAAGTTGAATTAGTATGGATGTTGGCTTAACCTCTTTTAGTCCTAATTTCCCAAAAACAGACAAAGGAATCAAGTTAATGTTTGCACCTAAATCACATAAGCAATTAGAAAATTCAAAGTTACCAACAACATATGGAATCGTAAAACTCCCTGGATCTTATAGTTTTGAACGCATCGTGCTTAAGATAATCAATCTATAATTCTCTGTCAAAGAGACCGTCTGATTGTCCTCCCAAGTATGTTTGTGTGTCAGTATATCCTTCAGAAACTTCGCATACTTGGGCATGCACTCTAAAGCTTCCATCAATTACAAGTTGATCTGAAGCCTCATTAGTTTCTCCAAAAACTTGGAAAACTAAGTGTCCACCTGATGTTGTCTCACCTTTTATGGATATAGCGATTTGGGCTTGTATGGTGGTGGTGGCACATCAGGTCTCTCTTCTTTTTTCTCTTCTTGAATCTCCTTACCTTTTCCTTTTTCTTAGCAATCCTTTTCACACTTAGTTCCTCCATCTTCTTGTCACTTTGAAGTGTGATAGCCTCCAGTTGTTCCCTTGGGTTAGCCTTGGTATTGCTTGGTAAGCCATCTGCACTTCTAGAAGATATAACATTAGCAAGTTGCCCTACCTATACCTCCAAGTTGTGGATGGATGAGGCATGGTTCTTCACTATCTGATCAAACTTTGCCTCTATCCTCTTTTACTTTCCTCCTAGCTTAAAAACATCCTCTTTTAGTTCTCTTCTTAATTTTCCATTCTAGACCCCAAAACATCCATCAACTTATCCATTTTGTTCTCCAAAGATCTAATTTGATCCTGCTGAAATCCCGTAGGTCTTTGCAGTCTTGCTTGGCCATCTGCATTGTTAGTACTCTAAGAAAAAATTTGGTGGTTTTTCCACCTCGGATTATAAGTATTCGAGTATGGATTATTACCTCATTATGGTTGGCCAAAGTAATTTACTTGCTCAGTGCTACTGGCTCCCAATAAAAAGTATTATGTTGTGCAATGGTTGTCCTGCCTGCATAACTCATACTGTGATTGCATAGATTTGGTTGTAGTCATATTGCTCAACTGCTTAGTGAGGGTTGTGATCTGTGCCTACAAAGTGGTAATAGAGTCAATTGGGATCATAACGTTTTGCTCCTTCTACCTTTGCCTACTCCTCTCACTTGACCACATACAACTGTTGCTTGCCAACTCTTCCAAAAGTGTTGGCCCCTGGAAATTTTTTTTATGAATAAGCATGATTAAATTAATTTTGGGGTTTTGGCTAGATTAAATTGTGTTGTAGTTAGTTAACATTCTAATGTGAGTAAGATACTATGTTATAGGTTAAGGAAAATAAATATGTTATAGGTTAAGGAAAATAAAGTGTTAGAATGATAAGATTTCATAAGGGGCATTGTTGGAACATCAATTAAGTTATAAAGTCTTAAAGCATTGAATGAAGGGCAAAATGGGAAGAAGGAATTGTAGGCTTGTATTTTAGAAGACAAAAACATTGGTGAAGAAGAAGATAAGAGAGAGAAGAGGAAAAGTAAGAAAGAAGGGAGAGAGAGTGTTGGTGATAAAGAGAAAAACAAGAGTTGAGCTAGGTTTTAATTTTACTAAGCCATCGAGAGAGATTTTGAGAGTTATCAAAGAGGGAAAAAGAAAGAGGAAGATTAGAGCTTCCATTAAGGCCAAGAAATTTATTAATTGGTGAAGCTTCAAGGTAAGCTTGTGTTAAATCATTTGGAGTCTTAGGAAGGTTTTGGTTCTAAAAGTGTAGAAAATGCATGGGTTTAAGTATTTTAGGATCAATTCATGCAAGGGTTTCTTTGAGTTTCCTATTGGAGTTCTTTGAATGAGGCTTTTGCTAATATTGAAGGGAGGCAAGAGGAGCAAGAGGAGAGACATCCTTGAACAAGCTTTCAAGAAAGGAGATTCAAGGTGGGTTACCTTTTATAGTTGAATGATAAGCCATCAACGTTTCTTTCAAGAAAATGGAAATAAATGTCTTCAACTGCTTCAAAAATATATATTTATTAAGCCTTGAATGTTTTGAGAATGTGTTGCATGTTTTGCATATAAATGTTGTTTGACATACGAAAATGATTTTTGAAAAGATATCAAGCTTAAGAAACTAAGTTCCCAAAACGTGCCTTTTTGGGCAATATGTTTTTCAGCTATGGAAATACATGTTATGTGGGTTCGTGGCAGTCCCCTAAGTTAAGTCAAGTGTACTTTGATTAAAAGGCTTCTCTTGCCTGCCTGCTAGTGGCATGGAGCTCCTCCATGGACTCCCCTAAGTTCACAGCTACATAAGACCCTTAGGGGAATTGTGTAGTACGTTTTGTTTTAGATCCACCTAAACCATTTTGATATGCTTATGTGCTCATGATAAAGTGCTAAAAGTGATGCATACATAATTTGCAATAACGTAAATTTCTGCATTGGAAAG
>JANSVA010000217.1:14638418-14657724 GCA_025504915.1 Erythroxylum reticulatum
AGGGATTTATGAAATAAATTTGATAAGTTACTATCATCTGCATGAAAAATGGCATTTTTGTGGTTGTCCATAAATACTATGTTGTTGGGATAGAAAAACTTCGTTATACTGTTAATTTAGTGTTTTGAAAGATAATTGGCGATTAGGTGTGGTAAAATATTGAGAGTTTGAAAATCTAGGAAAATGCTCACTGAATATGCTTTAGTCTTTTAGTCATACGTTTTGTCTAAATGAGATGATTCTTGATTTTTATTAACCTATAGATATATGGATATATTTCATATGAAGACATCAAATTTCAATTTAGTCTCTAAGAGTCTCAAAATTTGTCACGAAGTGAGAATTGGGTGCAGTACATTGGGAGCTGAACGTAAAAATTCGTGTTCTGAATTTGGGAGCAAATCTGGGAGTGATATAGATAGATTTTAGCAAAGTTGTCTTCTTAATAGTTGTAGATATTTCTTTTATCTTTCCAACAGTATAAAGTTTGTAAGTTTTGGATATCGAAGTTGAGAGATATGAGCATTACAAGTTGTAATGTTGCTTCATCTTAGTTACTGTACATTCTAAGATGATAGAAACTAAGACGAAGTTTCTAAGACGAAGTTATTATAAATTCTAAGACGAAGTTAATGTACATTCTAAGACGATAGAAACTAAGACGAAGTTACTATACATTCTAAGACGATAGAAACTAAGACAAAGTTTCTAAGATGAAGTTACTCTACATTCTAAGACGAAGTTATTGTACATTCCAAGACGAAGTTATTGTACATTCTAAGATGATAGAAACTAAGACGAAGTTACTGTACATTCTAAGACAATAGAAACTGGGAAGAAGTTTCTAAGATGAAGTTACTATACATTCTAAAACGATAGAAACTAAGACGAAGTTAATGTTCATGTAAGACGAAGCAAAGTAAGATGATTGAGGTCATAAACATAGTTGCTTCTTTTAGTCATAAATTCCTCTCTAGACATCAAAATGACTTGATTCTTGAACCATTGGACATGTAAGACATTGATCTACATATCTACCAAAAATCATAGCCCTCTCAATCTAATTGAGCAAGATTAAGTAAAACAATGGAACGGGTACAGTGAGGTACCCTTAAGTAGTATGAAATGGTGTTATTCTACTGAACATACTTCAGTATTTTGATAATATCTTGATCTGTAAAGTTCCAAATGAATTTTTTTTTACTTGGAGTAAAATATATACATAGGGATACAACTTATCTTAAGGAATAAATTTCTAAATTAGATTCTAAGAGTTTTAAGTTTTGGATGGAATTTGAATATGGGGTATTGTCTCAGAATAAAGGCAGTCCGAAAATATTTGGAGTATAAATTTCACATTACTGAACCAAATTGAATGATTTTGATGTCATTGCAAAGATAAGACATAGCAAAATACTTTTATAGAATAGATTTTGACCAAATTACTTCATTTTCATCTTATGATTGCATATGAACGGTAGACCCGAAAGGAGTGTCTTGGAGAAAAATATGAAGTGATTCAATGAGAAATGAATTGTGAATTCAAAGGTATTAATGAGGCATAAACCTAAGTATAAGTTATACTTAGATGAGTTTTGGTATGGGGATAGTTTTCTAAGGAATTTATGAAGTGATACTTGAGATTATCATGAACATACATTGGACATAATTCATTTCATACATGTGTATTTTTGGAATACACCTATGATTGTGGAAATTGTGATATATGTGTATGTTAATTGTTACAGAAGAGTAATTGGAACGTCAACCTCCGGACGTTGCTGTCACTTCTAGGCATTAGCTTCGGGAGAAACTTGTGAGTAACCTAGACAGTTTCTCTCAATTATTGTTTGCTTAAGTTATGCTGTGAATGATAAATGAATGTGTTTGATTGTAGATTCTAGACAGAAGGTCCGATGAATGTGAATGAGGATTGAGATATTAAAGTGCTACATGTATGTGAAAATGAAGACCTATGTGCTATATAATGTGATGGATTATGTTACATGCATTCCAATCATGAATGCATAATCATATAATGAAAGTTGTGACTAGAGTAGCCAATGATTGGAGCTTAATGCTCAACAAGTGAAAATAAGCCTAGAGCTCATAAGTGATTTAGAACCTCAGGCTCAACGTGTAATAAGCCCTATATCCTCATCGGATAAGGGACAGTTATTAATGAGCCCGGTATCCAAAATGGATACGGGATAGTTCAGGCACTCGATCACAATAACGTAACAATTGGAAAAGAGTCTCATGATCATTTCATATGGATTTGGTTATGTATGTTTGATTGATTGAAATGCATAATTTGCCTATCCTTAAGTGAAAATGTGAAACATGATTAAATATGCAACAATGTGATTATATGTTATGTGAAATAATGTGTTGCATGAATTGAGTGAACCATCGATGATGGATACCTCATTGAATTTGCAAAACTCACCAAAATTGTAACGTTGCCTTTTTAGGACCAAGAGATGACTCTAGCTACTGAGAGGCTCTACCAGCGGTGTATATTGTGATTGGCAAGAGAAATCATGGCTTAAAGGTCGATCAGTTGGGATTTTTGGACAAATTAGTTAGATTGTACATATTTTCCTCATTCGTGTAGTACTATTATATTAGGTTTTGATGATGTACATATGGAAATTGTTGAAAGTCACAATGTAGACAGTCTAGTTCTTATGAAATGAAATGAGGAAAAAGTTGGTTTTAAAATATTGTGATTTTCTTATGATGCTTTACAAGTGAAGATTAATATGATGTCATATGAATAGAGTGTAGCGATTGAATGTAGTGTGCCCTTATCCTAGGGTATATGCCGGGATGACCTCCGGGCAACCCGGTGTATATCCCTAGGTAAGGGGCCGCTACACTCTCCTCCCAATAACCGATATGATTAATCACATGGTCTATTGGATCACTTAACTCTCATTAATCCAACCTAATCATTTTTATCTGATTCATGGTCTAAGTTTATTACAGAAATATGCAAATACCATAATTAATCACAACATCCAATCACAATAACACAAATAACTTTATTAGTATTAAATCAAATTCAAATCCTAAGGGAAAAGTTAGAACATCATTAACAATCCAAGATTCATCATCATACAATCCATCATTATCTTAAACATTAAATGAACGAAAATAAAGATAGAAAGGAGAAAGAACTTGGATCAGATAACTTAGGAAGGCAGCAACGTCAGAAGACCTGCTTCCTCTCTCCTCTTCTTCCTCTTCTTTCTCTTCCTCTTCTCTCCCTTGAAGCTTTCCCAAAAATAGCAAAACTGGAGGCTTCTCTTCTGTCTTCTTTTTTTTTCTTTATAGTCTTTTCTAATTAAGGTAAATGTAAGGCTTTTTTGGTGCCTAAAATGTCTGAAATATCCCAAAAAATGATGTTTGGAAAGTCAGATCACATAGTCTATCGCGCAGGGCATGATTGTGGCATACTAGCCATGATCGTGGCCCCCTATTTGGCCTTTTGTTACGAACGTGGCATACTGGCCATGATCATAGCCAGTCCTCCATGCTTCTATCACGATCGTGGTACATTGGCCAAGATCATGGCCCTTTGTTTGGTTCGGATCTCCTCTGAAACTCCTTCGTTCTTCGATATTAGCACTAAAATACAAACAAACTCATCAAGGCATCTCAATTACACAACATTGAAGCTTAAAAGCATACTCTAACCCACAAAACACTTAAAACAAAAATATTTAACTAATATAATTATAATATAAACACACACTAATCAATTAAAATTAACCACTAAACACATCCTAAACTACCCACAAAATATCATGCAATCTATAACTATCATCTACCTCGATTTCAACAAGAGAATTCCAATTCCAATGACTCAAAATTAGACAAACTTATGGACAGAATCATAAATATAGAAGGGAAGTTTGATCAGGTAGCTAAAAACTACGCCACTTCTATTCATAACTTGGAGGGCCAACTGACAAAGGCATTGTTTACAAAAAGTTTAGGGAGTCTCCCAAGTAATACTGAAGCAAACCCAAAGGAGCAACTCGAGGCAATCACACTTAGAAGTGAGAAAGAGCTCGAGCAACCAACAGAGAAACAAGTTGTAACACATCTAGTAGAGAATCAAGAAATGAAGAAAAGGGTAAGTACCTTCTTTACATTTCCCTCTATTATATCCACCTAAGATTCCTTTCCCCCGACAATTACAAAAGAAAAAACTGGATGCACAATTTGTAAAGTTTGTGGAGAAGTTAAAGACTTTTCAAATTAATTTATCTTTTATGGAGGCATTGAGACATATACCTCAATATGTTATGTTTTTGAAAGAGATATTATTAAAAAAGCAGACTTGGGAAGATAACCAAATAGTAACATTAACTGGAAGCTATAACTCCATTATCACCAGTCATATACCTTCCAAGCTACAGGATCCAAGGAGTTTCATAATACCTAGTGTGGTTGGTGAATTCTAGTTAGCAAAGCATTTATGAAACTTAGGTGCGAGTATAAATCTTATGCCTTTATCGATATTTAGAAAACTGGGGCTAGGCAAGGTGAAGCCAACTTTAATACTTATTCAATTGGTGGATTAATTAATTAAGAGACTAGTTGGGGTGGTGGAATATGTTTTAATGGAGGTGGATAAGTTCATTATCCAAGTGGACTTAGTAGTCCTAAATTTCGAAAAGGATAGGAACTACCCACTAATTCTTGGATGACCTTTCATAAACACTGCGAAAGCATTATTAGACATTCATAAAGGAAAACTAACACTTTGAATTGATGAAGATCAAGTGGATTTCAATATGAACAAAGTATTGAAAAATCCAAAAGAAAGAAATTTTTACATGAAGATTGATATTATAGATTAATGTATTAAAGAGGAAGAAAAGAGCTACTTTGAAGAAGTTAAATTTAGGGAAACTGAGACAAACAAGCTGAGAAGGTGAATGAAGCTGAGTTTGAGGAAGAAACTGAGACAGAGAAGTCGAGTGCTCGAATAAATCAAAATATATTAATAAGAACCAAAGCAGCCACACCACCCTCTATTGAGAAACCACCAACTCTAGAGCTTAATCCTTTATACACACACCTTAGATATACCTTTCTAGGTGAAGGCCAAACTCTACCCATCATTATTTCCAATCAGATGGATGGGGAACAAGAGAGTAGAGTGGTAAAGATCATAAGGAAATGGATGAAGACCATAAGATGGCAGATATCTAACATATATGGTATAAACCCAAACATTGCCATTTATAGGATAAACCTTGAGGAAGGGAGTAGAGTGGTAAGGGAATGTCAACGAAGGCTAAACCCTCATATGAATGAAGTGATCAAAAGGGAAGTAGTTATGCTTTTAGACATAGTTATCATATACCATATATCAGATAGTGAATGGGTCAATCTAGCACAATGCATACCTAAAAAAGGTAGAATGGCCATAATGGAGAGCAAAAGTAGAGAGCTTATTTCCACGAGAATAGTTATAGGATGAAGTGTCTATATTGACTATCACAAACTCTAAAAAGTGACTAAAAAGGATCACTTTCCTCTTCTATTCATAGATTAATTAATAAAAAGGATTATTGGCCATTCATTCTATTGCATCCTGGATGGTTACTCAGTAGATAATCAGATTTGTATCTATTGAGAGGACTAAAAAAAGGCTACATTTACATGTCTTTATGGAACATTTATGTATGGAAGGATGCATTTTAAGTTATGCAATACCCTGGCTACATTTTAAAGGTGCATGATGTTTATCTTTACAGATATGATAGAGGACATTATGAAAGTCTTTATAAATGATTTTTTAGTCTTTGGAGGCTCTTTTGAGTAGTGCCTGAAAATTTTGGATATAGTACTCCAAAGATGTGAAGAATCACATTTAGTTTTGCTTTGGTAGAAGTTTCACATCATAGTGTTTGAGGCATAGTTTTGGGATATAAAATGTGCTATAGGATTGAATTGGACAGAGGAAAGATAGGGGTCATAAAGAAACTTCCACCACCCATTAATATCAAAAGTGTGCGAGCACTTCTAGGTCATGCAGTATTTTATCGTCAATTTATTGAGGACTTATCACTGATTGCAAAACCCTTGACAAACCTACTAGTAAAGTACATGCCTTTTAACTTTGATGATAATTATTTATCTTCATTTAATCGACTAAAGGAGGCACTGATATTAGCACTAATCTTAACATCACTAGATTGGTCATTGCCATTTGAAGTCACGTGTAATGGTAGCAATAAGGTTGTGGGTTACATGATGGGTGAAAAGAAAGGTAAAAAGTTACATGCAGTATATTATGCAAGCGAGACATTAACTGAAGCCTAACTAAATTACTCCACTACTGAGAAGGAGTTTCTAACAGTGGTATTTGCATGCGATAAGTTTTAGTCATATCTCTTGGGCTCTAAGGTGATCATTTTTATAGATCATGTCTTGCTTAAGTATCCTTTCCCCAAAAAGGATGTAAAACTAAGGCTTATTTGATGGGTGCTCTTATTATAAGCATTTGACATTGAGATCAAAGATAAGAAGGGACCAAAGAATATGGTAACTGACCACTTATCACATCTTGATGGAGGGGAAATTAATCAGATAGGTGATATTAACGAGAGATTCCCTAATGAAACCCTAATGTCACTTAACCACCTTGTGGCACCATGGTACGTAGATATAGCAAACTTTGTTATAAGTGGTATGCTTCCTTCAAATTTATAGTATCAATAGAAAAAGTGATTCTTATCTGAGTGTAAACATTATCTATGGGATGATTCGATCCTATATCGAATGTGCATTGACAAGCTAATAAGGAAATGTGTTCTAGAGGAGGAGATGTCTTATATATTGACACAATGTCACAAAGCTATATATGCTGGGCATTACGGATCAAAAAAGACGACAGTGCAAGTGCTAGAGTGTGGATTTTATTTGTTGAATCTATTTAAAGATGTTAGGGAGTTTATGACATAATGCAACAGATGCCAAAGAGTGATAAACAACTTAAAAAGAGATGAGATGCCCTAATCTAACATTTTAAAAGTTAAAGTTTTCAATGTATGGGTGTTGAATGCAAAACAAACTACTAGTCTTACACTCAAAACCATAAGTATATAGGTCGTACTTGTAGTTGAAAGTTGATAACAATCCCACGAGGATTGTGCTTAGGCACCATTTAATTCAAGTTGTTCTTTGTTTAAGAAATTGTTTCAATGAAATTTAAAAAAGATAAGTAAAATAAAGGCAAATTAAAGTAAAAGGGAACAACGCAACCCAAACTAAAATCATTAAAAAAGACTAGGAGAAAATCAAGATTAAATATTAGGACTTATCATTATCCCTATTTTCTCCCATCTGATTAATTTATTTAATTTATTCTTGACTTAAGATTTCCTAAAATTTTTGCTACCCTCTCTCAAGGTATAACTAAATATCACTGGTTAAATGAATTACAATTAACTTTGGTATCTCTTGATGTGCAAAGCTTTTCCTAAGCATTTAACTAGATATGAAGCTATCCTATAGGTAGTGTATTGATCTATTGAAATCTCTTTCTAATAAATCAATAACTTGTTATTTATAGGTCTATTAATAGTCAACTCTCGTTGAACACAAATTACTAAGCTCACTCTCTCAATTTATTGCAAGGTTTAAGCATAATAAATAACACAAACATGTATATCATTAAAAATATAGCCAAAGGTTCACAAATAGTTCAAACCACAAACCTTAAAAATTGTTTTAGCCAATAATAATATCCATAACATCCCTAACAATCAAATAATCCATGATAAATATACTAGAAGAGAAAAAAATTGAAATAAGACTAGAAGGGGCAGCTCCTCCACTTCTTTGCCCGAATATGGAAAATTTGGATGACAAGGTCCTCTTTGCACAATTAGGAATGCAACCTCAAATCTCCACCTATCTCTAGGCTCTCAATCTATCTTCTAGCTATAGAAAGCAATTTCTATGGCCCTCTGATAGCTTCAGAATTCTCCTCCATATAAAGTCACAAAAACCTAAACAAATACAAGAAACATGCGTGTCTCTTCGATTTCTAGTTCCCACGATTGTGGGAATTATACTTGTGCTTTCCACGATCATGGGTTATCTTGACAGAAACTTTCTCCATAGATTTCCCACGATTGTGGAAAGCATGCCCTTTTCTACAGTCGCGGGTTCTTGTTTTTTAACAGCTCCACTTCTTTTCTCTTCTCGTGGTCCTTAGCTCAATCACAAAGATGTCCATCTTCCATTCCTACACCAAAATGATCAATTCCTACCTAAAACCAATATCAAACACAAAAGAAAAACCATGAATATCAAACTAAAAAAACACACAAAACAAGTCCTAAAACACAATAATACTAACCTATCATGCAAGAAACTAATGCCCAATTCTTAAAAAAACATATAATAATGCACAACTATCAACTTCCCCACACTTAAGTCTTTATTTGTCCTTAAGCAAAATCAAACACAATCAATCAATTCTATCACTTCATTTTCACAAAAATCAAAGCATGCAATTCCTTAAAGTTTAGGCAAATCAAGTATCAAGCTATTACACATATCATGACTACTTTTCATTAGTGTATATAAACAAACTCAATTTATGGCACCATCACTCAAAGATAAGTATAAACGTAAAATGAATCTTCCTTAAGGTTTCACTCATTTCTCTCAAGTGATTGATGGTTAGTGTTTCGCTGAAGCTCCCTATATGAAATTACACTACCATAGGCTTGCTAATACACCAATTCTCCTTTACAATGATTATATGCAGAAATAGATCAAAAGGATTTTAGGTTGTAATGTGGTAAAGGTTAAGGTGGATCCAAAGAGTTAAAGGGTTTAACACATGTATGCATAAAGTAATAAGTGAACAAAGGGATACAAAACATATTCTGAGATATATAAATGTAAATATACTACTACTCCACACTTATTGATGTTACCAAAACATTCTTCCTTTTTCTTTTCTTTTTCTCTTTTTTTAAATTGAAGAAACAATAAAAAATAGCAACTACATACAATCTAATCGAAGAGTAGAAGTATAAATCAACTCATATCGAAAAGAAAGAAAGAAAAATTGTCACAAAAATCCTAAACTAGCGCATCACTTAATAATTTACTAAGCTTATGAATGGGTATGCTAATGAGGTTTCGGGTTTTAAAATATGGCGTGTTGATAAGAAACAAAAGGGTTAAGGCTCAACGGGGGTAGCAAGGGATAATAAAAGGGCATGTCATTTAAGCCAAAGGTTATCACAAAAAGGGACTTAATCATTTCTATTAGGCATGCATCTAGTAGACTTAAACCAATTCAAAGCAAGTTCTGAAGATAGCAACCTAAAGAGGCATCACACACTTAAAGAAATAAGATGACTATAGATGGAGTTATATAAGATCAATCCTCAAGTTGCCTCAAATGAAAATTCATTATGCATCTCCTCACTGCCTTATTGCTTAAGTGTCACATTTTGAGTAAGCCTATATAACTAACTACTTTTCATCACTCAATATGATTCACTCTCCACTCAATTAAGCATGCATTCAGTCTTATTTCAACTAGCATGACAAAATCTTATGGCAAAAAAAAAATCAACATGATTCAAGTGTGATTCCATTCCTTAAAACAAAACACATCAAGATCAAACATCAACCTAATATGCCTAAAACATGCATCCTAATTAACAAAATGAAAACGATAAATAAAACAAATTTAAACGATGCAATTAACAAGGAAAATGTCACCTCCCTACACTTGGATAGCATATTGTCCTCAATATGACAAGACAACCACAAAATGAAATCAAAACATCAAATACAACATCAATCACGCAAACAATTAACACAACTAATAAAGTAAATAAAACAATATAAAAAGTGAAGCGTAAAAAAGCTTATGGAGATTGAGGTGGTGAAGGTGTAGGAAAAGGGACTTCAATGTTTTACTTATAGAAGAACTTTAGGAACTTCTTCTAGATAAACCGCCACTGCTTATGTACTTGTCACACTTGGTTGCTAAGCTTATTTATTTACAGTGTCATTTATTGCTAGTTTGCGGCCATCTTATTAAGAATTTGTTGAAGCTGATCAACATTTACTGCTACTGGTGGTTCCTCTTTGATTGTTTCTTCTTGAGGCTTCAGTGGTTCCGGAGAGGTGGATGGTTGAGACGTGGCTGCATTCTTTCCCTTCCTGTTCTTAATAGCATAACGTGTCTAAAGCTTTCAGAGCTCTATAGAATGGAACTCCAAAATTTCAAAGCGTCTTAAATACGATACATCAATCACATCATAATTAGCAGTATGCATATTATCCACATCAAGATGATAAAATGAACCTAAAGCAGTGATAATGTAAGCCATACCGAAATATGAGCTTTTCTTATTAACGCAACTCGTAATAGACCTAAAAATTCGATACAGGGTATTTATTTTAACTTTGTGATCTATGCACCAAAAAAAGAAAAGTTCTTTAGCATAACACTTATTGCTTTTAGTTTTATTAAAAACACTTAAGCAAATAAATTTGTGAAGCAGTAAGTGTTCAATGCTATGAATTAAGGTGTTCAGTGCATTCCTAGAATCAAATGTGTTTTCACTTGTAAGGCTTTTCCAATAGTCATCCACATAAAAGTCATCATGATTATCTAAAACTTTAGTGTTTAATAAGTCAAAAATTGCATGAATGACTGTATAATCAAGCTTATATACACAACCACCTATTCTAAACCAAAATGTATCCATTTTAGGATTATAACACACAGTGGTAAAAAATTCAACATTCATCATGGGGCATATCGGTATATGACAACAAATTAAATGACCCCAACCAATATTCGTAGCTAATCATTCAATATTATGCATCAAACCTAGAGTTTCTAACAATTTAAAATCAAAGTATCATGGAGGCAATAATTCTCTATCTTTAAAAACCTAAAATCACATACCTTCGTCTTCCAAAAAAATTGAGAATGGGGCACAGAAATTTACCACTATATCAGTTTTACATTCTCCGAATACTTGAAGGCGCAATTGGTTGATTGGTTTCCTAGTGGCGAGCTTCTTGACGACCATTGAAGAAGAAAAATTTGCAAAAATAGACAAAAGAGAGGTAAGCACATTTTAGAGAGAGAAAGAAATAAAAACTTACCAAATCCTTGTATTCTTGGTTGTGTAGTGTGAAATAAGTGTAAAAGAAGTGATTAACGATGAAAAAAATGAAGAAAATACCAAGGTTTGGGAGAAAAATGAAAGATTTTTTAAGTTAGGGTTAGTGAGAGAGTGGCCTGTAGAGAGAGAAAGTGCGAGAAGATGAAGAAAGAAGAAGAAAAGAGGATTTTTTTCAAAAGTTGTTATCGAAGGATCCCACAATCATGGGAATCCTTGTGATTTCCACGATTGTGGGTTAAGGCTCCAGAAACTTTCTGGAGAGCCATCCCACGCTCGTGAAAAATGGACCAATTTCCACAATTATGGGTTAAAGCTCTATAAAGTTCCTAGAAAGCCTTCACACATTTGTGGGAATTAACCCAGTTCCCACAATTGTTGATTATCCAATTTTTCCAACGTGTTATTCTTCTTCAAATCTTAACATGCATTCCTAACATTCAATCAACCTACCAATACATCAAAATCAACTATCCAACAAAAAAATTTGAAAAGAAAACAAGTTCAAACTCAAACAAAATTCAAACCAAACATAATCAAAACCAAACAAATCAAACATATAAGTAAACAAAATCAAGCAAACGAAAGGTAAATATTCTAAGTTAAGGTTATTAGCTTAACCATTTCACATGTATTCATGAAGGAGAAGAGGAAAGGAAAGAGATTATTTCCCTTTCTTATGAGTATGGCCCTCCATAGTATGGATTGCATCTATGCTTATTGACCTTGAATGATTCACCCTCATCATTTTCTAACACCAAAGCTCCATAGGGAAGCATTTGAATAACCTTGAAAGGTCCACTCCATCTTGACTTGAGCTTTCCAAGAAATAATCAAAGTCTTGAATTAAACAAAAGCACCAAGTCCCTACTTTTGAACTCCTTCTTCTTGATATGAGCATCCTGCCACTTCCTTGTCCTTTCCTTATACAACTTCGCATTGTCATAAGCATCAAACCTCAATTATTCCAATCCGTAAAGTTGTAACAATCTTTTATCACTTGTAAGCTTCCAATCCATGTTCAACTTCCTAACGACCTAATAGGCCCGATGCTTCAAGTCCAAAGGTAAATGGCACACCTTGCTATACACAAGTCTATGTGGAGCAGTTCCTATGGGTCTCTTAAAAGCTATCTTGTAAGCCCATAAGATGTCATCTAGCTTCAATGCCTAATCCTTTCTTAAGGTGCTCGCAATCTTCTCCAAAATCTTTTTTAGCTCTCTGTTCACCACCTCCACTTGACCACTGGTTTGGGGGTGGTAAGGATTCGCCACTCTATGATGAACATTGTATCTTTTCAGAAGACCCTCAAACGGTTTATTGCAAAAATGGCTCCCTTCATCACTTATAATCGCTCTAGGCACCCCAAATCTCGTAAAGATCTTCTTGATGAAATTTTAAACCACCTTGTCATTATTAGTTGGAGTAGCTATAGCCTCAACTCACCTAGAAGCATAGTCAACTCCAACTAATATGTAAATGATACCTGAAGAGGATGGGAATGGTCCCATGAAGTCCAATTCCCACATATTGAATATCTCTACCTCTATGATGTTTGAAAGTGGCATTTCATCCTTCTTCTATATGTTACCCACTCTTTGACACCTATCATATTTTAGCATAAAATCTCAAGCATCCTTGAATAAAGTTGGCCAATAGAATCCACAGTCTAAGATCCGAGCTGCAGTTTTGTTAGCTCCATAATGTCCTACATAAGGTAAATTATGACATTGTATTAACATTTTAGGCATTTCATCTTCGGGGCACACCTGCGAATCACATTATCATCACATATCTTATATAGTATAGGTTCATCCCAAATATAACAAGAACATTGAAACGCAAACTGCTTGTTTTATTGATAAGAGAGATCAAAAGGAAGAATACCACCTGAGAGATAGTTTGCAATATCTACAAACTAAGGACAAAAAGGGTTGTCTGCCATCATTAAAGCCTTATCAAGAAAACTCTTCTTGATTTCCTCTTCTTCTTCATGGTGCCCTCCTTCAAGTCTCGAGAGGTGGTCTACTACAACATTTACTACTCCCTTCTTGTCTTTGAGCTTAATGTCGAATTCTTGGAGCAGAACCACCCATCAGATAAGCTTAGCCTTAGCATCCTTCTCAGCAAAAAGATATTGCAATGCTAAATGATCTATAAAAACAATAACATGTAAACCTAAAAGATAAGAACGAAATTTATCAGATGCAAATACCACAGCAAGCAACTCCTTTTTCATAGTTGTGTATTTCAATTGTTCTCTCATCAAGGTCTTGCTTGTGTAGTAGAGGGCATGCAGCCTCTTTTTCTTCTACTGACCAAGGACACATCCAATGGCATGATCACTTACATCACACATAATCTCGAAAGGAAGAGACCAATCTAACAACGTCAGAATGGGTGCTGATGTAAGTGCCTTCTTTAACCTGTTAAAAGCATTCAAACAAGCATCATAAAAAACAAAAGGAACATCTTTAACTATTAAATGAGTTAAAGGTCTAATAATAAGAGAAAAATATTTGATGTACTTTTTGTAAAACCCTACTTGAGCAAAGAAGGCTTAAATGCCCTTGATGTTAATGGGAGGTGGTAGCTTTTCAATTACTACGGTCTTAGCTTGATCCACTTCAATCCCTTTACACGAGATCTTATGACCCAATACAACTCTCTTTCGAACCATGAAGTGGCACTTCTTCGAGTTGAAGACTAGATGAGACTCATCATATCTTTAAAGAACTTTGTCTAAATTCAACAAGCAATGATCAAAAGAATTTTTGAAGATAGAGAAATCATCCATAAATACCTCCATAAAGTTCTCATTCATGTCCGCAAATATAGCCATCATACACCTTTGAATTGCGGCAGGTACATTACATAAATCGAACGGCATCCTCCGATAATCAAAAGTCCCATAAGGATAAGTGAAAGTAGTCTTCTCCTAATCCTGTGGGTATATAACCACCTAATTGTACCCTGAGTATCTATCAAGAAAATAGTAAGTTGCATGGACAAGCACCCTCTCAATCATTTGGTCCACAAAAGGTAAAGTGAAGTGATCGTTCTTGATGGCTAAATTGAGCTTCTGGTAATCAATACATACTCTCCAACCTGTGATGGTCCTAGTCGAAATCTTTTCACCTTTTTCATTTTCCATCACTGTCATGCCTCCCTTCTTAAGCACACATTGTACCGGACTCACCCACTCACTATTTGAAATGGGGTAAATAATCCCTGCATCCAACAACTTTACTACCTCCTTCTTCACAACCTCTTCCATGTTTGGATTTAACCTTCTCTATTGCTCTCTCACTGTTTTACACCCTTCTTCTAGGTTAATCCTATGCATTTTCACATTGGGGTTAATCCCTCTAATATCAGAAATTTTCCATCCCATAGCTCTCATACTTTTCTTAATGGTCTCCACCACTTTCTCTTCTTGCTAAAAATTTAATTGGTTCGAGATAAAGATGAGTAAGGTATGGTTTTTTAACTAAAAAGGAGTATCTCAAATGAGAAGGTAAGGCTTTAAGCTCTAAAGTTGGGGGCTTAATGAAAGAAGGTGGTGTAGGTGTATTTTCTCTCTACAACTTCTGTAACTTGACTTCCTCATATAAATCCTCTTCTCTCACACTCTCATCCCTACGCACTTCAGTAACTTCATTAACTTCCTCTTTAACCTCCTTCACACTTCATCCACAACATCAATCTTCATACATACATTACCATCCATTAGTTTCTTCAAAGATTTAGACATATTAAACTGAACCTGCTCATCACCAATCCTCAAAACAAGTTTTCCCTCATGCACATCAACTAATACCCTACTAGTATTCATAAAGGACCTACCCAAAATCAATGGACAATTTTTATCAGCTTCAAAATCCAATACCACAAAATCAACAGGAATAATAAATTTGTCTACTTTTACCAAGACATCTTCTACAACTCCCTATGATCTCTTAATAGATTGATCTGCAAGTTGAATCAACATGGATGTTGGCTTAACCTCTCCTAGTCCCAATTTCTTGAAAACAGACAAAGGCATCAAGTTAATGCTTACACCTAAATCATATAAACATTTGGAAAATTCAAAGTTACCAACAACACATGGAATTGTAAAACTCCCTGGATCTTATAGTTTTGAAGGTATTATGCTTGAAATAATTGAACTACAATTCTCCATTAAAGTGACTATCTGATTGTCCTCCCAAGTACGTTTGTTTGTCAGTATGTCCTTTAGAAACTTTGCATACTTGGGCATGCACTCCAAAGTTTCCACTAATGACAAGTTAATCTGAAGCTTCTTTAGTTTCTCCAATAACTTGGAAAATTGAGTGTCCACCTGATGTTGTCTCACCCTTTGTGGATACATAAGTTTAGGGTTGTAAGGTGGTGGTGGTACATAAGGCCTCTCTTTTTTAATCTCCTTACCTTTTCCTTTTTCTTGGCAATCCTGTTTCACACTTGGTTCCTCCATTTACTTGCCACTTAGAATGATAGCCTTCAATTGTTCCTTTGGGTTGGCCTCAGTATTACTTGGTAAGCTACCTACACTTCTAGAAGACATAGCATTAGCAAGTTGCCTTACCTGTACCTCCAAGTTGTAGATGGATGAGGTATGGTTCTTCACAATCTGATCAAACTTTGCCTCCATCCTCTTTTGACTTTCCTCCTGTCTTGAAAACATTCTCTTTTGGTTCTCTTCTTGATTTGCCAATTTGGAACCCAAAACATCCATCATCTTGTCCATTTTGTTCTCCAAAGATCCAAGTCTATCTTGTGAAAATCCTGGAGTTCCTTGCAATCTTGCTTGACCACATACATTGTTAGTACTCCAAGAAAAATTTGGGTGGTTTTTTGGCCCCAAATTATAAGTATTTGAGTACAGAATGTTACCTCGCTATGGTTAGCCTATGTAACTTACTTGTTCAGTGCTATTAGCTCCTAAAAAAAGCATTCTGCTGTGCAATGGTTGTCTTACTATAATAAGTCACACTGTGATTGTATAGCTTTGGCTGTAGATGAAGAAGCTCCTTGCATGTTACTCAACTGCTTGGTGAGGGTTGTGATTTGTGCCTACAAAGCAATAACATAGTCAATTGGGATCATACCTTTTTGCTCCTTTTGCCCTTGCCTACTTGTAACATCCCATTACCCATGTTAAGACTATAATTGTGATTTATAAGAAAGTATCGAGAAATTAGGAAATGCACATCATATTTTAGTTAAATAGGACATGCACATTTTTGCACATAAATATGATTATACATGCATTGATTGACATTTTCAGCGTATAATTGATTTATAAATGTGATCAAAATGTGAATTATAAGTTATTTGTGTTAAAAATTTATTTGGAGACCATTAGCATTATTTCATAATTTTTGGTAGATTTAAGGTACATTTGGACTAAGAAAAATACCAAGTGGTAAGATAAATTGATACATGAAAAATTTGGATGATTAAGCCTAAAATTGAGTGACATTTGACATAGTTAATTAGTGACAAATGGACTAGTAATTAAGTGACAAATGGATCAATTATTATGTGACAAGTGGACTAATAATTAGGAGACATATGGACTGATTAATTTGTGACATATGGCAATATCTTGATTAGGAAAATATAAGACATGCCTTAGGACAAATGTTGTGCTGTAAAGTTGACACCTAGCATGTTGATGGAGTAAATTCTAGTAGCAATGTTTCTACTATTTCTCTCACCTTTCTCCATGAAATTTCTCTAACTTTATCCTTTATAATTTGCCTGAACCCTAGCCAAATTGCTACACCAAACCAGCTTTTTACCTTACACAAAATAGCCAAGAAAAATAGCTGAAAGTTACCTTCATCTTGCTATCCAAAATTAGCATGTTTTCATCATAAGTTTATGATGAATTTTTCTTGCATAGAGACTTGATTTAATCTGAAGTTTACTAGTATGAGAATTATGCCTGAATTGGAATGACATATGAGATATTGGTGAAGATGTATGCTGGAATGTTATGAACTGGAGAATTTTCATTGAATAGACTTTGTTATTTTGATCATATCTTGAATTGTAGATTCCAAATACGTTGATTATTGATTTAGATTAAACTAGATACATATGTATACAACTTTTCTGAAGAAGCATAATGTTAATTCTATCTCTAAGCATTTCAAAATTTGGCTGGAAGTAGAGTTAGGATTTCTGCTATATTTTAAAAATAGTCTAAACTCTTTTAGATATAACATTTAGTATAATAAATCAAATTGTATGATTCTAGTTTTATTGGAAATTGGATACATAGTGGAACAATTGTCTAGAAGAAAGTGTTACTAAAATACACCATTTTCCTTGTCATAATGATCATGCAAAGTTATCCCAAAAAGGGGTGTTTGGATGAAAATGCTGAGGTATGCTGGAATTTGATAACTGGAATATTTTTGCTGAACATGCTTCAATATTTTCGCTATATTTGGCCTGTAGATTATTAATTTAAATTTAAGTAGATACATTTGGCTACAAATGTTAAGAAGAAATTGAATTTGAATTATGTCCTTAACGATCTTGAAATTGAGCTTGAAAGCAAGTCTTGGCTTAGGCAGTAGCACTACCAGGGACAGAAATTAGGTCCTGTTTTTATTGAATAAAATGTATTGATATAGATAGAATTAAACAAATATGTCTTCACAAAAATTATAGTTTATTCTCTTAGCTTTTGATTGGTATAAATTTTGTAATTTTTGGATATTGGAATTGAGAGATATGATGTGTACAAATTGAATGCATGATCATGTATTAGCCAAAATTTCAAATGTACACAGTCTATGGTATTAAACATAAATCATAGAATAATGAACAAAATTGAATGATCCTGGTTTTGTTAAAAACTTAAAACATTGGAGAACAACTTTCTAGAAGGAAGTGTTGCCTAATTCTGTCATTTACCTTATAAGAATAATTATGTAAATTTGACCCAAAAGCATATTATGAGAAAAAAATCTGAAATGATCAATTGGGTTATGAAATTAGTTTCACATTGTTTTATTATGGTCCAAACCTTGAGTACAAATTTTATTAATTAGAGCTTTGCTATCTTGATAAGATACCAGGAATTGTAACTAAATAAGCTTTGTGCATATTGTCTATACATTGATGTGCATAAAGGAATACTCATACATTTGTGCAAAAGTGTGATATTTGTAAATGTGTTTTGTATGATATAGAGGAGCACATTGAATGTTAGTTAGACATTGTCAGACTATTCAGGAAATAGCATATTGGAGCATACTGTGAGTCAACCTAGATGATTTTCCTAAGATTAATTTGATTTGTTTGACTTCCAATTATTGAACTATTTGGGATTTGTTTATGAATTCTGGACTTAAGGTCCGAGGAGTTTAATATTTGGGAATATATTAAAAGTGTTCTGATTGCTTTGACAATTTTGAATGATATTTGAATGATGAACGAAAGTTGAATGCCAGACTTAGGTCCGATGACTATGAGATTCTGACTGTGCACCATAAATAAATGTTATACATGGCATATTTTGTATTTGATGCAATTCATAAAATGCATGCTCAAATAAAGGCATTGTGATCAGAGTAGCCAATTTGATAAAGCTTTAAGCTCAGTATTCTGCACGTCGAGCTTTGCTCTGTGACATGTAGAGCTTTGCTCTGTGAATTCTGTTCTGACTGAGCCCAATAGGCCAGTACTTGCGTCTATATGTGAAAGGCACTCGGCCACAATAATACTAACGAATCTGGAGTCTCATATGCATCTATAATTATATACATATGTTCTGATTCGCAATGATTATATGATGTGCCATGTTAATGTGAGTATTTGGATTATACATTTTCTGAATGAATATATGTGATTTTGTGTATTTGACCTGGGTGAAATCATTAATGATGGTTCACTCATTAAGTTTACAAAACTTATAAAAATTGCAATGTAGCTTTTCAGGTTCGGAGGAATTATTCAGTTAGGCTATGTGGAGTATAGCCACTATGATTAGATATGGATTAAGGGTTGGGATCAGTTTGCACCTGCATATGTCTTCAATGCTTTTATGTTTTTGAATTATGTTTCGCAAGAATTGTACAAAGTGTATGTGA
>JANSVA010000217.1:14657824-14668666 GCA_025504915.1 Erythroxylum reticulatum
TAGTGATTTTTATATTGATGTTTTATTATGATGCCATGTGAAGTGAAATAGTGATCGTTCGTAGTTCGCCCTTATCGTAGGATATGTACCGGAATGACCTGCGGGTGTCCAGGTGTGTACCCTGCTGTAAGGGGGTGCTACAATAAACATGCTACAAGAGAAAGAAATGGAAATAAGACTGGACAGGACAACTCCTCGTCTTCATTGCCCAATTTGGAAAATCTAGATGACGGGCTGCTTTTTGCCCAATCAGGAATGAAACCCTGAATCTCCCCTATTTCTAAGCTCTCAATTTGTCTTTTGGCACCAGGAAGTAATTTCCATGACTCTTTGGTGGCTCTCAGGATTCTATGTATTATAAAGTCAAGAAAACCTTAAAAAATACATGAAACCCGCTTGTCTCTTTGACTTTTAGTTCCCATGATCATGAGAATTATACTTGTGCTTCCTACGATCATAGGTTAACTTAACAAAAACTTTCTCTATAGATTTCCCATGATCGTGGAAAACATGGCCTTGTCCATGATCATGGGTTCTTGTTTTTCAGCAGTTACACTTCTCTTCTCTTCTCTTCTCTTGTCCCTAACTCAATCATAAAGGTGTCCACCCTCCATTTCTACACCAAATTGATCAATTCCTATCCTAAACCAATATCAAACACAAAAGGTCAAACTAAACAAAAACACATACATATAAGATAATCAAAACTGAAAGAACAATGTATTTCAATAAATAAATAAATAATATTCAAAAATTGATAGTTTCTACAAACAACTAATGCTAGGTAAGTATTATTAAACTTTAAATAAAAAGTGACTAACACTTTTTAATAAATTATAAAATTTGATGAATCTTACGAATATGAAATTTGACAAACTCTATGAGGAATTAAGTCAATTTGTTCTTTATATGAATCATTGAAATTCATCTATGCTATAAACTTTATAATGTCCTTCAATAGGCCACTAAAACTAAGACCTTTAGACACTTCTGCTCTTCTATGGTTCTTTGCTCTTTTAAGAAAGTTTGCACTACTTAACTATATTTGTGAATATGATCCAATGGAGTATTCCATATTATAATTAACAAACCTTTGTGTTGGGGCATGAGCATTATTGAATGCAAAACACACTACTATTATTAGACTCAAAATTGCAAGTATATGGGTCATACTTATAGTTGAAAGCAGATATCAATCCCACAAGGATCATGCTTAGGCACCACTTAAGTCAAGTTGTTCTTTATTTAAGAAGTCTTCAATCGAATTTAAAAAGATAAGTAAAATAGAGAAAAACTAAAAGTAACAGGTAACAACGCAAACTAAACCAAAATCGTAAACTAAGACTTAGAAAAAATCAAGATTAAACATTAGGACTTGTCATTATCCTTATTTGCTCCCCTCTGATTAATTGATTCAATTTATTCTTGACCCAACATTTCCTAAAATTCTAGCTACCCTTTCTCAAGGTGTAACTAAATGTCACTAGTTAAATAAATTAGAAATAACTTTAGGATCTCTAAATATGCAAAGTCTTTGCTAAACATTCAACTAGATATGAAGCTATAATATTTGTAGTGTATTGATATATTGAAATCTCTTCTTAATAAATCATTGACTTGTTATTTATAGGTCTATTAATCGACAACTCTCGTTATACAATTAACACATATTACTAAGCTCACTCTCTTGATTTATTGCAAGGTTTAAGCATAACAAATAACACGAACATGTATATCATTAAATCAATAACCAAAAGTTCATAAATAGTTTAACAACAAACCCTAAAAATTATTTTAGCCAATCATAATATCCATAACATCCCTAACAATTAAATAATCCATGATAAACATTCTATAAGAGAAAGAAATTGAAATAAGATTAGATGGGGCAGTTCCTCCTCTTCTTTACCTAATATAGAAAATCTAGATGATGAGGTGCTCTTTGCCTAATTAAGAATGAAACCTTGAATCTCCCCCTATCTCTAGGCCCTCAATTTATCTTTTGACTCCAAGAAGCAAGTTTTATGACCCTCTGGCGGCTCTTAAGATTCTGTCTTATAAAGTCACAAAAACCTAAAATATATATATATATATAACTCGCATGTCTCTTCAACTTCTAGTTCCCACGGTCGGGGGAATTATACTTGTGCTTCCTATGATCGTGGAAAACATGCCTTTTTTCATTATCGTTGGTTCTTGTTTTTCAGCAACTCCACTTCTCTTCTCTTCTCTTAGTCCCTAGCTCAATCATAAAGGTGTCCACCCTCTATTCCTAAACCAAAATGATCAATTCCTACACTAAACCAATAACAAACCAAAAAGAACAACCATGAACATTAAACTAAACAAAAACACACAAAACAAGTCCTAAAACACAATAATATTAACCTATCATGTAAGAAACACATACCAAATACTTAGAAAAACATATACTAATGCACAACTATCAGCTTCCCCACACTTAAATGCTTGTTTATCCTCAAGCAAAATCAAACTCATCTAATCAATTCCATCACTTCATTTTCAAAAAGATCAAAACATGCAATCCTTCAATATTTGGCCAACTCAAATGTCAAGCTATTACACATATCATGACTACTTTTCATTATTGTACATAAGCAAACTTAATTTATGGCACCATCACTCAAAGATAAGTATAAGCGTAAAGTGAATCTTCCTCACAGTTTCACTCATTTCTCTCAAGTGTTTGATGGTTAGTGTTTCGCTCAAGTTCCTTATAAGAAACTACACTACCATAAGCTTGTTAATACACCAATTCTACTCTACATTAATTACACACATAAATAGATCAAAAAGGCTTGCTTTGGGTTGTAATGTGGTAAGGGTTAAGGTGGGTCAAACCAGGTAAAGGGGTTTAATACAAGCATGTATAAAGTAATAAGTGAACATAGGGATACAAAACATATTCTGAAATATACAAATGTAAATATACTACTACTCTGCAATTATTAATGCTACCAAAATGTTCTTCCCCTTTTCTTTTCTTTTTCTCTTTTCCTTTTTTTCTTTTCTTTTCTATATAATTGAAGAAATAACAAAAAAAATAGCAACTAGATACAATGAGATCGAAGAGTAAAAGTATAACTCAACTCATCTCGGAACGAAAAAAAATTATAGTAAAAATCCCAAACTAATGCATCACTTAATACATTACTAAGCTTATGAATAGGTAGGTTAATGAGGTTTTGGGTTTTGAAATATAAGGTGTTTTCAAAAAGCAAAAGGGTTAAGGCTTAACGGGGCTAACAAGGGATAATAATAAGGGTAGGTCATTTAAGCCAAGGATTATCATAAAAAAAGGCTTTAATAATTTCTATTAAGCATGCATCTAGTAGATTAAAACTGATCCAAAGCAAGTTTTGAAGGTAGTAACCTAAAGGGGTATCACACAGTCAAAAAAATAAGATGACTATAGATAGAGTCATATAAGCTCAATCCTCACTTTGCCTCAAATGAAAATATTATGCATCTCTACACTATCTCATTGCTCAAGTGTCACATTTTGAGTAAGCTTATACAACCAACTACTTTTCATCACTCAACATGATTCACTCTCTACTTAAGTAGCCTAATTCAAGTTCAACCATGCATTTAATCTTATTCTAACTAGCATGATAGGATCACATGGAAAAACGCATAAAAAAATGATTCAAGTGTGGTTCCATTGCTTAACATCATAAACAACAACCTAATATGCCTAAAACATGCATCCTAAACAGTAAATAAAACAAATTTAAATGATGCAATTGACAAGGAAAATGTCACCTCCCCACACTTGGATAACACATTGTCCTCAATGTGACAAGGCAACCACAAAATGAAATCAAAACATCAAACACAACATCAACCAAGCAAACAAATAACACAACTAACAAAGTAAATGAAACAATATAAAAAGTGAAGGGTAAGAAGGCTTATGGAGATTGAGTTGGTGAAGACGTAGGAGATGGGAATTCAATGTTCTTTTTTAGAAGAACTTTAGGAACTTTTTCTTTATATACCGCTGCTCTTTGTGTACTTATCGCACTTGGTTTCCAAGCTTATTGATTTGCAACGTCATTTGTTGCTGATTTGCGGGCATTTGATCAAAAATTTGCTAAAACCTATCAACATCTGCTGCTGCTATTGATTCCTCTTTGATTGCTTCTTCCTGAGGCTCCAATGGTTCTTGAGAGGTAGATGCTTACGACGTGACTGCATTCTTACCCTTCCTGTTTATGACAGTAGTATGCGTATGAGAATTTTAGAGCTCCATAAAATGGAGCTCTAAAATTTCAGAGTGTCTTAAATACGATACATCAAACATATCATAATTAGCAGTACATACATTATCCATATCAAGATGATAAAACGAAGCCAAAGTAGTGACAATATAAGCCATACCAAAATATGAGCTTTTATTATTAATGCAACTCACAATAGACCTAAAAATGTGATATGGGGTATTTATTTTAACTTTGCGATCCATGCACCAAAGAAAGAAAATTTCTTTAATAGATCACTTATTGCTTTCAGTTTTATTAAAAACAATTAAGCACCTAAATTTGTGAAGCAATAAGTGCTTTGTGCTACGAATTAAGGTGTTCTGTGCATTCCTAGAATCAAACGTGTTTTCACCCATAAGGCTTTTCCAATAGTCATCCACATAGAAGTCATCTTAATCATCTAAAATTTTAGTGTTTGACAAGTCAAAAAGTGCATAATTGACAGTATAATCAAGCTTATAAACATAACTACCTATTCTAAACCATCTTTTACACTTATTTATAGCTAATCATTCAATATTACACCTCAAACTTAGAGTTTCTAATAATTCAAAATCAAAGTATTGGGGAGGCAATAATTCTCTATCTTTAAAGTCTCAAAATCACATACCTTCGTCAATCGAAAAAATTAAGAATAGGGCACAAAAATTTGCTGCTATATTGGTTTTACCTTAATCGGAGACTTTTTGACGCAATTGATCGATGGGTTTTTTAGCGACAAGCTTCTTTGGAGCCACTAAAGAAGAAAATCTACAAAAATAGGCAAAAGAGAGAGTGAGTACGTTTTAGAAAGAGAAGGAAATAATATCTCACCAAATCCTTGTATTCTTGATTGTGTAGTGTGAAATAAGTGTAAAAGAAGTGATTAATGATGGAAAAGATGAAGAAAATACAAAATTTTGGGAGTAAAATGAAAGATTTTTGAAGTTAGGTTTAGTGAGAGAGTCTTAAAAAGTTTATGTCGAAGGATCCCATGATCGTGGGAATCCCTGTGATTTCCGCGATTGTGGGTTAATGCTCTAGAAAGTTTCTGGAGAGGCTTCCCATGCTCATGAAAAATGGCTCCATTTCCATGATTATGGGTTAAGGCTCCATAAAGTTTCTGGAAATCCTTCCTACCTCGTGGAAATCAACCCAATTCTCACTATCATGGATTGTCTAACTTTTCCAACTTCTTAGCCTTCTTCTAAGCTTAACATGCATTCCCAACATTCAATTAACCTACCAACACATCAAAATCAACTAACCAACAAGAAATTTGCAAACAAAACAAGTTAAAACTCAAAAAAAATTCAAACCAAACAAATCAAACACACAAGTAAGCAAAAGAAAGGTAAACATGCTAAGTTAAGGTCATTAGCTTAACCATTTCACATGTATTCATGAAGGAGTAGAAGAAAGGAAATAGATGACTTCCCTTTCTTGTGAGTATGTCCCTCTATAGTATGACTTGCGTCTATGCCCATTAACCTTGAATGCTTCACCTTGTCATTTTCCAACGCTAAAACTCCATGGCGAAACACTTGAATAACCTTGAAGGGTTAACTCCATCTTAACTTGAGCCTTCTGGGAAATAATCGAAGTCGTGAATTGAATAAAAGCACCAAGTCCCTACTCTTGAACTCCTTCTTCTTGATGTGAGCATCATGCCACTTCTTTGTCCTTTCTTTATACAACTTGGCATTTTCATAAATGTCAAACGTTAATTCTTCTAATTTGTCAAGTTGTAACAATCTTTTCTCACCCGCAAGCTTCCAATCCATGTTCAACTTCCTAACGGCCCAATAGGCCCGATGCTCCAACTCCAAAGGTAAATGACTCACCTTGCCATATATAAGTCTATATGGAGTAGTTTCTATTGGTGTCTTGAAAGCTATCTTGTAAGCCCATAGGGTGTCATCTAGCTTCAACGCCCAGTCCTTTCTCAAGATGCTCACTACCTTATCCAAAATCTTCTTCAACTCTTTGTTCACCACCTCCACTTGACCACTAGTTTGGGGGTGATAAGGAGTCACCACTCTATGATAAACATTGTATCTTTTCAAAAGAGCCTTAAATGGTTTGTTGCAAAAATGGATCCCTCCATCATTTATAATTGCTCTAGGCACCCCAAATCTTATAAAGATCTTTTTGATGAAAATTTGAACCACCTTGCTGTCATTAGTTGGAGTAGCTACGACCTCAACCCACCTAGAAACATAATTAACTCTAACTAGTATGTAAGTGTTACCTAAAAAGGATGGGAATGGTCCCATGAAGTCTAAGCCCCACACATCAAATATCTCCACCTTCATGATGTTTGAAAATGACATCTCATCCTTCTTCAATATGTTTCCCACTCTTTGACACCTATCACACTTTAGCATAAAATCTCTAGCATCCATGAACAAGGTTGGCCAATAGAATCCACACTCTAAGATCTGAGCTGCAGTCTTATTAGCTCCATAATGCCTTGCATAAAGTAAACTATGACATTGTATAAAAATTTTAGGTATTTCATCTTCGGGGATACAATTGCGAATCACACTATCATCATATATCTTATAAAGTACAGGTTCATCCCAAATATAACGAGAACATTGAAATAAAAATTGTTTCCTTTGTTGATAAGAAAGATTGGAAGGAAGAATACTACCTGAGAGGTAGTTTGCAATATCTGCAAACCAAGGACAAAAAAGATTATCTACCATCATTAAAGCCTCATTAGGAATGCTCTCCTCGATTTCCTCTTCTTTTTTATGGTGGCCTCCTTCGAGTCTCGAGAGGTGGTCAGCTATAATATTTTCTGCTCCCTTCTTGTCTTTAATCTTAATGTCAAATTTTTGGAGCTAAAGAACCTACCAGATAAGCCTAGCCTTGACATCGTTCTTTGTAAAAAGATATCACAATACTGCATGATCTGTAAAAACAATGATATGTGAGCCTAAAAGATAAGAATGAAATTTCTCACATGCAAATACCATAGCAAGCAACTCCTTTTCTATAGTTGTGTAATTCAGTTGTGCTCCTATCAAGGTCTTGCTTACGTAATAGATGGCGTGCAACCTCTTTTCCTTCTATTGACCAAGGGCACAACCAATGGCATGATCACTTGCATCACACATAATTTTGAAAGGAAGAGATCAATTCAACAATGTCAAAATGGGTGCAGATATATCTGCTTTCTTTAACCTATTAAAAGCATCTAAATAAGCATCATAAAAAACAAAAGACACATATTTAACTAATAAATAAGTTAAGGGTCTAGCAATAAGAGAAAAATCTTTGATGAACTGTCTATAGAACCCTGCATGACCAAGGAACGCTTGAATGCCCTTGATGTTGGTAGGAGGTGTTAGCTTTTCAATTACTTCAATCTTAGCTCGATCCACTACAATCCCCTTGCACAAGATCTTATTGCCTTATATAATTCCCTCTTGGACCATGAAGTAACACTTTTTCTAGTTGAAGACTAGATGAGACTCCTCACATTTTTGAAGCACTATGTCTAAATTTAAAAAGCATTGATCAAAAGAATTTCTAAAGACAGAGAAATCATCCATAAATACCTCCATGAAGTTCTCATTCATATCCCCGAATATGGCCATCATGCACCTTTGGAATGTGGTAGGTATATTACATAAACCAAACAAAATCTTTTGATAAGCAAAATTCCCATAAGGGTAAGTGAAAGTGGTCTTCTCCTAATCTTGTAGGTATATAACCACCTAATTATACCCTAAGTATCCATAAAAAATAATAAAATGCATAGCTAGCCACCCTCTCAATCATTTGGTCTACAAAAGTAAAGGTAAGTGATCTTTCTTGGTGGACAAATTGATCTTCTGGTAATCAATACATATTATCCAACCTGTGATAATCCTAGTAGAAATCTTTTCATCTTTTCCATTTTCCATCACTATCATGCCTCCCTTCTTAGGCACACATTGTACCAGACTCACCCACTCACTATCTGAAATAGGATAAATAATCCCTATATCCAACAACTTTATTACCTCCTTCATCACAACCTCTTGCATGTTTAGATTTCACCATCTTTGTCGCTCTCTTACAATTTTACACCCTTCTTCTAGGTTAATCCTATGCACCACCACATTGGGGTTAATCCCCCTAATATCAAAATTTTTCCACCCCATAGCTCTCATCCTTTTTGTAATGATCTGTACCACTTTCTCTTCTTATTCAATATCTAATTAATTCAAGATAATGATGGGTAGGCTATAGTTTTTACCTAAAAAGGTGTATCTCAAATAAGAAGGTAAGGGTTTAAGCTCTAAAGTAGGGGGTTTAACAATGGATTGTGGTGTAGGTGTATCTGTTCTCTCTAACTTCTCTAACTCAACTTCCTTACATAAATTCTCTTCTCTCACACTCTCATCTTTGTGTACTTCAGTAACTTCATTAACTTCCATTTTAACCTCCTTCACACATTCATCCACAATATTAATCTTCATACATACATTACCATCTATAGGTTTCTTCAAAGATTTAGACATATTAAACTCAACCTGTTCATCACCAATCCTTAAAACAAGTTTTCCCTCATGCACATCAACTAATGCCTTACCAATATTCATAAAGGGCTACCCAAAATCAATGGACAAATTTTATCAACTTCAAAATCCAATACCATAAAATCAACAGGAATAATAAATTTGTCTACTTTTACTAACACATCTTTTAGAACTCCATATGGTCTCTTGATGGATTAATCCGCAAGTTAAATCAACATGGATGTTGACTTGACCTTTCCTAGTCCCAATTTCTTGAAAATAGACAAAGGCATCAAGTTAATGCTTGCACCTAAATCATATAAGCATTTAGAAAATTCAAAGTCACCAACAACACATGGAATCGTAAAACTCCCTAGATCTTATAGTTTTGAACGCATCATGCTTGAGATAATCGAACCACAAATCTCCATCAGAGTGACAATTTGATTGTCCTCCCAAGTACGTTGATGTGTTAGTATGTCCTTCAGAAACTTTGCATACTTGGGCATGCACTCAAAAGCTTAATGACAAGTTAATCTAAAGCTTCTTCAATTTCTCCAAAAACTTGGAAAACTAAGTGTCCACTTGATATTGTCTCACCATTTGCGGATACAGAAGTTTTGGCTTATAGGATGGTGGTGGTACATAAGGCCTCTCTTTTTCTTTCTCTTCTTGAATATCCTTACCTTTCCCTTTTTCTTAGCAATCCTTTTACACACTTAGTTCGTCCATCTTCTTGCCATTTCCCTTAGGTTAGCCTCGGTATTGCTTGGTAAGCTACCTACACTTCTAAAAGACATAGCATTAGTAAGTAGACCTACCTGTTCCTTCAAGTTGTGGATAGATGAGGCATGGTTCTTCACAATCTAATCAAACTTTGCCTCTATCCTCTTTTGACTTTCCTCCTGGCTCGAAAACATCCTTTTTTAGTTCTCTTCTTAATTTTTCAGTTTGGACCCCTAAACATCCATCAACTTGTCCAATTTGTTCTCCAAAGATCCAAGTCTATTTAGCTAAAATCCTGGAGGTCCTTATAGTCTTACTTGAGCACCTGCATTGTTAGTACTCCAAGAAAAATTTTGGTAGTTTTTCCACCCTAGATTATAAGTATTCAAGTACGGATTGTTACCTCGCTGTGGTTGGCCTAAGTAACTTACCTATTTAGTGCTGCTAACTTCCAAAAAAAAGCATTCTATTATGCAATGGTTATCTTACCCTCATAACTCATACTGTGATTGCATAGATTTGGCTGTAGATGAAGATGCTCCTTGCATATTACTCAACTGCTTGGTGAGGGCTATGATTTGTGCCTGCAAAGTGATAACAGAGTCAATTGGGAGTATACCTTTTGGCTCCTTCTGCCCCTGTCTATTCCTCTCGCTTGACCACATACAACTATTGCTCACCAATTCTTCCAAAAGGTCATGTGCTGTATTGATAATTTTCCTCATTAAAGATCCTCTCGCAATTGCATCTATGGTCCCTCTTGTGCTCTGATTTACACTATTGTACAATGTTTACATGAGGAATTCCTTTGGAAGGCTATGGTAGGTACATTTTCTCTGTAGTTCTTTAAACCTCTCCTAAGCTTTATATAAAGACTCCCCATCGCTTTGTTGAAAATTTGTGATTTCCTTAATGATCCTTGTTGTCTTGGTCAATGGGAAGTACTTAGTGAGAAATTTCTAGGCTAGCTGTTCCAAAGTATTAATCTGCCCTGAGCTGAGTGAATTGTACCACGCCTTCGCTCGATCTCTCAAACTGAAAGAAAATAGTCGTAACCTCACAGCATCTTCAGACATCCTATTAAATTGGAAAGTGTCACATATCTCCAAAAAATTGGTGAGATATAGGCATTAAGATCTTCATTAGACAACCTATAGAACTACACACTACTCTGAAGAATGTTAAGGTGATAGACCCTGAATTTTTTATTAATTTTATTGATTTATTTGTTCAATTATTTATTTATGATTTGTTTGATTGTTTTTAGAATTGAGATTGTTAATTTAGTGAGCATAAGTAGACATTAGAAATTTGAATGAAGTGTTAGAATTAAATTA
>JANSVA010000217.1:14696854-14735333 GCA_025504915.1 Erythroxylum reticulatum
GGCGGGGGCTAACTTCTCTAACTCGACTTCCTCACATAAATCCTCTTCTCTCACACTCTCATCCCTGTACACTTCAATAACTTCATTAACTTCCTCTTCAACCTCCTTCACACATTCATCGATAACACCATTCTTCATATATACATTACCATCCATCAATTTCTTCAAAGATTTAGACATATTAAACTAAACCTTCTCATCACCAATCCTCTAAACAAATTTTCTCTCATGCATATCAACTAATGCCCTACTAGTATTCATAAAAGGCCTACCTAAATTCAATAGACAATTTTTATCAGCTTTAAAATCCACTACCACAAAATCAACAAGAATAATAAATTTGTCTACTTTTACCACCACATCTTCTACAACTCCATATGGTATATTGATGGATTGATCTGCAAATTGAATTAGTATGGATGTTCGCTTGACGTCGCCTAGTCCCAATTTCCTGAAAACAGACAAAGGCATTAGGTTAAAGCTTGCACTTAAATCACATAAGCATTTAGAAAATTTAAAGTCACCATCAAGACATGGAATCATAAAACTCCCTGGATCTCGTAGTTTTGAAGGCATCGTGCTTGAGATAATCGAACTACAATTCTTCATTAAAGTGATCGTTTAATTGTCCTTCCAAGTACGTTTGTGTGTTACTATGTCCTTTAGAAACTTCGCATACTTAGGCATGCACTCCAAAGCTTCCACCAATGAAAAGTTAATCTGAAGCTTTTCAGTTGCTCCAAAAACTTAGAAAACTGAGTGTCCACTTGATGTTGTCTCACCTTTTATGGATATAGAAGTTTAGGCTTGTCGGGTGGTGGTGGTACATAAGGTCTCTTTTCTTCTTTCTCTTCTCAAATCTCCTTAACTTTTCCTTTTTCTTGGCAATCCCTTTATACACTTGGTTCCTCCATCTACTTTCCACTTCGAAGTGTAATAGCTTTCAATTGTTCCCTTAGGTTGGCATCGGTATTGCTTGGTAAGCTACTTGCACTTCTAGAAGACATAGCATTAGCAAATTGACCTACTTGTACCTCCAAGTTGTGGATGGATGAGGCATGGTTATTCACAATCTGATCAAACTTTGCCTCCATCCTCTTTTGACTTTCCTCCTAGTTCGAAAACATCCTCTTTTGGTTCTCTATTTGATTTGCCAATTTAGACCCCCAAAACATCCATCAACTTGTCCATTTTGTTCTTTGAAGATCCAAGTCTATCTTACTAAAATCCTAAAGGTCCTTGCAGTCTTGCTTGACCACCTACATTATTAGTACTCTTAGAAAATTTTAGGTGGTTTTTCCACCTGGATTATAAGTATTCAATACGGATTCTTACCTCGCTTTGGTTGGCCCAAGTAACTTACTTGTTTAGTGCCACTAACTCCCAACAAAAAGCATTATGCTGTGTAATAGTTATCCTTCCCACATAACTCACGTTGTGATTGCATAGCTTTAGCTATAGATGAAGATGCTCCTTGCATGTTGCTCAACTACTTGGTGAGGGTTGATATGTGCCTACAAAGCGGTAACATAGTTAATTGGGATTATATCTTTTTACTCTTTCTGCCCTTGTCTACTCCTCTTGCTTGACCACATACAATTGTTGCTCGCTAATTCTTCCAAAAGATTATGAGCTGCATCGATAGTTTTCTTTATCAAAGATCCTTCTGCAGCTGCATTTATGGTCACTTTTGTGCTCTGATTTACACCATTGTACAATGTTTACATGAGGAACTCCCTTGGAAGATTGTGGTGAGGATAGCTTCTCTGTAGTTCTTTAAACCTCTCTCAAGCTTCATATAAAGACTCCCGATCACTTTGTTGAAACTTTTTGATTTCCTTAATGATTCTTGTTGTCTTGGTCAATGGGAAGTATTTATGGAGAAATGCCTAGGCTAGCTATTCATAAGTAGTAATCTGACCTGAGCTTAGTGAATTGTACCATGCTTTCGCCCAATCTCTCAAAGTGAAAGAAAATAATCACAATGTCACGGCATCGTCAGACAGTCCATTAAACCAACAAGTGTCGCGTATCTCCAAAAAATTGGCAAGACGGGCCTTGGGATCTTCACTAGACAACCTATAGAACTGCACACTACTTTAAAGAATGTTGAGGAGTGCTGGCTTGATCTTAAATTTGTTAGCTTGAATTGCCGGCTTTGCAACTCCTTGAGGACTGAATCTTGGCCTCATAAAGTCTATCAGTGTCCTTTCGGTTTCGTCTTCCATCATATTAGGGTGTATAATGTCTTAGCACTTTGCTCTTCTCAACTGTCATTCATGCCATGTGATATCTGCTAACTCTTCATCATGAATTCAATATTCCTTCGTATGTTCCTTGTGTTCATGCACCTATAAAGACACAAGGAAAAGTATCAAAAACTCTTAATCAAAGTAACCAAAACTAAACAAGATGCTAAATAAACAATCCCTAACAACGGAGTCAAAAACTTGTTGAATGCAAAACACACTACTAGTCTTATGCTCAAACCGCAAGTACACAGTTCGTAATTGTATTTGAATGCAGATATTGATCCCACAAGGATTCTACTTAGGCATCACTTAATTCAGGTTGTTCTTTGTTTAAGAAATAGTTTCAATCGAATTTAAAAAGATAATTAAAATAAAGCCAAATTAAAAGTAACAGGAAACAAAGTAACCCAAACTAAAATCGTGAACTAAGACTTGGAGAAAATCAAGATTAAACATTAGGACTTATCATTATCACTATTTGCTCCCCTCTGATTAATTGATTTAATTTATGCTTGGCCTAAGATTTCCTAAAATTTTAGCCACCCTTTCTCAAGGTGTAACTGAATGTTAGTAGTTAAATAAATTAGAAATAACTTTGGGATCTTTTGATGTGCAAAGTCTTTCCTAAGTATTCAACTAGATATGAAGCTATCTCATAGGTAGTGTATTGATCTATTGAATCTCTTCCTAATAAATCAATAACTGGTTATTTATAGGTCTATTAGTCGCCAAATCTTGTTGCATAATTAACACATATTACCAAGCTCACTCTCTCGATTTATTGCAAAGTTTAAGCACAATAAATAACACAAACATGTATATCATTAAATTGATAAAAAAGGTTCACAAATAGTTCAAACAACAAACCCTAAAAAAAATTTTATCCAATCATAATATCCATAACATCCCCAATAATCAAATAATCCATGATAAACATGTTAGAAGAAAAAGAAATTGAAATAAGACTGTACGGGCAACTCCTCCTCTTCTTTGTCCGAATTTGGAAAATCTGGATGACGGGGTGCTCTTTGACCAATCCGGAATGAAACCGTTAATCTCCCCCTATCTCTAGGCTCTGAATATGTCTTTTAGATCTAGGAAGTAAGTTCCACGACCCTCTGACAGCTCTCAGGATCCTCCTCCTTAAAAAGTCACAAAAACCTTTAAAAAATACAAAAAACCTGAGTGTCTCTTCAACTTCTAGTTCCCATGATCATGGGAATTATACTTGTTCTTCCCACGATCGTGGGTTATCTTGATAGAAACTTTCTCTATAGATTTGCCACGATCATGGAAAACATGCCATTTACCATGGTCGTGGGTTCTTATTTTTCAGTAGCTCCACTTCTCTTCCCTTCTCTTGTTCCCTAGCTCAATGACAAAGGTGTCTACCCTCCGTTCTTACACCAAAATGATCAATTCCTACCCTAACTGAATATCAAACACAAAAGAACAACCATGAAGATCAAACTAAACAAAAACATACAAAACAAGTCTTAAAACACAATAATACTAACCTATCATGCAAGAAACAAATGCCCAATACTTAGAGAAAAAAAACATAATCGTTGAAAGTGAATATCGAACACTTGCCTAAGGATGTGTAGTTTCACTCATGAAGGAATTAAAAATCAATACTTAAATGACTGGAACTCTATGGTGTGATAACAAAAGTGCTATATCTCTCTCCCATAATCCAATCTTGCATAGTAAATCTAAATACATTGAAGTTTACGTTCACTTCATTCGTGACATGGTAAACAATGGAGAAACTTGTGTTAAATATATACCTTCATCTGAACGACCAACAGATGTGTTTACCAAGGCTATCTCTTCTTAGCAATTCCAATATTTGAGAGACAAACTAAAACTTTAGAGGAAGTTCAATTTGAGGGGGAATGTTAGAGAAATAGTAAATTTAAGACCAATGAATCCAAGACAAGTGGTGGATGATTGTGCAAATAGGAATAACCAAAATGTGTTTAGACAGCTTATGATATTGTCTTATAATATGTACAATTGTCCTTTGACAATTCATATTTTGTTAAAAGAATTTGTATTTATTTCCTCCTGATGATTGAATGAGTAGAACTGTTGTTTTATCATTTATCACCTTCCTGCTCTCATACATCCTTCGTACCATTCTACTCTGTCATCATTTTCTCACTTAAGGGTGGGGTAATATTAGTGCAATTGAACTTGGACTTGAGAGGGAAGAAATATCTTAGGCGCTGGATGCTCTCCATACTCTATAGGATATGCTTGCTTCTCGGTGTTCTCAAGATTTGGGCTAATGGCTGGTTTGTGTCTACCCTTGAAAGAGCTGCCATCAACCAGGTTAATAGTTGTATGCATGTATAGGTTCAGGAATAATCTTCTCTTCCATGGTTAATATTTAGTAGGGGAAGGAGCTTTTAAGCTTACTATAAATCCAATTTTTAGGTAAAAATTTACATTCTAATTGTTTTTAGTTTCTCCTTAATGTAAGTCTTGAAATTTTTGAAATAAGATTGTATATTAGATCGTGAATAACATATTGATTTGAAAAAAGAGAAAATATGTTTGTATTAATAAAAGAAGCCATTTTTAAGAAATTAAGTATAAATTAAAAATATATAATAATAGATTAAAGTTTGAATTATATTATATTCATAGGTAACACTTTTCATATATAATATGCTTGCGTCCAAACTCCTCTTTTTCAAATAGTCAATACAATATTTAATGGAATTTAAATATCATGTTCAAAATTCAATTGTAATTGGTTATTGATTAAACAATGTACAATATACATTTGTCACTGGATAAACTTGGTCGAAGCATGACTGTTTAGCTCAATTACACATGTAAGTCCTTAATAAATATATTGGCATTAATTAAAGAGTGTCAGAGATAAAAACTCATAATCATATTTTGGCACTAACAAAATTACAGATTTTCCCAAATCCGACTTATTGTTCCTTTTTCTTTCTTAATACAAACTTAACATATGATTGATGTACTACCGCGAATCAGCCCTAAGAATTAGTTATAGCTAGATAAGTAATATCTTCAATTGTAGGCGTTGCTAAGTTAAATACACTTGTTTAAACGTAATTAGTTTTTAAGCTTCCATATGCCGAACTCGGCCAATTCTGTTGGAAATACACTGAAAGCACAAAACTTGTATGTTTCTCCAAGCTCTTATGGAGGAAAGCATAAGGCAGACAGAACACTACTAGAAACGGTGTACAGTAATGCTCCGGTAAGTTGGAACATCTTTATATCTGAGACTAGTGTAACTCTCAATTGGTTTAGTTGTAAGAAATGGTAGTGATCTGAGGAAACCAATCAACCTTAGAAACAAAGACATTATATTTCTATGTATGGTGTTAGCCAGTTCTGATATATGCTTCTACTTTTCATCAGTTTTCAGGTGCCTGGTTCAGTCCCAACGGGATTGAGAATTTCACACACTACATTGATCTACCAAAAAGTCACAAAAGTAAAAGTACTATACTTTTGTTATTGAAACGATCGGTATCAATATATATTTTTGGTTTTGGTCTCAAGTCCCTCTTACCTTTTTTCTTTCCTTTTTACAGCAGAGTTGGGTGTAAGCACCAATGGTTACATTCTCATAAATGCTAATGGTGGCTTGAATCAGATGATACTTGGGGTCTGCAGCCTGTCTTTTCGTTTTCTTTTATGGTTGGATTGTCTAGTATCTTGCTTGTTTTAGGATGGATATTGTTCATCTCCTACGGCCTGATGTGAGAACCTTTTAGCTCACAGATTTGCGACTTGGTGGCCGTAGCTAAAACTACGAATGCAACTCTGGCCCTCCCTTCTCTTGACTATGCTTCCTATGGGGCTGATAGGAGGTTCCTATATTATATGCTTCTTATTCTACTGCTGATCAACCAGGGCCTTCCCCTCCTAGGAAAAAGAAAGGCTCCTCAGAGTGATGCTTACCAAACTTGTTCCTTCAATCTAATGATGAATTTCGTTTAAAAAAACTTTTTCTATTAAATTATATAAAAACAACTGTATGAACGAATATTAGACAGTATAGAATCGATGGTAAAAGAACAGCAAGTATCATCACTTTTCCAATAGTAAAACCTCTAATTATGTTATTGCATCCATATATTGCTCGTCGACATATGGCTAATGTTCTTGCATAATTTGTCCATATTATGGTTTTTCTTAATCTACCATGACAAAACTCAATGTTTTCTTTAGTGGCTTTTAAGTGTTGAAGCTAAAATGTCTACTAAAATCTTTGGGTCTTTGAATTATGACAAGCCCACTCAAGTAATTGAAACCCACACAACAAAAACATGTGGACAAGTCCAGCTCATCTCCAACTTACTACAGAATTCTAGAAGGAATTCTATGCACTTGCAAAACAAACAAATATTTCTGTGTTAATTGACTCACAGCTATAATATATTTGTTGTACGAGTTAGTAAAAATTAGTTATAGCTGCTAACCATTAGATCAAAACAATATCTGATCTATGGACAAGATAGAAGGTCAAACTTGTATATAGACATGTATACAAATAATAAAATCATCAAGCATTCAATCATTTTACCTATCTTTTTCTCTCAAAATTTCATGATATCATAGTTATATTGACTAATCGTCACTATGGCTTAATCTTCCTCTTCTTCTTCCTCTGCCACTAGCACCACCACATCATCATCTTCTCCTCTTGAGTTATCTGCTCTCATAACGACTCTCAACTTTAATCTTCCTCTCAAGCTTGATCAGAATAATTACCTCAATTGGTGTCCTTAGGTCTTAGCAGCTATACGCGCTTTAGATCTTGAACTCTATATCTCGCCATATCATACTCCTCCTCCAGTTGTGATCTTAGCTCCTGCTTTCCGCACATCATCAGTTTCCTTACTTGCTCTTAATCCCCTCACAAAGCCTGGACTCGTGTTAATTAGCTCCTCCTCTACTAGCTACTCACCACTATCGGTGACACTATTATTGGGCAAGTTAATCATGCCACCTCTTCCAAAGAACTGTGGCAAATCTTGGTGAACCTATATGTGCGGACCTCTCTTGTCAAGGTTTTACAGATGAAACAATAATTATCGTCACTTCAAAAAGGAACTCAGTCTATTACTGATTATATTCAAAAGATTAAGACCATTGGTGACTCTTTGAGAGTTGCTAGCCACCCCGTTTCAGAACAAGAACTAATCCTAAGTGCTCTCAACAGCTTAAGAGATGAATATGACTCAGTTGTTGTTTTGTTAACAAACTCTATGACTCTATCTACTATTCAGGATGTGTAGTATACATTGATGATGCATGAAACACAATTGGAATAGCAACATGCTCACTCTCAAATCTCCCTCAACACTGTTTCCGCTAATATGGCCTCATATAGTTATACTTCTAATCGGAATCCTAATGGTGGTCGTAGTTCATATAAAGGACGAGGAGCTCGTGGTCATGGGGGTAGATCTCATCACCTATACTGTCAACTTTGTCACAAGCCAGGTCATGATGCACTTAAATGCAACAAATGGTTTGTTGTTTATTGTCAAAGAAATCAATCTAATCACCCTATTTAACAGCATCATAATCATTCTAGTTCGTAAGCCTACTTGGCTTATACACCACCTCAGAATCCACTTCCAAGTCATTCTTCCCAGCAAGCCTACTTAACTCAAAATCAATCTCTGAATTTCTCATCTGACTCTATCAATGACTCTGCTTGGTTCGTGGACAGTGGCGCCACCAACCATGTGACTACAGATATCTCTAATCTAACCATCAATGATGACTATAATGGAAAGGATATTCTCACTGTTGGTAATGGTAATCAACTTTCTATCTCTCATATGGGTTCCTCCTCTATATCTTCCGATTCTAAACACTCTCTCACACTCAATAATATTTTACATGTTCCTCAAATCACCAAAAATCTTTTTAGCATTTCTCAAATAATAAAAGATAATGGAATTATTGTTGAGTTTACTAATTCTTGTTGTGTTTTTAAGGACAAAATTACAGGATGGATCCTTCTCAGGGGGCTAGTCAAGGATGGTCTGTACAGCCTTAATGTCTCTACCAAACCAACTACTAAGCCTTTTCATTCAACACAATCACACCTCCCTAGTTCATCATCTCACTATGCAGCTTTTATTTCTGAACAAAATGCAAATGTTTGGCATGCTCGACTTGGGCACCCTAATGCTCTTGTAATTCAGCAAATTATGAATTCAATGAACTATATTTTCAAACCTTACACACTAACATTATGTGATTCATGTAAATTGGGTAAACATCATAAATTACCTTTCACTACACATCCTATATCAGCTAGTAAACCACTTAAGATTATTTATATTGATATCTGGGGACCCAGTCCATTTCCTTCAACAGATGGGCATTGCTATTACACTATTTTTGTTAATGGTTTCTCCCGATTTACTTAGTTATACCCTCTAAAATTCAAATCAAAGACACTGGGAATATTTGCAAAATTTAAAACCTTTGTTGAGCTACAATTCAATCATAGAATTAAAGCCTTACATAGTGATAGGGGGTGAATCTATTGCCCTGTTACCATTTCTTACCGAACATGGTATCCAACCAAGTTTCAATTGTCCTTATACACATCATCAAAATGGCGTTATTGAAAGAAAACATCGTCATATTACTAAAGTAGGACTCACACTTCTATCCTATACCCATTTACCTCTCTCCTACTGGCTTGAAGCATTTCAAATAGCCACTACTTAATCAACAATTTACCTGCATCTAGCCTCCCCAAAACCTCTCCCTTTCAGCTTTTATTTGGTAAACCACCTAAATATGATCATCTCAAGATCTTTGGTCATGCATGTTTTCCTTACTTACATTACTACAACACGCACAAATTTGGTTTTCACACAACCAAATATGTCTTTCTTGGCTATAGTCCACTTCACAAAGGCTATTGTTGCCTTCATCCAAAAGGAACTATCTACATTTCTCGTCATATTCCCTTTAATGAAACCGGATTCCCGTATCCATTTTTATTTCCATCCTCTACCTCTCACCCTATTACATCTGGCAACTTACCTATCTCTACACTCACAGATACTCTACAGATCATCCCTTCTCAGACTCCACAGATGGCAGCTTCTCTACAACCACATCCTTCATTCACAACAGATTAGGTAATATCTTCTAATTCTCCATTATCTACTTCCCCTACACAAACTTTCTCTCATTCCCATCTTTCTCCTCCTATTATTTCTAATCACCATCCCATGCAAACTCGTTCTAAGAATGGAATTTTTAAACCAAAAATATTCACTTCTCTTTCTCCAATCCCTAACACAAAACCTAAGAGTATTTCTGCAACTCTAAAAGATCCTATATGGAGGAATGCTATGCATGAGGAATTCCAGGCTCTTCAATACAGCAATATCTGGCACTTGGTTCCCTACCACACATTTATGAATCTATTAGGCACTAAATGGGTCTTTTGCCTCAAGTACACCTTCGACGGTACTCCTGCCAAGCCCAAAGCTAGATTTGTTACAAAAGGCTTCAACCAGACACACCAGGACTTGAATTTGCAGAAATCTTTAGCCCTGTAATCAAGTCTTCCACCATTAAAGCTGTTCTTTCACTTGTAGTTTCACATAGATGGGACATACAACAAGTCAATTTAAAGTGATTCTGAATGGGATTCTACATGAAACTATCTACATCAGCCAACCTATTGGTTTTGAAGACTTTACATGCCCCAACCATGTGTGTAAATTGGATAAAGCCTTGTATGGTTTGAAATAGGCCCCCTGCGCCTGGTACAACACTCTAAAGGCTGCTCTCCTCAACTGGGGTTTCCTAAATTCCAAGTCTATCACTTCATTGTTCTACAAACATCATCAAGGCTCTCTATTATTACTTCTTATTTACATTGACGACATTTTAATCATAAGGAACTCATCTACAACTATTAATTCTATCATTCAGCAGCTTAACGCTCAGTTTGCATTAAAGACACTTAGTAGCATTAATCATTTCTTGGGATTTGAAGCCTACCGAGATCATATTGGTTTGTATTTCTCTCAGCGCCATTATACTCTATCTTTTTTTAACATGCCAACATGACTGATTGCAAATCTTGTCCTACTCCACTTGCCCTTGTCACCAAGTTAACAACTCATGATGGTGCTCCATTTGACAACCTAATGTTGTACTATAGCATTATTGATGCGCTCCAGTACCTATGCAACACAAGACCCGATATTAGCTTCATAGTTAATCGTCTAACTCAATTTCTAGCCAATACACTCGCACATCACTGACAAGCCTGCAAGCGCCTTCTATGCTACCTAAAAGGCACCGTTTCCCTGGCTTTGCATTTTCGACCATCGCCGCAACCCTTATCACTACATGCATATAGTGATTTAGATTGGGCAGGATCTCCCGACAATAGGAAGTCCACAACCGACGGATGTGTCCTCCTAGTTGGTAATGTCTTCTTCTGATGTTCCAAAAAGCAAACCACGGTTGCTCGATCAAGCACCGAAGTAGAATATCTCACTTGCTCATATGTCAACAGAAGTGCTATGGCTACATTCACCACTTAAAGAATTGGGTTTCTCACTACCTCATACTCCAATTCTTTGGAGTGATAATAATGGGGCTCGATCTCTTACCCAGAATCTCGTATTTCATGTTCATACAAAACATATCGAAATCGATGTACATTTTGTACAAGACAAAATATCAACTGGGCAATTAGATATTCGATACATAAACACAGAAGACCAGTTAGCAGACTTACTCACTAAGCCACTCACAGCGATCCAATCATCAGTACTCCTCTCGAAGCTTAACGTCTCTATTCATACTGTTATTGCTTGGTAGGACATGTTGAAGCTAACAAGTCTGCTAAAATCTTTGGGTCTCTGAATCATGATAAGCCCATTCAAGTAATTGAAACCCACACAACAAAAGCCTGTGGACAAGCCCAACTCACTACAAAATTCTAGAAGAAATTCTATGCACCTACAAAACAGACAAACATTTCTATATTAACAGACTCATAGCTGTAATATATCTGTTGTACGAGTTATTAAAAATTAGTTATAGCTGCTGACCATTAGATCAAAACAATATATGATCTATGGCCAAGATAGAAGGTCAAACTTGTATATATACATGTATACAAATAATAAAATCATCAAGCATTCAATCATTTTACCTATCTTTTCTCTCAAATTTTCATTAAGGATCTATTCAACTGGCAGCACTTCGTTGATACCCTGAAAGACGACATCATCATTGTTGAGAAATTGCCACCCAGCTATGCAGGAACTGAGCCTCTCATCATCACCCCTACATATGCGGCTAAGGTTCATTTCTCACTCACTCTCTCTTTTACTCTTCCCATTCTGTTCCTACATATAATAGTCAGTTTTTTTATCCAAAATTTTCAGCCTAGCTACTACCAGAAAATGGTCCTACCCATGTTGAAACATCACAAAGTAATCAACTTCAATCGAATTAATTTTCGCCTTGCAAACAATGATGTCCCTGACTCTATACAAAAGCTTAGATGCAAAGTTAATTATGAAGGCATTAAGGCATTCAGCACCCATAGAAAAACTTGGAAACACCTTGGTGACTAGAATGAGAGAAGTTGTAAGTCCCTATCTTGCTCTGCACTTGAGGCAAGTACTGACTGTAATTCTCTTATGCTTACTCAAGTATTAGGATTCATGTACATATGTGATTGTTACACTCGATCCTGAAGTTACAATTTACGAAATCGATATCCAGCTCAAGTAATACATTTACAGGCTGCAATGAGAAAGATATGCTTGCATTTACAGGCTGCAATCATAATTTGACAGCAAAAGAAGATGCAGAGCCGCGAAAGTTGCGCTATCCAGTCAGTAGGATTGGCTTTTAAAAAGTTTTTTACTTATTTGAACATGATAAAACGTGGGGTTGATACTTAAATCTCGATAAATTATGAAACATGTGTTAAGGTAGAATCATATTCATACTTCCCGAGTAAACATATTTATATACATATATAAATTGTTAATTTATGATATGCATGAAAATTTAATATTATATAAGAATATTTTAATAATATTATCTTATTAATGCATGAAAGTTATTAATATATTAGTGACCCTACTGACAAGTGGCAATGTCATCCATAAAATAATGATAACGTTATGATTCTACTTTCTACCATTGGTTTATGTAAATGTACGATGAAGAAAGAGCATGTGTTGGGGTAACTATCGATCTACTGTATATCAATTACCAAAATTTTCGAGTGAATTGTCTTGAAAAGTTATCTTGTGAAATTCAACAAAAAAGTAGAATGCATGTAGTCATCCATTTGCGCTTTTTGCTCAAGAAAGAATTTCTGGTTAGAATGCTTGGGGTTAAGTACTCAGTTCAAACGAGAACAACCAAAATTCGAAACACTAACTAGATTGAATACTGGGGAACAATCACCGACTAGAAGAATCCTGCTGCAGAGACCAACGTCTCATGACTAAGGAGAAACAAGGAACACCATAAAATGGACCACAAACTAAGATTGATATCCTGACCCCCATTTATTTAAAGAAAATGCGAAGAGAGCTTAATTTTTGCCACCAAGAACAGCTTTGAGCTTCTTAACCTGAGCATCGTCGAGGAATGTAACTAACTCAATTATTTCAGAAGGCAAATCATTTGCAAACAGAGCGAAGTCCAATAGCTGTAGGCCCGGATTTGGACTACTGAAACTGACCAAACCTTCTGATAAACCCTTGGCTGCATTTATCTGGAAATGCAAGAGTCCTTGTGGGAATACCATAATATCACCCTTTTTAAGGGTCTTATAGTAAACTTGGTTAGCTGTTGAAGAAATGAAACCTGCACAGATGGAGCCCTGAACCACAACAAGGACTTCTGAAGCAGCTGGGTGTGAGTGCATTGGAATAACTCCACCAATGGCTAAGTCTAAACGGGCCATGGAAATTCCAAGGCCATTTACACCTGGGAATTGACTGACAAAAGCAGGTGTCACTGCGGCCTTGATAATGTTTGAAGTATTTCCAGAGATGCCTAGGCCAGAGAAAACGAAATCAGCTTCTGTAACCTTTTTCTTACAAGGGTAGCCTGCTGGAGTATCTGGAGCAGTCAAATCTGCAACGCAGAAGTCCTGCACCAAAGCATATGATGATAAAGAGAGTAGAGAAAATATGAGGAAGGTAACGAGAATACTGCTCATCATCGGGATTGGGTTGGTGCAAGGTAGCCTGTAGAGAAACCCAGAGATGTGCCTATTGAAGATTTGGTGTCATATATATAGAGCAAGCGGAAAAGTTTAGTTGCATCGGCCGTTTTACCGATGGCTGTCTAAAGGTATATACCCAAGAAGGATCCGACGGCCATGATGATGATATTGTATGTAAAAACGACAGAACACTAGCTGTTATGCATCTTTGTCCTTGATCTTTTCAAAGCAAGGACAAAAATTGTCTTTGTGACTCGAAATGTAGGGACGGGAGATAATATCTTCCTCGTCTTCTTCTTTTTTCTTCTAACGATTCTTACGTCATGTAATCAGAATTAGGGTCAGCAGTCTTCTTTTTAACTAAACCTGTGCAAACAAATGATCGTTTACTGTAATATGATATTGGGGGGTTTGCTCCAGAACTGTAGTTATCATATCTAGAATCTTTGAATTATGTCACACTCGAGGTCAAGAAAATAAGATCTAACCGGATCACAAACTTGTGGATAAGTTGGCCTAAAGAATATCATCACGAGCCAATGATTTTTCATATTACCAGGTAGTTATTTAGTGATAATTGTTGAAAAACAGATGAAGGAAGATTTTTTGCTCGAAATCTATTGGAGAGGATAACCACCTTTTATAGGCTTAGGTACATAATTTGTTATAACATAACTATGTAAACAAAAACAGAAAAAGAATCTTTGTAACAAATTAAGTAAAAAGGAAATAAAACAGAAAATAAAATAAAAGAGGCTAGACATGGGCCTGACTGCTTCTCTCATACTTGGAAATAGATTCAGAAGAAGATCCAGAAGGAGACCTTGATCTGCTCGTGAGATGAGGCTCGGCTCCAGAGGCAAGACCTGCTCTAAAAGCCCGCTCCATAACCTATTCAGAAGCCTTTTTGTCAGCTACGTTTTAGTAAAATCAAAGTTACGATTGGAATCTGCAATTAGGGTTGCAATCATCTTCTCCTTCTTTCATATGTCGCCGCAAGCTGGACGGTATACATTGTGTATAACACCCAGCTTGTGAAGTAAGGCATGAAAGGCTTGTCGCGGGAGAGGCTTTTGAAGTTATCAGCGAGCTAAGCACTAGAGGATATCGAAAGAAGGTGAATGACACTGGATTTAACCTTTTCTCGGACTAGATGACAGTTCAGTTCGATGTGTTTCATCTACTCGTGAAATATAGGATTTTCGGTGATGTAGATCACAAAACAGGTGTCACAGTTGAAGTAAGTCGAGTCTGGATGAAGGACTTCAAGATCGCAAAGAAGGTAGGAGACCCATTAGAACTCATAGGTGATCGAGGCAAGAGCGCAATACTCAGCCTCAGAAGAGCTGTGGGAGATAGTCACCTGTTTCTTTGATTTACTCAGCCTCAGAAGAGCTGCAGGAGACAGTCACCTGTTTCTTTGATTTCCAGGAAATCAAAGAGTCTTTGAGGAACACATAGTAGCTGGTGATCGATTTTTTGGAGTTGGGACAGCTACGCCAGTCGAAGTTACAAAAAGCTCGAAACTTTGGAAGAGAGCTGCTTTGAGAAAGGATACCCTGGCCTGGTGACCCCTTTAGGTATGTAAGCACTCGGTGAGCAGCTCGTAGATGGGAGGTTGTTGGACTGGATATGAACTGTAAGAGGTGTTGTAAGGTGAAGCAGAACTTCGATCGCATCATAGTCAAGTAAATTAACTTTCCTATGAGAAATCTGTAGTTTGTGACATCTGTGAGGAATTAACCTTAAGAAATTAATCGCAGGTTGACGGCCGTCAGTGTAGAAGAAAGCTTGGAGAGCAGAAAGCCAGAGTCTTAAAGCAAGTCAAGAATGTATTTGTGCTGGTAGAGGTTGATTCCGAAAGAAGATCGAGCAAGCTCAAGCCCTAGAAAAATTTAGCACAACCGACATCCTTAATCTTGAAAACAATGTCCAGGAACTGTTTGGTAGACTGGATGAGAGTGAGGGAGTTGCTAGATAAGAAGGCATCGTCAACATACACTAGTAAGATAATGAGATTGCCATGGAGCTTCTTTGTGAACATATAGTGGTCTAATTGAGACTGGATGAAACCAGTCGAGAGCAATACTGAGGTGAGCTTGCACTGCCATTGTCAACTTGCCTGTTTCAGGCCATAGAGGCTTTTCCAAATGTTGCAAACCATATCAAAATGTCGCAGTTCCAAACCATCGGGTGGTTTCATATACACTTCTTCGTTTAATTTTCCATGTAAAAATGCATTGTTTATATCTAATTAGTGTAAATGCCATTATTTTGAAGCAACCAGGGTCAGATGAACTCGAATTGTGGTTGGCTTGACTATTAGTGAGAAAGTCTCGGTGTAGTCAAGGCCTTCCTGTTGAGTAAACCCTTTTACTAAAGCTCTACTATTATAGCGTTGAAGACTCCCATCTACATTGAACTTGTGCTTGTGAACCCATTTAGAGTTGATAGCTTTCTTGCCTGGAGGAAGAAAGGTAAGATCCCAGAGATGATTGTCCTCTAGTGCTTTTAATTTTGCTTCCATTGCCTCTCGCCATTCTTTATGTTGAATTGCTTGTTTGTAGGAAGTAGGTTCTTTAAGAGAGGCAAGTTTAGCTAAAAAGGCTTGGTGCTGAGGGGATAGGGACTCATAAGAGAGAACAAAAGAAAGGATATGAGGGGAGATGTGAGGAAGAGTAGGGCAGTCATAATCTATAAAGTAAGAGGTGGGAAGGTCTTATGGATCAGTGGATAGGTTGAGAAGGTGGTGAGGGAGAGGAAGGTGGAGAAGAAATTGATGAAATAGGTAAGGGTGATAGATTAACAGAGGTAGGAGAAGAAATGGTAAGTAAAATAGGGGCAGGTAAAGTTTGTTCTGCTGGGGACATGAGGAGAGGAAAATGATCTTTATAAAGATCACATCTTTAGATTCAAGAAGCTGCTTAGTGTTTAGGTCATAAACTTTGTAGACTTTAGTACCTATAAAAAAACGAAGAAACACACACTTCCTTACTCTAATATCAAACTTTCCTCTACTTAAGTGGAATACTCTCAAAGAATTAAGGTCAAGATTAGTGCCAAACAAAACAGAACAGGGAGTCTTATGGGATAAAATGGGAGTGAGTACACGGCTTATCAAATAGACTACATAACGAATACAGTCTATCCAAAACTCTATGGATAGATTAGCTTGTATTTTCAAAGCCCTTGCAACAGTTAAAATGTGTTGATGCTTCCTCTCTACTCTCCCATTTTGTTATGGAGTTTCCACATATGATGTTTCATGTAAAATGCCCTATCTTGATAGAAATATTTCATTGAAAACTCGATTCTATTATCACTTCGAACTCGGTTAATTTTCTTACCAAATTGCCTTTCAACATAGGCATCAAAAACCTTTAGGAGTTCTCTGGTTTCAAGTTTTTGTTTCATCATATAGATTCAGGTCATTCTACTATAGTTATCCACAATAGTTAAAAAGAATTTGTAACCAAGATAGGATGGAGTGTGATAGGGACCCCATATATCAACATGAATTAGATCAAAATAGGTAGAAGCAACTGATTTACAAGAAAGAAAAGGTAATTTCTTTCGTTTAGCGAAGTGAGAAACATCATATTGTTCAACAAACTGAAAAACTACGGATGGATCAATTTTGGATAGACTTTGTAGTCTTTGATTGGATAAATGGCCTAGTTTCTTATGCCAAAGATTTTTTTGGTATGTGGAGATACTACGAGAAAGGTGGTTGGTGTCTTAGGTAGATGGAGAGAGATGATATAGTCCATTGTTTTGTCTAGCAAAACCAATGGTCCCCATTGATTTGGTATCCTAAATATGACATAATGTAGAGGTAAAGGTTAGTTGAAATTGAGTAAAACAAGTGAGTTTGCTTATAGAGATTAAGTTGAAAGAAAAATTAGGTTTAAGGATGACAGAGAAGATATAGACGATCCCAACATGAGTTACTAAGGCAAGAGCACCATTTGGTAACCTATCATTTAAGTTTCCCACTGGTTTGTAGATTATAAAGAGATATAAAGAGTAGACAGTATGTTCTATAGCCCCTGAATCAATAATCCATGTGAATGACCAAGGATTAGATGATAGAACATGTTTGTATGTACTTTTTTTACTAGTGAAAATTGTGTTGACCTAAGAGGTAATGACTCCTTTTCCCATTGAATCTCCCTCCCTTTGTAGTAGCTGCATTAACAGCGTATATTGTTCTACAGTGAGGTTGTAACCAGTGACTTTTTGGGAAGGCTCTTTTACTGAATGGGAATCCATCTCAGAAGGGATACTATCCATCTAGTTTCGATCTGATTAATAGCTTTGTATCTGTTTTGGCCATTTTCTCTGATTAAGTAGGAATTTCTATTACTTATTGAGAAATTGGGTGGAAAACTATGTTTTCCAGGAGCATTTGGATTATGTATGTCCATTGTTACCACAGAAAGTGCAAATGTGTCTTTTTTATTGCTAGTCGAATTTTCTAGGGTTTGACTTGGTATAGAATGCTTGAGGTTCGATAGCAAAGGTAGATAGATTGTTAGGCAAGGTAGCATTCAATTGCCTTTCATGCTGGGCAACTATGGCAAAAACTTTTTTTATATTAGGCAAAGGATCCATTAGCTAAATGTGTGACTTTACAGTAGAATAAGACTCATTCAATCATCTAAGAAACCTGATCACACAATCACCATCCTGATAATTTTTAATAGTAGTAATCAGATCACAAGAACATTGAGGTTCACACCTGCACCTAGGTAAAGGTATGAGATTGAAAAACTCATCCTGTAACATTTTTAGGTGGCTATAGTAATCTGAAACTAACATTGTCCCTTGTCTAAAACTGTAAATTTCCTCTTGTAAATCTAATATTCTGAATGAATTTGCTTGTGAGAACCTTCCTTCCAAATCCCTCCATAAATCTATTGCAGAATCAATCCAAATAACACTTTGTGCTATTCAGTCAGTCACAAATCTTAGTAACCAAGAGAGCACTATAGTGTTATACCTTTCCCAATAAACAAAAAGAGGATCATCCTTGTAAGGCATTAAAATGGTGCCATCGATAAATTTGAGTTTGTTTTGGATATCAATGCCATGTGAATTGATCTTGCCTATGAATGATTGTTGGTTCTTGTCAAAAGAGTTAAGACTAGGACCAGGGAAGGATTTTCATTTGAGTGTAGATAATAAGGGTTACCAAGGGTGATCTTCTGCTATTAAAATATTTTGATTATATTGCCCTTGACTTGCAGTGATGTTGGCATAGGAAGAGCCATGAGAGTGGCCGACCATGATGAAGAGAGAGAAAAAAAACAAAAGGTTGATTAACTGAAGATAACGAAGCAATAAAACATAAGCAAAAGAAGCCAGAGACGATTCTCTGATATCATATTGAAAAACAGATGAAGGAAGAATTTTGGCTCGAAATCTATTAAAGAGAATAATCACCTTTTATAGGTTTAGGTACAGAATTTGATCTAACAGAACTCTGTAAATAAAAACAAAAAAAGAATATTTGTAACAAATTAAGTAAAAAGGAAATAAAACAGAAAATAAAATAAAAGAGACTAGACATGAGCCTGACTGCTTTTCTCAGACTTGGAAATAGATCTAAAAGAAGATCCAGAAAGAGACCTTGATCTACTCATGAGATGAGGCCCAGCTCTAGAGGAGAGACCCGCTCCATAATCCAGTCCAAAAGCCTTTTTGTCAACTAGGTATTAGTAAAATCAAAGTTGCGATTGAAATCTACAATTAGGGTTGCCTTTCCTATCCCACCTGTTGCACAGGAAAACAACTCTTTTCACATTATATTCTACATTAGGCATAACCATCAAGAACTTCCAACATCGAAGTTTAATTATATTCAGTCAATAGTGATGCTAGCAGAAATTGTCTTTGTCTTGTAATAAAAAAGGAAGTGCATAACTTTTCCAAAAAAAAACAAAACAAAAGGAAAGTGCATACGGTAAAATCAAAGAATATTCGAAATTTTATTGGCAGTTTGATGGTGAAAGAGTTAAGTGTACCCCCCTTTCTTATAGAGTTCAATTACATGGGTGTATGATTGAAGAAGTTTATAAATGGTTATGTTTCTTGACGTAATTTGGCTGTGAAAAGAATAATCACTGAATTTCCACATGAGACCAAACTGCAATTTTTTTCTCAGATGTCAGAACAGGGATCTAAACTACAGTATCAATTATACCATCTGCAATCTCAATTTCTTAACATTAAACCTTAACTCCATTTATAACAATTCTAGCTTGAGTGATATTTTGGCATCGAAGACCATTGAATCCGGTAAAGATAAACCGAGTCCATGAGGAGTGATTTAAACAAGTAGCAAAATGTGGTCCATGGCACATGGGTAGGGAGAAACCAGTGCAAAAGAAGACGTTGATGACAGCTAACAAGAGTCTCTAACTATAACATTTTATCACTTGCAAAGATGTCCTTGATACAATGTGTGGATGTTGTGAATTCCCCATCTTCTACGGCTGTTGGAATATCTTCTGGACATGATAAAGTTACTCATTTTCTTACCCTGTACAGCCCTTAAACCTTTGTGATAGCCAAAACTCTCTGCCGGCAAAACGACAAAAGGGTTATGGCCGGTGTGCAACGATTTACTGTGCTTTCCCCGAATGAATACAGGGTTGAGGACAAATCTCGAGCAAGAAGATAACTGTACGAGGACTGAGCAACTTACTGCTACTTTCGGCAGCAGTCAAATTAGCAGGTATCGACAGAATTCTCCAGGATAAGGGTGCGGTACCAGTAGCCAACGGGAGAAGCGCAACAACAACAATTGAGCTAACAACCACCCATTTTTGAGCCGGAAAAAGTAAACATAGATAAGAGATATTTGAGGTAGGAATCATGGTATGTATGTAAAACGGGGTCATGTGTTAGCCATAACGAACTAGATAGAACCTGTGACCTGATGCATTCACTTGCAAAATCGTACTGAATTTATCCACGTTATACATATTTAGTGAAGATCATATCCAACATATTTGCTAGCGATGCCTTTTCTAATCTTTAAGTTAAGCTACGAGATAGTAGAATTTTTTGTTTGATTTTTCAAAACCCTACGTGACTTTAATTATATGATATGATTAATATATAAAACATAACAAAATATGAATATTAATTCGTACCTTATTTCAAAATTTAATCTTTTTTATCGTTTTCTTCAAACCGTTTATAAAATTAGCTCATTTTAATCACCGTAATAGCACAAATGTTTGGCCTATTACGATGCCTATAAAACGAGTTGAGAACTTTATAATTATTATAAAAATGGTTAGGTAAGAAGTGTCAGTTCCTTTAGAGCCTAAATCTATTTATAATAGGCTTTAAGTATTTTCCTATTTTGATTTAATTTCAATTAAATTTCAATTAGAATTGTAATTAATTTTATTAAGTATTAATTATTCCCAAACAATATCCAATATCATGTTGATCATCATTTATATTAAATATCTCACATTTAACATAAAATTTCTCAAACTTTATAATCAAATCCATCTTCAAATGAACATTTTCTCTCGTCAACTCGTTCTTTGTATATGACTCATTAGGTTCTCAAATATATTGACAATAGATATAAATTATAACTCTAAATCATATTTAGGATTAAATAAATTAAACTTCTTTAATTTATCTTTAATTACTAATTAAATAATTTATAGTTATAGATCAAGATTAATATTTAGTAATAGATCATGACTATCTAATTATTTAGAAATGTCAAAGTAGTTTTGACTCATCTTTTATTCATAATTTTTTTGTATAAATCAACATTTTTATCATACAATGTTTTGATTAGATATAAAACATGAAATTAATGTCTACTCTATTTGAGTTCAATTATATTTGTTCTCCATTGTTAATAATTGATTCATTTAATGCCATTTAAAGAAAAATTCAAAGTGTCATTCTACCTTGATAAAGGATTTCCAAACCAATACTAATCAAGAACAACATAATACTCTCTCCAATTACTTTAGCGTGATAAATCATATATTGATGATTCAATTATCTCTATATAGTTTATATTATATCCAATGACTATCAACTGATCTACTCTTAACTATAATTAAGTCATAAGTAGTATTAAAATATAACAATCCTTATATGAGATACTTTGGTGTTCTCAAATTAAAGGATCACTTATACAATCTTCACAATAAGAATTTTGATAGACATAGGAGTAATGTTCCAAATAAATTTCTCATATGAGATCAGTTTAGTAAAAAAAATTTTAACAAACACCCACATAATTGTTTAAGTATCTCCATACCTTAGTTTATAAGATCAACCACTTCTTTTACAAAAAAGAAATATAACTTGTGTTAATCTTTTTACACTCTATTAATGTCCAATCTTAATAACTGACTAGGAATAATTAAGGGATAATACGTAAATACAATATAATCTCATAATTATAATCATATCATAATTTCATTTGTAATATATATTTATCTTATAGATTTTATCATAACAATCTAAATATTTATAAGACAAGAATGCATTTAAAAAACTATGTTACTAAATTACAACCAACCAATTAGTTGTAAGGGATAAACTAATAATGCGTTCACTACAAGGAATAAGCCATTTAGTAACAATAAATATCTATCCCTATAGCCAACTTTTTTGTCACCATGTCTTATATCGACGGTTTGGTTATTCGTCACATATGTATCGTCCCTATTGTAAATAGTGACGATTTTGAAAATGGTCGATATAAAAAGTAATCGCCATAGGGACGCTTAGGTAAGACATTAGTATTATTCTTTAGTAATAGATATTTTTTCATTAGTTATTAATTCAGGTTGGGTTTAAAAAATAAGAGTGACATGTTTCTTAACCGTCACTATATACTTCTTCCAACGTTTCGTGCAAATGCACAATACATAGTGAGAAAAGACCATATATTGGGACACTATCTTTTTGGTTGGTAATTAGTGAATTATATATAATGACAACGAATTTATTTATTACTTGATACCTTTTATAACATAAATTTATGAATTGGTATAAATGATATTACGACGGTACATCTTTTGATCATAATTGTCACTTTTAGATAACTATTTAGTGAAACAATATTTATGAGAAATTTTAACATAAAATTTGAAATTATAGAAAATTTTAAAGTATAAACAAATTAATTTAATCTTGCATAACTAAAAATTTTGAACATAAAAGGAAGCATGTGATCTAAACTACATATAGCACAAATATAATGTTCAATAAACCATTACTTAATACCTATAAATTTTGTTCTAGTGCTGGTAGAAGAATAAAAACCTAACTAAAAGAGCCCATGCTTCTCATAAGGAAAAAAACGAAAATTGAGGCCATCACATCTTCTAGCTTCATGCCTTCGACCACACTTGAATTCCTATCATTTAGCTCATCTATAAATAATAAATTTAAAACTTAATCATAAATATAAAAATCCATATCTTAGAGGCAAGTATTACAATCCAAATAAAACAAAATGGTTAATCAAGTGATTCGCTATTCAAGGAAAAGAAACATAATGTTGTGTAATTGAAAATTTACAACTAATTAGTTTTACACTTTCTAACATAGATGAAAGCATGAAATAAAAAATGATACAAATACTTGCTAACATTAAGAAAGAAAAGGTATTAGAGTTGCTTAGTCTAAATAATTAATTATCCTAACTTTGTGCCTGCAATCAATGTGATCATTCTAACTCAACTTTTAATCATATTCCAGTAAAAGAGCATACATGAGTTATATAGCACATCCATAACAAGCTCACAAGTCATAAATCAAAAGTCTAAGGCAAGAAATAACTTTATCGGAGAAGAAAAAAATTCAAATAGTACTAAAATAAGTCAAAAGCTTAAGATTATACTCTTCTTAGTCGTCACTAACATATACACTTGACATTGAAAAGTGTCGCACATTGTCATGGGAATCGTGCAGATTACTTCACCCATTTGGAACCTGCTCTATATTAATAAGATGTAATTCTAAGAGAATAGTTTATTATACTTGATATAAATAAACATTTTTCACTTAAACAATTGTCATACAAAAGCAAGTTAATCATACCTAATGATTTGTTCCATTGGTATTACTGAAATGATCACTCATAGTTGGAAAATGTTGTTGAAAAAAATTGTCATAATATTCAAGCTTTCTCAAAACATTGTTCAACTTTCCTAGCATTATTGAATTTTGATCGTTAAGTTCCCATATTTGGACATCTTTTTGTTGGTAGTTACATAAACTTTTCCTAGTCCATTTACACGCCCTCTCTTATTTGGCCCCTTGGCTTAAGCATATGCATCATTATCCAAAGATTTAGGATCCAGTGCAGACTCTACTCCATCACTTTCATTCATTCTACCTTCCATATGTTCCTAAACAAGCACAAAAAGTGACATGTGCTAGCTTCATAATTTTTTCTAAGCAATAATTATAGTCATAAAGAGTTCATACCACCATTTCTGCAACATATGGAGTACCAACCTTTCCATCCTTTATTTTTCTAGTATGAATATAGAGTTTAGCTCTTGAAGACACAACACTAGTTTTGTTAACCTAGTAAGATTTAACCAAATGGAAAAACAAGTTTATAATAAAGTCAGTTCAAATATAAGTAATAATCTATTAGATAAAAGTTTCACATAAGAAAGGGTAATATTTGTACACAAATTTGGTAAATTGTAGATTGCAAAGTAAATATACAGAACATGTACATATAGAATGGGCAATTTTGGGTACATGCAGAACATGTACAAATTTGGTACATGTAGAATACCCAATTTAGGGAACTTAGTTTAAGGTATAATAAATACCTCTTCTTGGATTCGCAGAGCCAATGATTTTGTTCCCCCACAATGTAGATCCTTCAGTTTTGAACGATTTTCTACATTTAACTTAGCTTGACACTACAAAGTATACACAATGTTTGAAATATGTTTTAAATAGAAAGGATAAATTTAACCACAATATAAAATAATGTTAAACATAGGAAAAAGACAGGTGCTTTGTCTGAAGGCCAATGATTTACATGTGCTTTGTATTGTTCCTTATTTACTCGATCATCTATAAGTTACGCTAAATTTGCTTCAACAGATATGTTCACATCAAACTTTGCATTGCACTTCACCTCACACTTCTAATGCTTCCACTTATCACCCATATCACTAATCACAGGTTTTTTGACATTTTCAATAAGTGGTTGAATTTGGAACTTCTCCTGTACCCAAAAATGTTGTAAGGATTACAAACTAACAATGATCAAATGAACATATGTAAATTGTAACATCCCGTTTCTATACTAAGGCGTAGAACCCTAGATTTCAGTTATTGAGAAAATGGCAACAAGAGAGTAGAAAAATGTGTTTCATGCTCATGCATACTATTAGCACACATACATGTGAATTTGAATTTTTGCACACATCAAAATGACTATGCATGCATTCATTGACAATTTTCAGGTATAATTAATCTATAGATGTGATTTTTTTGAGAATTGTAGTTAGATTGTATTGAAATTTGGTATGGAGAGTAAATTTATTGATTTAGAATTTTTAGAATTTCTACGAAATTTTCTGGAAATTTTTAGGGTATTTTTGGACTAAAAAAATGCCAAGTGACAGAAAAATTGATGAATAGCGACAGAAATAAATTTCAAATGGAAGTATAAATCTTAGTATGTGACATTAAGATTTAATGACTTATGTCATTAAAAATTGGGAGATAATTGGAGTAGAAATTGGAAACATGTGGACTAGTTAGAAATTGGAAACAAGTGGACTAGTTAATGAAAGAGCCAGTTGTTGACAATAAAAAGGTGACAAGTAGCATCTACTCACCAATTAGACCCAATTAAAGACCATTTCATGGTATTTCATTTGCCCATTCACGATACGTGCTTCTCTTCTTCATCTTCTTCAATTTTGTTTTCATCTTTCTCTCCTTCACTCATAAAACTCACTCTCACCCTCACTATGTTGATTTTTGTCCCACTTTTCACTTTGTTTCTTCAAGATTCATTGTCTTCTCCATCTTGTTACTAAAAGACCCAACCTATTTCTCCTTAAAAAGGTCAAGATCATGTATGTTGGAGGGGTTAGGGTTCTTGGTGATTTGAAGGAGCTTTGGAGCTAAACATGTAAGTTAAACATTGTTCTTCATGGGTTGTTTTAAATAAAGCATATATGATGATAGTTTAGTGATAAATGATCATGACAAAGGAGTTTAGTATATGATAGAATGTTGGTGAAGAAATGAATGTATAAATATTGATGTTTTTTTTCACATAAATGCTAAATAATGGGTTAGGAATTGTTTTATGGATGATTGGTATTCTAAAAGTTGATGAATATACATTTGTAATACGAATGAAGAATGAGTATACTCATGTTCTATGTTGTTTATATGATGAGTAAGAAATTATGAGTTATGTAAACATGTTTTTAAGATGGACTGATTGTAAAAAGGATGTTTAATGATAATTGGAAGTTGATGAATATAGAGATGAGTATATGACATGTTTTGTGTTAATGGATAAGCATAAAAATGAGAATGGAGTGATTCAAGTATTTTCTTCTATTAGTGTTCATGATCAATCATGGACTATAAATTGTTTATGGATGATAATGGGTTGAAATAAAGTAGAGAATGAGGAGTAAATGAAGTAGAAAAGGTGATCTTAGTATAAGATGTGTTAGGGTAAAATCTGGAATCAAAATTGGAAGATGAGCTGGAAAATGTAGCAATAGTATATTCACTAAGTATACTTCAGTCTTTTAGCCTTAACTTTTTCTATAGTTATCCAAATGATATCATTCTTAATTTAGATTAAACTAGAGACATCTGGACACATTTTTCATTAGACATTGAATTCAAATTCCATCTCTAAGAGTCTCCAAATCTATCATCAAGTTGAAAAGAACTGGGTATACTTCTGTGAAAGTTCGTTGCGGCAAACTCCTTGCTTCGCCGCAGCGATCTTGAAGGATTTAGCCAGTATTCTTTCAGGTAAAGTTCTACACGGACAACTATAGGTGTCTCTATAGCCAACTTATGAAAATTTTGCGAGAATTCCTCTCTGGAGGAGTTCGCCACGTCGAACTTTTCTCTATACTAAACATGTTTTGGTATTTTGTGCATATCGTGTTCTGTAGTTATGCAAATAGAATGATTTTTTATTTGAAATAAACTAGAGACATAGGAATATAAACTATATGCAGAAATAAAATTTTAAATAGGACTTTAAGAATTTCCATTTCGTGGTGGAAGTTGAGTATAGGGTACTGTCTCGTATTAAAAGCAGTCTGAAAATATTTTGAGTATAACTTTCATAATACTGAACCAAATTGAATGATTTTGGTGTCATTAGAAACCTAAGAGATAGAGGGACAATTGCCAAAGAGAAAATGTTCCCAAATTTCTTCATTTTCATTATACGATTGATCACGAATGGTAGACTCGAAGATGTGTTTTAGGAAAAATCTAGATTTTGATCAAATGAGTTATGAATTGGGATTCTAATGATTTTTATTGAGGTACAGACCATAAATATATATGGTACTTATGTGAGTTGGTAATACAAATATTTACGTGACAAGAATAATAGAGTGATACCTAGGATTGTCATGACATGCATTGTGCATATTGCATATACTTACATGTGTATTATAAAATACTTACAATTGTGCCAAATTATGACATGTGTATATTGATTGTTATAGAGGAGCAACTAGAGCGTCAACCTCCAGACATTGTCGGAACTTGCAGGCATTAGCTTTGAGAGTGACTTGTGAGTAACCTAGATGGTTTGTATCAATTAATTGTTTGTCTTAAAAATATGACTTAAATGATGATATGAATGCAAATTGATTTTTATGTTGATGCTGGACAATGAAGGTCCGAGATTTGATGCATTTATGTGATACTGAAGTGCTACTTGTATGTGAATTTGATGAAACACGTGATACACGATTTGATTGTTAAATGCTAGACCTAGTTCCGGAGGAAACTGTGAATATGCATATGAATGCAATAGTGATACTCAGCATTATGTTGAATGACGGACCACGGTCCAAAGATAAATGTGAAATTGAATATGAATCCGAAAGCATGTGATAGACTGAAATTACGTGAATGTGATGCATTCCATTATATGAATGCATGAAATATAAAGGCAGTTATGACTGGAGTCGACACCGAAAAGGAGTTTAAAGCTCATAATGTGAAAAGAGCCTAGAGCTCAGAAAGTGTATAAGAGCCAAAGGCTCACTATGAAAAATGATTCATGTATCCCCAACGGATTGAGTTTATTAATGATGTTACTATGGGTGATGAATTTTGTAAAAAAAGAAGAAGGGCACGATCGTGACACAGTCCCCACGATTGTATCAGAATTGTTGTCCTGAATCAAATGAGATCAATGTATCCTAAATATAAGTTATTAATTGGTGAATTGTCTTAAAGGTCATCTCTGGAAAACATGGAATGATCTTAATGATATATACCAAGGTATTAGAATAAATGAATTTCTTAATGCTTTAGTAAGCCTTAAATGAATTGCTTAATGCTTTACTAAGCCTTATAAAAAAGGATATTCTTATCATATAAGTTATGATAGAAATTAATCTCCTTGAGGTTACTAAGAATGTCTGATAAGCAATGATGATAACAGTTGATTGATAAAGGTTGCATGAATAGTATAGATGATAGTAGCAAGAAGTCTTCTTTCAAAGAAGAAGAATTTCACCTAATTATTTTAAGTAGATCAAATAGTTTATTTTAAGAATGATCAATGAAGAAACAAACTAGAAATGAATATGTAATGAATCAAAAGTGAATATTAAAGTCATATCCCTAACGAAGACTCAAGCATAAGAGGTAGAATATGCTGCTGAGAGTGTAAGTATTTTAGTTGATGTAAAGTATCCAACTATATGATTGGATTCTTGGATTTGAGGCAACATTCGGGATAGTGTGAGGAGAATATAGGTCCAATTTATATTCTATGTAAATATGCTCAGGAGATACAAATTAGATCTGATGAATGTGTTACCAACACCAGAAGTTAAGATTGCAAATAAATTGAAATGTGTGGAGAAACTAGTAAGAATGAACAAACATTAGAATAAGTCAATGTGTAATCAGCGAAAATAGAACGAATGGAGAAAATCATTCGAGAAAAGAAGTCAATTTGGAAACCGAAAAATAATATGAGATAATATTATATCATTAAGGAATTAGTTACTTAAGGAATTATGAGAACTAATAATGGGCACATTAAGTTAACAATGTCCCGACAGTATCATAGTATTAAAGAATAAAGTGTCTCAATTTTGTTTGGATTAACTAGTGACTATGTTCATAGATGATATATCGAATTTTTTTGAAAAGTGGAGAAGAATATTTTGAATACTTGAGGAAATTTTATATATCATAAAAGTGGAAACAATTATATGCCAAGTTCAATAAAAGAGAATTTTGTCTTAATTAAATAAAATGTTGGGTCTTATAGTATCTGAACATGGCATATTGGGAGACCCAAGGAATATAGAGGCAATGAAGAAGTAAGAAATGTCGAGGAATGTATATGAGATCTAGAGTTTTCTTGAACTAGTTGTATACAAGATACTACCAAAAATTGTTAAGAGATTCTTGCTGATCTTATCCCTTTAACAAAAATGTTTGAGGAAAAAAACGTGTAAATCGTATGACTAATGAATGTAAAGAGAATTTTGAGGAATTATAACACCAATGATAGTAACATCATTTGAAATTTGAGATTATATAGTATAAAATGATGTTTCACATTAGAGATTAGGATGAAATCCAAAGCAACATAATAAAGTGATTTCATATGCATTGAGACAATTAAAGTCTCATGAGTTAACTATTTGATACGTGATTTAGAACTTGCTGCAATAGTGATTACTTTGAAAGTTTGGAGGCATTATACGTACAGTGAAACATTTTGGATCTATATATGAATATACAGATCGTTAAAGTTAGAGGTAATTATGGAGTTTGAAAGAATTGAATATAAGGCTGAGACAACGAATAGAGTTGCTAAAAGATATTGATTAAGCAAATGAGTATATCCTGGTAAAGCTAGTGTTGAAATTTGATGCATGGAACAGAAATATTCAATAGCGGTGTAACACAAATTCATATATTGAGGTTACAAAGCTAAGTGCAGTGAAAAGCATAGAATGTTGAGATGAATTTTGGGCAAATCAAAGTACTCTTAGCTATTGAATTTAAGATTGGTTTCATATGAAAAGATTAACAAAACCCAAATTGAGGATTCGGAAATTGTGGATCTTATTGAGGAACCAAAAATAAATCCAAATTTGAGTTTGAATTGGAAAATGATATTTGGTGACAAAATCAAAAAGGATATGTACCCGATAAAGATGATTGAACAAAGAGATTACTAGAGAAAGCACAAATAACAACCTAAACTATACATCCTAGTAGGAATATGCCGAAATACTACTTAACGGTTAAGGATGTAGAAGCAAGTGACTATATGTATGAGTTGCCAATAGTATGAAATATTGGGGATATACTTAGAACTTATATTTTGGATTTCATAGAAACATAAGATCAATGTATAGTTCTAATTGGCTTTAAGCCTAACAATCATTATCATAGTGATATCATTAGAATACTATACGAGGTGTTATACGATGAAAAGAGTTGTTCACCCTTACATTGAAATAAAGAGGGCCTAAAAATGGTTAAATTCCAGAATTGATTCGAGATATTATTAACGAGTGAAATGAATCTATAATAGGAGTTAAGTAATCTAAGATAATGATGAATGAGTTAAGTGGATCAAGAGAGAAGTTATGGAATATCGTGAGATATACATAAGAGTGGAGTGTATTGACACTAAAGAGATGTGAAATATCAAGTGAAAGATGAAATACTGTTAAGGTGTGCTAAGGTGTGCTTAGATAGAGATAAAAATGTGCTCAGGTTAGGAAAAAGGGAGCTAAGCCCGACATAAATTGGTCTATATAAATTTACCGTAAGAATAGGACCATTGAATTATAAGTTAGTATTATCAATGAAAGATGTTTTAGATTCACACAGTGTTACATGGATATGTTTAGGAAATACCATTATAATCCAATATATGTGTTAGTAAGACCGGAAGTGAAATTGTGAGTAATCTAAAACTCATCAAGGAAATAGTTAAGATAATGTGATATCTAAACAAATGATTGAGAGACCTATTAAGTCTATCAAATGTGGTCATTTGGAAGAAAGTTTTCGAGTGATGACACTTAAATGGAAAACGGAGGAGTATCTGACGAAACAATACCCTTGCCTTTTTGAACAATCAGGTAAGAATTTCGAGGACAAAATTTATTAAGGAGGGGAGAAATGTAACATCCCCTTTCCATACTAAAGGTTAGAACCCTAGATTTCAGTTACTAAGAAAATAGTAATAAGAGAGTAGAAAAATGTAATTCATGCTCATGCATAATATTAGCATATATATATGTGAATTTGAATTTTTGCACACATCAAAATGAATGTGCACGCATTCATTGAAAATTGCCGGTATAATTGATCTATAAATGTGATTTTATTGAGAATTATAGTTAGATTGTATTGAAATTTTTTTTGAAGAGTATATTTATTGATTTAGAATTTTTGGAATTTCTACGAAATTTTCTGGAAATTTTTGGGGTATTTTTGGACTAGAAAAAATGCCAAGTGATAGAAAAATTGATGAATATTGATAGAAATAGATTTCAAATGGAAGTAGAAATCTTAGTATGTGACATTAAGATTTAATGACTTATGTCATTAAAAATTGGGAGATAATTGGAGTAGAAATTGGAAACAAATAGACTAGTTAATAAAAGAGCAAGTTGTTGACAATAAAAAGGTGACAAGTGGCATCCACTCACCAATTAGACCTAATTAAAGACCATTTCATGGTCTTTCATTTTCCCATTCACGATACATGCTTCTCTTCTTCATCTTCTTCAATTTTGTTTTCATCTTTCTCTCCTTCACTCACAAAACTCACTCTCACCCTCACTATGTTGATTTTTGCCCCACTCTTTCACTTTGTTTCTTCAAGATTCATTGTCTTCTCCATCTTGTTACTAAAAGACCCAACTTATTCCTCCTCAAAAAGGTAAAGATCGTGTATGTTGGAGGGTTTAGGGTTCTTGGTGATTTGAAGGATCTTTAGAGCTAAACATGTAAGTTAAACATTGTTCTTCATGGGTTGTTTTAAATAAAGCTTATATGATGATAGTTTAGTGATAAATGATCATGACAAAGGAGTTTAGTATATGTTAGAAAGTTGGTGAAGAAATGAATGTATAAATATTGATGTTTTGATTCACATAAATGCTAAATAATAGGTTAGGAATTGTTTTATGGATGATTGGTATTCTAAAAGGTGATGAATATACATTTGTAATACGAATGAAGAATGAGTATACTCATGTTCTATGTTGTGTACATGATGAGTAAGAAATTATGAGTTATGTAAACATGTGTTTTAAGATGGACTGATTGTAAAATGGATGTTTAATGAGAATTGGAAGTTGATGAATATAGAGATGAGTATATGACCTGTTTTGTGTTAATGGATAAGTGTAGAAATGAGAATGAAGGAGTGATTCAATTATGTTCTGCTATTAGTGTTCATGATCAATCATGGACTATAAACTGTTTATGGATGATAATGAGTTGAAATAAAGTAGAGAATGAGGAGTAAATGAATCAGAAAAGGTGATCTTAGTATAAGATGTGTTAGGGTAAAATCTGGAATCAAAATTGGAAAATGAGCTGGAAAATGTAGCAATAGTATTTTCACTAAGTATGCTTTAGTATTTTAGCCTTAACTTTTTATATAGTTATCTAAATGAGATTATTCTTGATTTTTATTAAACTAGAGACATATGGATACATTTTTCATGAAGACCAAGACATTGAATTAAAATTCCATCTTGAAGAGTCTCCAAATCTATCATCATGTTGAAAAAAATTGGGAATACTTATAAGAAAGTTTGTTGCAGCAAACTCCTTGCTTCGCCGCAGCGAACTTGAAGGATTTAGCTAGGATTTCTTTAGGGTAAAGTTCTCTGGGCTAACTCTAGGTTTCTCTGGCTTCGTTGTGGTGAACTTTTCTCTGTACTAAACATGTTTTGGTATTTTAGGAATATCTTATTCTGTGGTTATCCAAATGGAATGATTTTTAATTTTGAGTAAACTAGAGACATAGGGATATAAATTATCTGAGGAAATAAAATTCTAAATCAAACTCTATAAATTTCAATTTTGGGGTGGAAATTGAGTATAGGGCACTATCTTATAATAAAAGTAGTCTGAAAATATTTGGAGTATAACTTTCACAATACTAACCAAATTGAATGATTTTGGTGTCATTAGAAACTTAAGAGATAGAAGGACAATTTTCAAAAGAAAGTGTTCCCAAATTTCTTCATTTTCATTATGCACGGTAGAACCAAATATGTGTTCCATGAAAAATCTGGATTTTGATCAAATAAGTTATGAATTAGGATTCTAGTGATTTTTATTGAGGTATAGATCATAAGTATACATGGTACTTATGTGAGTTGGTAATACGAATGTTTAGGTGATGAGAATAATAGAGTGATACCACGGATTGTCATGACATGCATTGTGCATATTGCACATACTTATATGTGCATTATAAAATACTTGCAATTGTGCCAAATTATGATATGTGTATATTGCTTATTATAGAGGAGCAACTGGAGCGTCAACCTCTAGATATTGTCGGAACTTCCAGGAATTAGCTTCAAGAGTGACTTATGAGTAACCTAGATGGTTTCTCTTAATTAATTGTTTGTCTTTAAAATATGTTTTAAATGATGATATGAATGCAAATTGATTTTTGAGTTGATGTCGTACAATGAAGGTCTGAGATTTGATGTATTTATGTGATATTGAGGCTCTACTTGTATGTGAATTTGATAAAATACATGATACATGATTTGATTGTTAAATGTCGGACCTAGTTCGGGAGGAAACTGTGAATATGCATATAAATGCAATAGTGATACTCAGCATTATATTAAATTCCGGACCATGGTCTCAAGATGAATGTGAAATTGAATGTGAATCCGAAAGCATGTGATAGACTGAAATTACATGAATGTGATGCATTCCATTACATGAATGCATAAAACATAAAGGCAGTTATGACCGGAGTCGCCACCGAAAAGGAGCTTAAAGCTCAGAATGTGAAAAAGAGCCTAGAGCTCAAAAACTATATAAGAGCTAAAGGCTCACTATGTAAAATGAGCCCTGTATCCCCAACAAATAAGGGACAGTTATAAATGAACCCAGTATCTACAATGGATATGGGATAGTTAGGCACTTGGTCACAACAACTTAATAATTGGAAAAGAGTCACATGAGCATTTGATATACATTTTAATAAATATGTTTGATTGTTTGAAATGCGAAATTACCTTACTTGTAAGTGAGAATGTGACATGTGATGAATTATTCTAAATGCAAAGATGTAAATTCCATGTTACATGTATTGATGTGTTGCATGAATTGAGTGAACCATCGATGATGGTTATCTCATTGAGTTCACAAAACTTACACAAAATTTGCAATATTTTTTCAGACTCTGAAGAGTTACCCCGTTAGATAAACGAGAGTGCACACTGCAAGCGAGTAAGAGATTCAGAACAGGATCAGTTCGCATCTGCATTTATTTTCTTTGTTTTGTATCAAATAAAGTGTTCCGCAATTATTGTAACTTGTGTATTTGAGCATTTCTATTTTGTAATAGCTTTCCAGATTGGAGATGTTTATAAATGGTTTTGTAATGTAATAAAATTATGACTATAGGTATTCTGCATTTGTAATGGGCCAAATGGCTATTGAAATTCTAATTATTGTATTACTGTGATTGTATAAGATTATGATTAAAATGGGTCGTTTTGATTATTGATTTCTGCATATACATATGTTAATTTTGAAAAAAAATTATCCTGAATTTCAAGTGTTTGACTGACTGAGTGTGCTAGTATGCCACCCTTGCGGGGCATAGACTCGGATATCATTCAGGATGTCAGGTACGTGTCTTGTAAGAGTGGGATGCTACATAAATGACATAAAAACCTCTACTATTTTTCACATTTCTTCCTTGTAGATAAATGGCATTACTTTCCCGTTTTTGAAGTGAAAAGGCCAAAGTTGTGACTTTTTAACCATGCTACCTAAGAACTTATTAAACTTTCCACCTTCAAAACCAATTGGTTTATTTAGAATGTTGAAATTAACAAAAATCTTTTCTCCCTCTTCAATATCCTAAACATCAGGCACATGAATATATCCTCTAGTTTTTTAGACTAATTCATCACGTAGAAAATAGCTTAAAAATTATAAATCAAATATAAATAAAAAAATTTAAAGAAACGTCTTGATTTTTATACCACTCAGATATGGTTGCTTACTTGGTTCTAGAACTGTTGGGCCATTTTGAGGAACCCCACAATGTTGTTGGTTTTGCTTTTATTGAACTTGTGCTTCCATTTGTGATTCTACTACCTCTTCTTAGGGTTGGCTTTATGGTGGTTGTTGCAGCATAGATTGGGATAATTATTGTTGTTCAAATCCAAGTGACTGTTGCTTTGGTGGCTGTGGTTGTATTTTTGAGTGACCAAGGTTAGATTCTGTAGAGACAATAGTACGAGGTTTGGCGCGCACCTTGCGAAGAAATTTACGCTTTGCCATATTCTGCAAATTAAGATAGAAAAATAGATAAGTAGCTTTACCAAAACTAAAAACTTATGTAGAAAAAATAACGATTAAAAACATGGTAAGGAACATGACACTTAGAAAATTATGAAATAGGATTCAAGATACGTGCAGATGTAAATATAAGGAACCAATCAAGAATAAATTGGTAAAGCATAGCAAGCAATCTCTTCCATTGTCAACTAATTTAAGCCAAATGCTTGAAATTGGATATTGATGACATTACTCTTACTAAAACCTTTGCAATTCCCTAGTAAATTACTTCCTTGGGTCTACTGAAAATAGAGAAAATAAAGTGAATTAGGTTTTCTGAGGAGAGAATAATAGTGAAGATGTTAGGAACACAAAGAAAAGGAAGTGAATAGACACCTCTTAAGGTTGTAAAGAGTGTGGAGAAATTTATTTTGGAGACCGCGCTTTAATCTTAAAAAAACAAAAATAACGCCTTTACATTTTAGACCTAAAATATTACACATTTTTAATTATTGTGTTTGGGTATGTTTTTGGCAAAGACAAACACCAAATTCATTAGTTTTTAATATCATGCTAAACAATTTAACTACAATATAAAGTAATTGTAACACCCCACTCCCACATGACTCTTACCCGACATCTATAGGTAATATCCGAGTTCGTGCCCCACGAGGGTGGCATTCTAAAATAGTAAACGGATGAAACTCATTGCAAAGTTTTCTTACATAATATACGCATATGTGGAAAATCGATAATCAATTTTGGCCCGATTGATTTATAAACAATTTTAGTCACAAAAGTTACAAAGATTACTGAACACATCAGAATTTTAGTAATCATTTGAGCCCATTACAGAACAAAATACTTGTATTTATAATGTCCTTACATTTCAAAAATCATTTCCATATACATTGCACAACACTTAAGACTACCCTTATCAATACAAAATATCGAAATACATATGCAGGTGCAAACTGATTCCGACCTGAAACTCTTACTCAGAGCCTTTCTGGAGACCTTTAGAAAACCTGAAAAGCTACGTTGCAATTTTTATGAATTTTGAGAACTCAATGAGTGAACCATCATTGATGATTTCATCGGATGAAAAACACACATCATATATTGCACAATTATTCATTCTAAGCATACATTTATTATTCAGTATTCACATAACATAGCATATCATATGGTCATTTATTTCTTCAAATCATTCAAAGAATTTCAGTCTTATATGAATGCTATATAAATGAGACTCACGTTCGTTCTTATTATTGTGACTGAGTGCCTATCACATACTTAGAGTGCCTATCACATACTTATACAAATACTGGCCTATAGGGCTCAGTCAGAACAGAATCATAGAGCATACCTCTACATGCAAAATCAGAAATCACAGAGCAAAGCTCTACGTGGAAGTGCTTTATATTAGCAACTCAAGTCACAACGCTTTTATCTAAACATGCATTTTATGAAATGCATCAAATACATACATGCCATATATCAAAATCACATATGATACTCAAACAAAGCTCATAATCATCGGACCTAAGTCCGACATTTAACTTTCATTAAGAATTTACATAGCATTCAGAAATCCATAGCAATCAAAACCAAAATCAAAGCACTTCCAATAAATTCCCAAATATTGGTCTCCTCGGACAATTCAAGTTTGGAATTCATAATCAAATCGCAAACAATTTAATAATATTGGCATTTTAAACAAATCAAATCAAATTAATCCTAGGAAATCATCTAGGTTGACTCATAGTAGGCTCCAATATGCTATTTCCTGGATGGACCGGCAATGTCTGACTAGCGTCCGCTTGGCTCCTCTATAACATACAAAACACATGTACACACATCACATTTTTGCAGAAATATATAAGTATTCATTAATGCACATCAACTTATATGAAATATGCACAATGCATGTTCAATGACAATTTTGGGTTACTTTATTGAGATCCTTATGATCAGATCATTCAGATATCAAAGCCCTTATTAGCACCATAGGTACTTATAATTTGGACCAATAAAAAGCAATTTCATAACTTCATTGACCGCTTCAGATTTTTCTTCTAATACACATACGGGTCAACATTTCATACTAAATTTGATAAGGTAAATGGCCAAATTAGGCAACACTTCCTTCTAGAAAGTTATTATCCAATGTCTTAAGTTTCTATTGACACAAAAAATCACTTAATTTGGTTAAGTAATTTGGAAGATATTCCTCAAACATTTTTGGATTGTCCTTCAACAACAGTTTCTATGTACAAATTCCATCCAAAAATTGAACATCTTAGAGATTGAATCATGATTCTACCTTTTCATATGATTTGTATACCTATTTCTCTAGTTTACTCCAAATCAAAATTTATCTCATTTTGAATCTTATAGATCCAGATATAATCAAAACATCGAAGTATGTTTAGTAAAATAATACCAGTTCATACCATTCCAACAGATTCTCTCACTTTTGTTCAATCAATATTTTTTTAAATCAATTCATAATGCTACAAATTTTTTTCTAAAGGTATAAAAATGTCTTAAGAATCCAATGGTTTAAGAACCAAGTCATTTGGAGGTCTAGAGAAGAAGTTATAGTCAAAAGAAGGAAGGTTGTTTAGTAAAAAGAAAACCCCTCAAAAGCACGAGGGTGCAATTCATTTTCAATCTTCAAAGTCACCGTCGTACAATATCCAAAAACAATGTATTTTGCCAACTCTCAATGTCACCGTTATGCTTATGCACGATGGTGCTTTTTGCCTAAACACGACGGTGCAATTTCACTTCTTCTTCTCCACCGACATCTCAATTTCAAACCTCCATAACTTTTGATCCAGAACTCAAAAATTTACAAAATTTATATCAGTGGAGAGATAAAAGAAAGATCTAAAAATTTTGTGAAGACCATTTTTTCAAAATATGCCTAGCTCAGTACAGTAAATTCACTTAAGTTTAGATTGAAAATTCCACTCTCACTGTTCATTCCCAAAATTTTCAGACAACTTCCACTTTTCAAAAACCTACACTTCAAGTTTTAATCTACTCCACATCACTAAACTCATTCACCACAATCCACACTGCCTCTAAAAAGCAAAATTAACCAAGTTCTATCAAGATCATCAAAAATTCGGATATCCATTTTCTTACTCTTCATGTTCTGCAAATTTCA
>JANSVA010000217.1:14735433-14758610 GCA_025504915.1 Erythroxylum reticulatum
AATTGGTGAGGGGATGTTACAAAAAGTCAACTAAAAAAGAGAAAGAGCAAAGAAAACTTAGTGAACAATTATAAAACTAAAAGAAAACAAAACAAAAGATCTAGCCTAATTAGTTTGAAAATCAAATCAACATTAACTATGCCTAGTCCTAGTAATGGTGCCAAAAACTTAGTGTGTGTTATATATCGTAAGCGCACAGTATAGTTATAACTAGCATTAGAGAGTACAGGTAAATCCCAGGTATTAATTACCAATTATTCACAAACCTAATTTTCTTGACTATCAAATATGAATGATTGAAAAGGGAATAGATAAATAATTCTAAACACCAAATCAAAGACATGATCAAACAAAAAAGAATCTATGAATAAGCTAGATCTAGGTAAGATATACCTTAAGACTTCATTATGTTTTAACTTAAGTCTAATTTAATGGACTCTAGTTTCTTAAATCAATAAGAATTCCTAAGTTACAATTATGCTCTCTTTTGAGTAAAATGGCTATTCTGAGATTAAATTAATTGAAATATGTTTCTAATTAAGATAACCTAAGAATGTTTTGATCTGATTTATTAATTGCTGTGATAGGTTTTACCCTGACCTAGAAAGATTACGCAGATCTTCCTTTAATAGTTGACTTATCCCCTATCATCCATATTATGATCAAATCATAAACATCGTCTCTCAATCTCAATATATGCATATAATAAATGAACTTTTAACTTCCATTCCTTCAATTCAATTAATATAAGAACAAGGATAAATTTTAAAAAAATTAGGTGTTTCATTAAATCAAAAAATCAATTTAAACCATTATATCCTAAGGCCCATCACACCTAAATCTATATCCCAATCAATTCATGATTATAAGAAAGAACAATTTGAAAACAAGAAAGAACAAAAGAAAAAGAAGTCATTATCATAAATCTTGAATTTTAAAATCTTGATGAATCTTTTTTAAACCATTGATCCTCCTCTAAGATTTTATGTTTTCTTGATCTCTAGCTATTGTCCTCGGCTTCTAATTAATTTTTTTTCTTTCAAACTCCTTTATGGCTAAAAAGTCGATTTCTCTCTTGCTGCTTATTCTTTTAATAATTCAAACAATAATTTTTATTGTTGAACGTGATCCTAAAATAAGGTCATGTATATATGATGTTGCTTTTCACTATATTCTATAAATTTCATGTAAATCACCATTGCTAACATGCGCCTAAACACAAAAATATATATTCCCTATATTGTTGATCATGGGTTAAAACACGAGAGCATGTTGGTTGAGCAAGGAGAAACATAATGTCCTTTTATGGGATACATCCTTAATAATGGACTACATATGTGTCATGTTCCTTAAAGATAGATTTCTAAGAGAAATAAAATGGGATGTGATAGAATATGATTAGTATCACATTGTCGTGTTCCACCATGCTCGTGAGTCCTTTTCACTTATTTCAAAGTTAACTTAAATTGAATTGATTATTCTCTAATTTCACTCTTTTTCATTAAAAAAGACAAACAAAACTTGGCACAAATGATAGCTTATTTTGAATATCAAATCCTCTAAAGATATCCAAACATAAGCATAATGCTTAAAAATCATGTTTAAAATAAAGTCTACTTATCATATGTCAGCCTATTTATGAGTAGATCGTGGTTTTTATAGAGGGGGTTAAAAGAGATGCTCAACAGAGACCTACATGATCTTCTTAGTGTTAGGTGAAACATTTCACATGATTTCACAAAGCTTAGTGCATTTAAAGGATTATTAGCATTTGTAGAGATCTAGGATAGTCAACAAGAGACAAATGATTATAGCTTAAGGGAATGCAACCTAGGAAACCCTACGAGTCTAGAGAAGCATTCAAGGAAGGGCATTATGAAGACTATCAAGTTGAAAATTAAAATTTTGGCCTTTGAATTTATGAGCTTGATTTTTAAGATAACTTATGACATTACTTGAGTAATAATAGAATGTGCTAATTAAGGGAGGATTAGGTAAATTCAGTAGGAATTATAATAATTACCTTATGAAACATATTCTAAGTAAGATCATGGACAATTCTTTACCTATAGAAAGATATATGGCTATGAATGGGACAAAGTTTATAGATCTATTTTACCATAATTTTAGGGATATTTGGAAATGACATAATTAAGAATATTCTTTAATAGTCTAGATAGAGTTAGAGATTAAAGAAGATGGAAAGGGAAGCTAGGAAAATGGAGAGATTTATAACATTAACCTTTCAATTGTATAAAGAGTTGGAAGTTTTTATGGAGCTTGAACAAACATTTTGGAAAATGCAGGCCAATGATTGCGTAGATAGATAAAAGTTGCTTGAGGTTAAACAAAGGTCAATACACCATTATTAGAAGGTGACTTATCTACAAGAAATGCCCTAGAGGTTGAACATATGATTACATGGTTTGACTTCTTTCAAGATCACTTCCAAAGAGAATCAAACATAACTAAGATTAATCACTTGACGGTTATAAAGTAGAAGAACAAATGCAAATAGATGAATTCCAAATGTTTTAATTGTTCTTATTCTTTTTCTGTTCTTTTGCACCCTAAAATTATAGTGAATGGTTTACCTCCAAAACCTTTTGTGAAATCAAGAGAAGATAAAACTGGTCAATGAAGAAGATTCCAAAGAGCAAGAGACGTTATCAAGTAGTAGTGAGGAAGATAATATATGAATAAAAGGGTTTCTAAAAATTAAGAACAGGGGTTTTACGTTCAATTTTGAACAGTAAGACCCATCAATAGCTACCCATCAAAGACAAATAAAAAAATAAAAAAGCACTTAATTAAGTATTAGGATTAAAGGTTTCGTAGCTGATTAGTTTTGAAAATATGTTTTTTTATGCACCCTAAAATATTGAGAGTTTAACTTAAATTTTGGTAAACTATTAAAAAAGTAAAGTTAAATTTCTATTAATAGCGTTAAGGTTTAAAATAATTTTTTTTACTGGAAAAGTTTGATTGATCTTTCACTCAAGAAAAGGTGAAATTTACGTTACAATTTATGTCGATACGATGGTGCTTACCCTTATTTGGGGTAAAGATAGAAAGGTTGTTCTGTAATTTCATTGATTACTAGAAAAAAAAAACTCAACTAACATTAAAGTTTCTATATAAAATGAAATAACCACGGACGCACTGGCAAAAGCTGCTGCTTTGTTTGATATTTCAGTGGTTTGCGCATTGACTTGCAAATCCCGTTCCACAAAACAGCAGCAGCGACTCAGTCAACCAACGCGTATGTACTATGTAGCTCTTTCCATTGATCTCCGGAGTCCTTTCCCCTCAATCATGTTTACAAAGACAAAACCTTTCCTTGCTCACTATATTTTAAGAATTTTTTCACGTTTAGTAGAGGTTATCGAGCTGTTTTTGCATATTGTTGCAAATGAAGTTACCATACAAAATCTTACTCTTTGCGGTAAAACAAAGAGTTGAAACCATGTTATATTATACATGAGAAAGCGTTGAAACCAGCTGAGTAAAGGTTCTTTGTTTCTCAACTTCATTTTAAGCTCAATTCAGATCAGTCCTTTGAATGAGCCGCATTCCGTTGACTTGCATGTGAACATCTTCATGACATTATGAAACTTAATAATACACCAGACATTTGTTTCTTGCAAAAGATTTCTTAAATAATCAACAAGGGTTTAAATGGCATTGACTAGCCAATTGCTATGGAGACTAAGTTGGTGCAGAAGGAACGTCAGATCCAAGGTTGAAATTAAGAGAAAACATAGCAGCGTGAGAGTTTGAAAACATGGAGTATTCCTCAGCAAATAGGCCAATATAATTAGCTCAAAGAATTCAGGTTGCAAGACAAAAGGGAGTGGTAATGTACCAGAAGGATGTGTTTCACATGTCTACATCAGACTGATCTGGAAACAATGTTCCATTTCATTATCTACTAACCATGGACACGCCGCCAAGGTCGGTTAAGTGTTTTGGACATTTGCTTCTTGTTTGACATAATTCGGATTGGTAATCTTTTCAAACATTGACTATTGAAGATATGAAGACCTAACCACTGCATTAACTAACACTGGAAACAACTCAAATCCGCCCCTAGATTTGACTTCTCCTTGTTACTATAAAATAATCTCCTGATCCAGCCAATCCCCATGAATATATATAGTGAATGCTCTACCCGTTCTACTCGGGCTCAAAGCGAGGCAGACTCCTGATCTTCTTTCTTCTTAAATATAACCTTACAAATTTTAGCTTAATCATTTATCTGGAACTTCAGGTATGAGTTCTATGATCAATTTTGTTGTGTGTTAATATTTCATCATCTGAACTGAGGGTCTTGTTGACGTTGTTTCTGATAATTATGAGAGAATTTGTAGCATTATCCCATTTCCAATTCAGGGAGTTTTTTTCCCCCCCTTCTGATAACTAGCTTCTTGGGTCCAGGCAACTTCAGTTTTATGAAATCACATTTCAAGAGAGTCAATGTGCTCTTCAATGTCCTTGCTTGACAGAGCTATGTGGAACATACATATTGTCAATAACATGGTGTCTTGACTAGATTTTATGATCAGCCCGACATTAAGCAATTACAGAAAAGGCACCTGCTGAAGGCCAACTTTTGATCAGTCTCTATTTTACTTCATTTTATTTTTTATAAAAGTCTATGTTTGACACTCATAAAAAATAAAAAGAAGAGACAAAATAAATACTCTTGTTTTTAGTTTGCCCAATATCTATAAAACATTAGTAACGCCTTGTTATGATTCTTAACAAAGACTTCTAATTACCACCAGTACTATCTTGTGCTCTCACCCCTGATCATTCATTTCAGGAGGACAAGCAAAGTGTGAAGAAAATTTGCTCAGAAAGAGGAAAGAGCTAAATCAGAGAATATACCAAAAATGGAGATTGAAGAAAACAATGACTGCTTGTCGGAGAAAGAAAGCAATAAGAGCACGAGAATTAGCTACAGTGGTCCATTAAGCGGTCCACTAGTGACAAGCATAGCAAACAGTAGCAAAAGAAGTGCAAGATTCAAGGAAGAAGAGTATGTGGAGATCACTCTGAACGTCAGAGACGACTCAGTCTCAGTGCAAAACATCAAAGGAGGAGATTCGGAGACGGTGCTTCTGGCCAGCCAATTGGAGAAAAGACATCACCATTCACTTGGATCACAACTGTCTTTTCGATTGAGACAAGTTTCACAGGAACTAAAGAGAATGACATCAAAAAGGTTTGACAAGGTTGACAGAAGCAAGTCTGGCACTGCTCGTGCCCTTAAAGGGTTAAAGTTCATGACCAAAAATGTGGGAAGCGAAGGTTGGTGGGAGGTTGAAGCAAGGTTTGATGAATTGGCTGTTAATGGTTCACTTCCCAAAACACGCTTTGCCCAATGCATAGGTAACCACACTAATTTCTTTACTGTTCTTGGTCGGAAATCAACAACATGATTACTTCTGGTAACAAAAGTTGATAGAATTTTGTTTTGATTACGTGAACAGGGATGAAAGAATCAAGCGAATTTGCAGGCCGATTTTTCGATGCTTTGGCACGTAGGAGAGGAATAACATCAGGGTGTATAAGCAAGGGAGAACTGCAGGAATTCTGGGAACAAATTACTGATCAGAGCTTTGATGCTAGGCTGCAGACCTTCTTTGATATGTAAGACTTTTATTATAATGATGACGACGACGACGACGATGATTATGATGTGATTTATAATTATAATCCTAGAACAATGTTCAACTCACCACTAATAGTATCAAAGATCCAATCTCCTGAAAAACAATAATTGCAGGGTGGACAAGAATGCGGATGGACGCATAACCCAGGAGGAGGTGAAAGAGGTAATTTACATATATATATATATGTGTGTGTGTGTGTGTGTGTATAATATCAATATGTGTCTGATAATAAATTTATTAATAAGGTGTCTAATCTTTCAGATTATTGCTTTAAGTGCTTCTGCTAATAAGCTGTCGAAGATCCAACAACGGGCCGAGGAGTACGCCGCTCTGATCATGGAAGAACTGGACCCTGACAACGTTGGATTCATTGAGGTCTACAATATAACTCCCAAGTGTCTAAAGCTACAGTATAACATTACTAGGATTTATGTTAAGAGAAAAAGACTTGTGGATTAAAGGATTTATAAAAATAGAATTTAAATTTATGGGGTAAGGTAAAATTCTTTATGTTAGAGAAAAGACTTGTGGATATAAGGATTTATAAAAGCAGAATTTAAATTTATGGGGTAAAGTAAATTTACCGTAAATTTTTTGCAGTTGCACAATTTGGAAACATTGCTTCTCCAAGCTCCGAGCCAATCAACAAACCTGGCAACAGACAGTCGCATTTTGAGCCAAATGCTAAGCCAAAAGCTTGTGCCAACGAAAGATCACAACCCCATCAAGAGGTGCAGTCGGTGTCTAGCTTACTTCGTCCAGGACAATTGGAAGAGGATCTGGGTCCTGGCTTTATGGCTAACAATCTGTGCTGGATTGTTTGCGTGGAAATTTATTCAGTATAAGCACAGAGCAGTGTTTGACGTAATGGGCTGCTGCGTAACTACAGCTAAGGGTGCAGCTGAGACACTAAAGTTCAACATGGCGTTAATTCTTTTACCTGTCTGTAGAAATACCATTACTTGGCTTAGAAGCAAGACCAAGTTAGGTGTCGCAGTTCCTTTTGATGATAACATCAATTTTCACAAGGTACATAACGTAATATATGGTCCAATTCCTAAGTTATACCGTCCCTTTAATATATATATATATATATATACACATATATGTGATTCTTCTACTGTACATATTTTATCTAGGAACTAACTTAGATTCTTTATAGGTAATTGCACTTGGAATTGCCATTGGTGTAGGGCTGCATGCAGGTGCCCATTTAACGTGTGACTTCCCTAGGCTATTACATGCCACAGATGAAGAGTACGAGCCGATGAAGCCATTCTTTGGCGATGACAGGCCTAACAACTACTGGTGGTTTGTGAAAGGAGCGGAAGGTTGGACAGGTTTGGTAATGGTGGTGCTTATGGGTATAGCCTTCATACTGGCTCAGCCGTGGTTCCGCCGAAATCGGCTAAACCTCCCTAAACCCCTCAGGAAGCTTACAGGATTCAATGCCTTCTGGTACTCCCATCACTTGTTTGTTATTGTCTATGCCCTGTTTATTGTCCACGGTTACTATCTTTACCTCTCCAAGAAATGGTACAAGAAGACGGTAACTCCCTTCAACTTGAATAATCATTACAGTTGCAAGGCAAAGATTGTATGTTCACTTTTTGTTTCAAATGCTGACGGCTATTGCTTTGCTTTTTCTCTCTATCAACAGACATGGATGTATCTTGCTATCCCAATTTTATTATACGCATGTGAACGTTTAATTAGAGCGTTTCGATCAGGCTTTAAAACAGTGCGAATTCTGAAGGTAAATACAAGGTTTTGCTTGCTTGTATTGTTTTCAAGCAATTGACCTTTTTATCTGCTGGTAAGCAATTCATGAAATTTCAGGTTGCAGTTTACCCTGGAAATGTTTTGGCCTTGCATATGTCCAAACCTCAAGGATTCAGATACACTAGCGGCCAATATATTTTCGTAAATTGCTCGGCTGTTTCTGCATTTCAATGGTAATCTTATCATATTTCAGATGTATAGTATGGTATGATATCAATTGTTATTATGATTGGAAAATAACCGCAATTTTGAGTAATCGATGAATTTGTTCCACAGGCATCCATTTTCTATTACTTCAGCTCCAAGTGATGACTATTTGAGCTTACATATTAGGACATTAGGTGACTGGACATCCCAACTAAAAGCTGTTTTCTCCCAGGTATAAGCATGAGTTGAAAAAATCTTGCAAAGCTTCTAAGTTCGTAAATCGTAAGTTTTTATTGAAAAACTTGAACTGACCAATGGTGAAGGTATGTACACCTGCATCAACTAATCAAAGTGGCCTTCTTAGAGCTGATATGGGAAACAGCAACAGCAAGCCTAGGTAACGTCTCGACTTTTTCTCTTTTTTTCCCCCTTTTTGACCAAGAAAAATGAAATTGAATAAGCGGAAGATGAGTCTTGGAATGGTTAGGATGGGAAATTTCCTGAAAAATCTCTCCTGAGAAATGAATACGAAAAGCAATAATGTTAATACTAACGCATCAAAAATTATTGTGGAAGTAATGACTCTGAAGATTATCAGGTTACCAAGGCTCTTGATAGATGGGCCGTATGGAGCACCAGCACAAGACTACAGAAAGTATGATGTTCTTCTCCTTGTTGGACTTGGAATTGGAGCCACCCCCTTAATTAGCATAGTCAAGGATGTGCTTAACAACATAAGGCAGCAAAAAGATAAGGAGAAAGGCACAGTAGAGAGTGGCATTAAGAGAAATAAGAGAAAGCCTTTTGTCACTAAACAAGCCTACTTTTACTGGGTCACCCGCGAGCAAGGTTCATTTGAATGGTTCAAGGGTGTAATGAACCAAGTTGCCGATTATGATGAAGACAGAGTTATTGAGCTCCATAATTACTGCACTAGTGTTTATGAAGAAGGAGATGCTCGATCAGCTTTGGTTGCTATGCTTCAATCTCTTCAACATGCCAAAAATGGTGTGGATATAGTCTCTGATACGCCTGTAAAGACGCATTTTGCTAGACCTAATTGGCGAAAAGTTTTCAAGCATGTAACCGTTAATCACCCTGACCAAAGAGTTGGTAAGTTAATTTTTTGCTTCCCATTTCTCAAAAGGAAAGATTATGAACAATTTCATTAGATTTTGTAACTTTGGCTAGTTTTCGCTTTTGTTTGTCCTTACAGGAGTTTTCTATTGTGGTGCGCCTGGACTGACGGGAGAACTAAGGCATTTGTCTCAGGACTTTTCCAGGAAAACTACGACTAAGTTTGATTTCCACAAGGAGAACTTCTAGTTTGCCTCCGTAGGTATCTTAGTATTTCAACCTCCTCTTCAGATACACATCTAAAAGTTCTCTGTATATACAAGTTAGCATTGATATTCTTTCTAACCACGAACGATCATAATAGAGAAGCTGAAGAATAGTATGTAGCCACCATTAAGGGAGAAAAGAAAATGCTTCTTGAGTTAATTTAAGCTGATCTAGTCTGTATTCGTCATACTTTAATTTGGGCAAGTTTTGCCTAGATTCTTCTATTTCTGCAAGATGGAAATTTAGGCCACGGGTCCTAATTCCATTTTAAGTGATAAATTTAAAGTTGTTGGATTTTTAGGGACATCGGAATTGAATTGGGAAAAACGTTGGTTTAGACCGACTGCTCCTCGTTTTGAAGCAACTGAATCCTCGCATATGGATTTAGACTGATTACTTCTCGTTTTGTGCAATTATATTATGCTGTACAGCCATGGCCACCAGAGGTATATATATGTACGCGAACGAGAGTTACCAAGGCTGTCTCACTTTTATTCCTATACTCTTATTTAAGTCTGGCTGTCAAATGAGGAAGATTTTGCTGGGCTCCAAACAGTAGCCATCTACAATATCAACGATAATAATTAACTAATTTTAGGCTACTCCGTGGAAACAAAATAATCATCTCAAATAATATAAATGACAGTAAAATAAATAGAATACCAAACAAATAAATTCACTAAATCAAATTACAAATTTACAAGAGTTTAAGTTCCAACCACATTGGTGGTGGCCTGTCAAAGACTCCCATCCTCTGTGTTAGTCACGTCATATAAGGCTCGACGCATATAATCCTACCTTTCTCTCTTCACTCTGACGCTGAAAGAATTGGACTAAGGCATGCCTCAAATAAATTTGCTTCTGCATGCTTATTCTCCACAAATAAAAAACATCCAAGTTCTCAACTACCCCAAAATTGTCACTGATGAGAACTAAGCTTGCTTAAGCAAAGCTCTAAAGCAGCCATTGAGCATTCAAGGAAGCCCAATTATAAGAGTTAGAGCAAAGAAGATAAAGCAAGCTATAAATGAGCTAACTGAAGGGATACGAACTAAATAAGCTCTAATTAGCTTGGAAAGTATTCAAGGTCAAATGAATATGATCCAAGCTAAGTTAAATTGCTTAATGAGTGTCTAAGTTATTCCAATTTGTTCCAAGCATTCTAAGATTCTTGGGAGACATTCAAGAGCGTGTGCAAGTTGTCTTAACAAATTAAGAATGATTTCTTACCTTAATTAGCTCAATCAAATAATGATTCTGTTTAATCATTCAATTAGGGTGATTTCCAATCTTAATTAGATCTTGTTAGAGTAGCGCTCTAAAGGCAATCACCTTTAGCACTTTTATAAAAACTTTATTTTAGTTAATAAAGTGAAAGGCAATTTCAATTAATTTGATGTTCATTTTTTTATGAATTGATGTAGATCTTAAATCTAATTAATGAAGTCCATGATACAAAGCATAGCATGAAGGAAATCATAATGAGATTACGATAACGAAATTCCTATCATGTGCAATTATGTTAGTATCTAAATTATCCCTAGTCATAGGATTAACAGGACAGGACGTTACTAATCTGAATAGACTAGCACATGTTATACTTCTTGATTTGATCAAACAGTGGATCTGATAAGCTGTAAGCATGAGATGTTTAAAGTTAACATGTGGAAGCTTATTAACAGTAGTAGGTACATCGGATGACCCGCTATGAGATTATCATATGAATGATCTATCAAATGTCAATGATTAATCTTATCATAGCAATGATGCAAGTATCCTTAGACTTGAGGTATTCAAGGATATCTTGGACACTGATCCTATGCTTTGAAACTATTCCTTGTTGTCTCAAGATGAGGTCGCTCATAAGGTAGTGATTGGGTACAACTATTGGTATTCGAAGGTAATTGAGTAGCCAATAAAGAATTCACCACTCCTAATAGAAGGAGATGATATCCACGACCTCTTGTTGGGAGTCACTATTCGAGAGTTTTTGGCCAGAGCAGTTATGTATCATGAAGAGAGTCTTTAATGACACATAGAGTAATGAAATCCTCAGAACAAGAACTAACATCACTTGGACTAGATGTGACATAGTCAATCTAGTGGGAGTTGACATATAGCCCATACTCTGAACCAAGTGGGGTATAGGATCGTGAAGGGATGAATTGCATGGTAATTGTATATGGAAAGGTTCATAAGTCGAATAATTAACTATCGAAGAGTTCATGCGTTAATTCACTTACGTTTTGGTAAATTGACTTTACGAAACCCTTCATGATTTGCTTGGATTAAGAGTGAATTCAAGTAGCATGAAATCATTCATGATATGCTCAGATTAAGAGTTAATTCAAGTGCCCAAAATAACCGAGAACCTAGGGGTCACATGCATAAAAGATCAGATGAAATACAAAACGTGTATGGTTTTCATTTTAAGTCAGTCAAGATCGTGACTTATAGGTCACAATTGTGACCCACTTTATGACAGGTGGTACATAAGTGAGTTCTTATGTACACACGAAATTAACCCAAAAACATAAAAAATTAAGAGGCAAAGGGTCCAGAAGAGTTCTGAAGGTTGAGAGGGGTGATCTTGAGGTTTGCTCATGCAGTTATATGCAATCTTTCCATGAGTTTAATTGTATGTAATTTGTTTATGATCTCTCTCAATTAAGCATCTACTTGAATTCATCTTGTTTGGTGCTCTAACCACCCTTACACACTGATTTTTCTTCATCTTTGGCTGTTCTTCATTGGATTTTGAAGGTGTTTGGTATTTGCTACAACCCGAGCAAGTAGAAGATTTAAGAAAGGAGGAGCATTTGCAAGGTACATATGCTGTAATTTCATATTCTTATATTCTACTTATACATGCACATGGACTCTAGATTTTCTAGGGATGTCGTGTTGATGCTTTCGCTGCATAGCCATGCATGAGATACATGAACACATGGCTCTCCAATAGTGGTATTAGAGCAACTTATGCACGTGTAAGACAATCTATTGAACATGAGCAAACTGTTTGCTAGGTTGTGATTGACATGCATGTTGATTTTGAAAATTTTGTATAAATTGTAGACTTTTTTTAAATTTTCTTTTACAAAAATGTTTATAAGATGCTATATTATTTTTTTGTTATAGGAAATTTCAATTGAATTTCATTTGCTATTTTATACATAGGATCTATATGTATCAAGAGTTGATAACCCAATGAGTGTTCTAAATCAACAGTTGATAACACAAGTTGATAGTTGCATAACTGAATGTAATTGGTATGAATGATACCTACCGATAGACCTAAGGTAGCTCTCTCTCATTCTTCTAGGTTATTGAATCGCCACAATGTCTTTGTCTAGTATGAACTTACACTCTCTTCTAGACTTAAACAAACTCATGGGACCAAACTTCTTAGATTGGCTACAGAATTTGAGAATTGTTCTTAAATATAAGAAACTAGGATCTGTCCTAGATGAGCCACTTCCCGATCCCCCGACTACTGATGCTTTTGATGAGGACCAGACAGTTTACAAGAAGCTATTGGACGATAGTAAGTTGGCTAGCTGTATTATGGTGGCCTTTATGTCACCAGAATTGCAAAAGCAGCATAAAGCTATAGATCCTTATGCCATAGTCTACCATATAAGGGAAAGGGAAATGTTTAATGAGCAAGCTAGGTTTGAAAGGTTCGAGACCTCGAGGTTGCTCTTCCACTCTAAGATGACTGAGGGATTGTCTTTAGTGTCGTATGTGTTGAAGATGAATGGATACATTGAGAGGTTAGCCAGTTTAGGTTTCATGATGGATCGTGAATTAAGTATAGACTTAATTCTGACTTGTTTGACTGATAGTTATTCACAGTTTGTGCTTAATTATCAGATGAACTAAATATCCACCTCGATACCTGAATTGATTAATCTACTCAAAACAGCTGAGCAAACTGTTAGGAAGGACAGTAAGGCTATGATGCTGGTAGACTCTAGTTCTGGTTCTCGTAAGAGGAACTAGAAGAAGAAGAAGAAGAAGTCCAAAAAGCCAGTGGGAGGTGTAGCCAAGAAGAAGGTAAAGGAGAATACACCAAAGGGAATATGCTTCCATTACAACAAAAAAGGGCATTAGAAGAGGAACTGTAAAGCCTATCCGGAGTCGCTAAAGTAGAAGAAGGCATTAGATGCTCCATCGTCTACTTCAGATATGTTATTTGTCATTGAAGTTAATACTATTTCTGATCATAATATTTGGGTATTAAATACCGGATGTGGCTTACTCATATGTTTTGATATGTAGGGCCTCAGGGATAGTAGACCGCTCAAAAAGGGAGAGATGGACCTACGTGTGAAAAATGAAGCAAGAGTTGATGCATTAGCCATAAGAAACTATGTTTTGTATCTTCCTAGTAGGCTATAGTTAATTTTAGATAATTGCTGTTATGTATCCGCTGTGACAAATAACATTGTATATGTTTCATGCCTTAACAAAAATGGATTTCATTTAACTTTTTCAAGAATGGTTATTCAATTATGTTGAATGAAATGTTGTATTATACTGCTACATTGTGCAATGGTATTTGCACATTAGATATGTGCAATCCAATTTTAAATATCAATGACAATAAAAGACAAAAACGGGATAACTTAAAATCATCTTACTTATGGCATAGTCAACTTAGCCATATAAGTAAGAGACGCATGTCTAAGCTATACAGGAGTGGTAGTTTAGGGTCATTTGATTATGAATCATATGACACATATGACTCTTGCTTATTGGTCAAGATGACAAAATTACCTTTTAAAGGAAAGGGTGAACGTGCGAATAGGTTATTAGACCTAATACATTTTGATGTATATAGGCTAATGTTCATTTGTGCCAGAGGTAGTTTTATGTACTTCATAACCTTTATCGATAATTATTCATGATATGGATATGTGTAACTAATAAGATACAAGTGTGAAATATTTGAAATGTTCAAACAATTTAAACATGAAGTAGAGAAATAGCTCGGTAAAAGTGTCAAGACACTTCGATCAGATTGAGGTGGTGAATACTTGAACGAGGAGTTTCTAAGTTATCTCAGGGATAACGAGATTGTATCCCACTAGACTTCACCTTACACACTGCAACATAATAATGTGGCTGAAAGGAAAAACCAAACCTTGTTGGATATAATAAGGTCAATAATGGGCTTAGCAGATCTACTGAAATTCTTTTGGGTTATGCACTTAGACTATTGTTTATGTGACAAAGTCCTTTCAAAAGCAGTTGATGTTACTCTATATGAGATATGAACTAATACAAAATCCTATCTTTCTCATATAAAAGTTTGGGGTTGTCTAGCCTACATGAAGCAAATTTAATCAAACAAGCATGAAGTGAAATCTAATAAATATCTGTTTGTAGGATATCCTAAGGAACCAATTGGATATTGGTTCTACAATGCTTTAGAGCAAAAGGTGTTTGTCTTAAAGCATACTGTCTTTTTAGAGAAAGAGTTTCTTCTGAGAGAAGACAATGGGAGCAAAGTTGAACTTGTTGAAGTTTATGATGCTCAAGCAGATGCAGATCAACTGCCTAAACCCAAGATTGTTGTCCATATAGATAAGGCAATAGTTGAACCTTCTGACACACAAAATGTTTATCAGTCAAGTAGGATACGTAATGTTCCAAAGAGATGGATTTCTAATAATTAAATACAATGACGTGTTGCTCATAGAGGACGATGAGCCTACAACCTATGAAGAAGCTCTAAAGAGTTCAGAATCTAAAAAATGGCTTCAAGCCATGAACTTCAAAATGGATTCCATGTTTGAAAACCAAATATGGACTTTGGTTGACCCACCCAAAGGGCTAAAACCCATAGCCAGGTGGATTTTCAAGAAGAAAATTAACATGGATGGTAATATTATTACATATAAAACGATACTAGTTTCTAAAGGTTATCGTCAAAGATGAGGAGTTAACTAAGACGAGACATTTAGCATGGTAACCATGCTTAAATCCATTAAAATACTCATAGTCATTGCTAATTATTTTGATTATGAGATATGGCAAATGGATGTGAAGATAACTTTCCTGAATGGAAACCTAACCAAGGATGTGTATATGATACAACCTGAGGGCTTCATATCTAAGGATGGTAAAAAGGTATACAAGCTTCAGAAATCCATTTATAGATTGAAGCAAGCATCTAGGAGTTAGAACATCTGATTTGATGCGACAATCAAAGAGTTTGATTTCTCTCAAAATCCAGATGAACCTTGTGTGTATAAGAAGCACTACAAGTAATAAGCCATTTAGTAACGATAAATATCTATCCTTATAATCAACTTTTCCATCACTACATCTTATACCGACAATTTGGTTATTCGTCACATATGTGTCGTCCCTATTGTGAATGGTGACAGTTTTGAAAATGGTCAGTATAAAAGGCAATAGCTACAGGGACGCTTAGGTAAGACGTTAGTATTATTCTTTAGTAACTGATATCTTTTCATTAGTTATTAATTTAGGTTGGGATATTTAAAAAATAAGAGTGACATGTTCTTAACCATCACTATATACTTCTTCTAACAGTTCATACAAATGCATAATACACAGTGAGAAAAGACCACATATTGGGACACTGTCTTTTTGGTTGGTAATTAGTGAATTGTATACAACGATGACAAATTTATTTATTACTTGATACCTTTTATAACACAAATCTATGAATTGGTATAAATGATATTACGGCGGTACATCTTTTGATCATAATTGTCACTTTCAAATAACTATTTAATGGAACAATATTGATGAGAAATTTTATCATACAATTTGAAATTTTAGAAATTTTAAAAATATATAGAAATTAATTTAGTCTTGCATAACAAAAAAATTTTAACATAAAAGGAAGCATGTGATCCAAACTACATATGTCACAAATGTAATGTTAAAAAATAAACCATTACTTAATGCCTAAAAATTTTGTTCTAGTGTTAGTAGAAGAATAAAAACCTAACTAAAAGACCATATGCTTCTTGGAAGGAAAAAAATAACAAAAATTGAGGCCATCACATCTTCTAGCTTCATCCCTTCGACCACACTTGAATTCCTATCATTTAGCTCATCTGTAAATAATAAATTTAAAACTTAATCTTAAATATAAAAATACATATCTTAGAGGTAAGTATTAGAATCTAAATAAAACGAAATGGTCAATCAAGTGATTGGCTAGTCAAACAAAAGAAACACAATGTTGTGTAATTGAGAAATTACAACTAATTAGTATTATATTTTCAAATATATATGAAAGCATGAAATACAAAATGATACAAATACTTGCTAACATTAAGAAAGAAAAGGTATTAGAGTTGCTTAGTCTAAATAATTAATTGTCCTAACTTTATGCCTGCAATCAACGTGATCATTCTAACTCAACTTTTAATCACATTCCAGTAAAAGAGAATACATGATACAACACATACATAACAAGCTCATAAGTCATAAATCAAAAGTCTAAGGCAAGAAATGACCTTATATGAGAAGAAGAAAAAGATAGTACTAAAATAAGTCAAAAGCTTAAGATTATTCTCTTTTTGGTCGTCACCAAGATATGCACTTAACATTGGAGAGTGTCACACACCGTCTTGGGAATCATCCAGATCACTTCACCCATTTGGAACCTACTACATATTAATAAGATGTAATTCTAAGAGAATAGTTTATTATAGTTTATCTAAATAAACATTTTTCACTCAAACAATTGACATACAAAAGCAAGTTAATCATACTTGATGATTTGTTCCATTAGTATTACTAAAATGACCACTCATAGTTGGAAAATGTTGTTGAAATAAATTGTCATAATATTTAAGCTTTCCCAAAACATTGTTCAACTTTCCCAGCAGCATTGAATTCTGATCTTTATGTTCCCGTATTTGGACATCTTATTTGTTGGCAGTTACATAAACTTTTCCTAGTCCACTTACTCGCCCTCTCTTATTTGGCCACTTGGCTTAAGTATATGCATCATTGTCCCAAGATTTAGGATCTAGTGTAGACTCTACTCCATCACTTTCATTCATTCTACCTTTCATACGTTCCTAAGCAAGCACAAAAAAGTGACATTTGTTAGCTTCATAATTTTTTTCTAGGTAATAATTATAGTCATAAAGAGTTCATACACCATTTCTACTGCATATGGAGTACCAAAATTTCCATCCTTTGTTTTTCTAGTATCAATATATAGTTTAGCTCTTGAAGGCACAACACTACTTTTGTTAACCTAGTAAGATTTAACCAAATAAAAGCACTAGTTTAGAATAAGGTCAGTTCAAATACAAGTAATAATCTATTAGATAAAAGTTTCACATGAGAAAGGTTTATATTTGTACACAAATTTGGTAAATTGTAGATTGCAAAGTTAATATACAAAACATGTACATATAGAATGAGCAATTTTGGGTACATATAGAATACCTATAAATTTGGTACATGTAAAATACCCAATTTTGGGAAATTAGTTTAAGGTATAATTTTTGGATTCGTCGAGCTAGTGATTTTGTTCCCCCACGATGTGGATCCTTTAGTTTTGAACAATTTTCTACACTTATGTTAGCTTGACACTGCAAAGTATACATAATATTTGAAATATGTTTTAAATAGAAAGGATAAATTTAACCACAATATAAAATAATGTTAAATATAGGAAAAATACATGTGCTTCGTCTGAAAGCCAATGATTTACAAGTGCTTTGTATTGTTCCTTATCTACTCGATCATCTGAAAGTTGTGCTAAATTTGCTTCAACAGATATGTTCACATTAAACTTTGCATTGCTCTTCACCTCACACTTCCAATGCTTCCACTTATCACCCATATCACTAATCATAACTTTCTTGACCTTTTTAGTAAGTGGTTAAATTTAGAACTTCTCCTGTACTAAAAAATGTTGTAAGAATTACAAGCTAACAATGAACAAATGAACATATATAAATGACTTAAAAACCTCTACTATTTTCCACATTTCTTCCTTATAGCTAGATGACATTACTTTCTAGCTTTTGAAGTGAAGAGGCTCAAGCTGTGACTTTCTAACCATGCTACCTAAGAAATGATTAAACTTTGCACCTTTGAAACTAATTGGTCTATTTACAATGTTGAAATTAACATCAATCTTTTCTCCATCTTCAGTATCCCAAACATCAAGCGCATGAGTATATCCTCTAGTTTTTTCAAACTAATTCATCACTTAGAAAATAGGTTAAAATTATAAATCGATTATAAATAAAAAAAGTTAAAGAAACATCTTGGTTTTCATACCATTGGATGTGGTTGCTCACTTGGCTAGAATTGCTGGGCCAGTTTGAGGAGCTCCATGATGTTGTTTTTGCTGTTGTTGAACTTGTGATTGCATTTGCGATTCTACTACCTCTTTTTGGGGTTGGCTTTGTGGTGGTTATTGCATCATGGATTGGGATAATTGTTGTTGTTTAAATCCAAGTGACTGTTGCCTTAGTGGCTATGGTTAAATTTTTTAGTGACCAAGGTTAGATTATGTAGAGAGAACAGTAGGAGGTGTGGTGCGCACCTTACAAAGAAATTTACGCTTTGCCATATTCTGCAAATTAAGATAGAAAAATAGATAAGTAGCTTTACCAAAACTAAAGCTTTTGTAGATGAAATAACAATTAAAAACATAGAAGGAACATTACATTTAGGAAATGATCAAATAGGATTCAAGATACGTGCAGATGTAACTAGAAAGAACTAATTAAGAATAAATTGGTGAAGCATAGCAAGAAATCTGTTCCATTGTCAATTAATTTAAGCCAAATGCTTGAAATTGGATATTACTGACATTACTCTGACTAAAACCTTTGCAATTCCCTAGCAAATCACTTGCTTGAGTCCACTGCAAATAGAGAAAATAAAGTGACGTAGGTTTTCTTATGAGAGAAAGTGGTGAAGATTTTAGGAACACAAAGAAAAGGAAGTGAATATATACCTTTTAGGGTTGTAAAGAAAGCGGAGAAATTTTTTTTGGAGACTACTCTTTAATCTTAAGAAAACAAAAATAACGCCTTTACATTTGAGATCTAAAATATTACACATTTTTAATTCTTGAGTTCGGGTATGTGTTTGGCCCGAAAAAAACACCAAATTCATTAGTTTTTAATAACATGCTAAACAATTTAACCACAATATAAATTAATTATAATATTATTATACATTTCATATAACTAGTTAAATTATTTATTAATTTCATATTACTTCTTAAAACTAAAATATAGATAAAGTACATATTTACTATCAAGTGATTTAATTAAATCAAAAACTAATTCTACCTTTCACAAAAATAAAATTTTACTTATTAAAAAATTTTAATATGTTATTTATATATTTAGTTTTATAGGAACGTGAAGTCTTCCATTACCTCTAATTGGCGTCATTTTGTCTATTTTGTTTCATTGTCATTGAAAATCTCTCATACTATGATTTAGGCAAGAAACCTAATTCAAATCTTATTGTCAGAGCACTACAATCAGTTCACGAGAAACTAACAAGCCCCTTCAATTGATTTGGCTAAGCACCACACTTTCCTCATCATATTTTAAGGTAAGTCAAATCATTTATCAATCTGTGTTTTCTTAATTATATTTGTGAAAGCAAAAACCATGTCATTAAAAAATATGGTAGGTAAAGAAAACATAAGAATAGTGGTATAAAACACAACCTTTCTTTAAGCAAGAATTAAGTTTTCATCTTATTAACATAACAACTTTGCAACTACTAGACCAGAACATTCTATAAAAGCAATTTCCCTTTGATAAATACAATGATATATGTTTTCAAATTTCCTTCCAAGCTATTATTTAACTGCTTTACTAAAATGTAATTGCAGGCTAATGTTTTAATGGACAAACATTGGATTATGTTTAAGGACAAGGCATGTCCTGAGTATATGGAAGGCACTAAAAAATTTTGGATTTTGCATTTGAGATAAAAGTGAAAGATGATAAAATCATATGTCCATGTGAAAGATGTATTATGTCATATTGACATCTAAGAGACCTGCTCTTTCAACACATAACTCATTTTGGATTCTTAAAAGGGTGTAGTAAATGCGTTGTTCATGAAGAAGAGTCTTCCTCAGTTGCATCTACCTATATGGTTAAAGAAGAGTTACATATTGACGATAATATGAACAAGCTGCTACAAGATGTATTTCTAATGCTTGAATTATAGGAGAGACTATAAGAACCAACTACAACTACAAGTGAACAACTTCATTATGCCAGAGAAAGAGGTAAATTTCGTGATTTACTAGAAGATTCAAAACAAGTGTTGTATCCTAGCTGTAAGTCGCATACCAAATTGTCTCGTGTGATTCATTTATATCACCTAAAGTGTTGAAATGGATGGAGCAACAAATCTTTTGACATGTTGCTGGAGTTTTTGAAAGATGTTCTACCAGAGGGAAATATCCTGCCTAAGTCATATTATAAGGCTAAAAAGTTAATTTTCGCATAAGGATTTGGTTATGAAAAGATACATGCTTGTCTTAATGATTGTATATTATTTTGGAGGGACAACATTTCATGGGATTGTGGGAAAGCAATACAAGTGTCATGCTGCTAGGCGAAGTGGTGGAGTGCTGCATCCTAGATGGAAAAAGTCCAGTAGTCGAAAGCATCACTAGCTTACATTCTGACTCGATAGCGAAGGACCACCTTGCAAGGCTGAATACTCCTGGGTGACCGATAGCGAAGGACCACCTTGCAAGGCTAAATACTCTTGGGGTGACCGATAGCAAAGTAGTACCATAAGGGAAGGGTGAAAAGAACCCCCATCGGGGAGCGAAATAGAACATGAAACCGTAAGCTCCCAAGAAGTGGAAGGTGTTCGGGGCTCTGACTGCGTGCCTGTTGAAGAATGAGCCGGCGAATCGTATACAGTGGCTTGGTTAAGGGAACCCACTGGAGCTATAGTAAAAACGAGTCTTCGTAGGGAAATTGCCACTACTTATGGACCCGAACCTGAGTGTGGGGAATCTAGATGGCTGTCCAATAAAGAAGGTCAAGAGGATGGGTTACAATCTGAAGTTCAACAAGGTAGGAAAAACCTGCAAAGATTTTACGATGGTTTCCTTTAATACCTAGATTAAAAAGATTGTTCATGTCTTCTAAAACAGCGAGAGATATGACATGGAATGAGAATGGTCATAAAAAAGATGGAAAACTAAGTCATCCAACTGATTCAAAAACTTAGAAACATTTTAGATCCAAGTATCCCCATTTTCCTTTTGACCTCGTAATGTGTGGATGGGATTAGCTACTGATGGATTTAATCCATTCTGAACAATGAATGTGACACATAGCACGTGGCTAGTAATGTTGGTTCCTTACAATTTGCCACCTTGGCTGTGCATGAAACAACCAAATTTTATTTTATCACTCCTTGTTCTGGGCCTAAAAGACCTGAGGATTAATTGGATGTATACATGCAACCTTTACTATAAGAGCTACTAGAGTTATGGGAAGTTGAAGTCCAAACATTTGATGCTTCAAAACAAGAATCATTCAAAATGTGTGCCATTATTCTATGGACAATAAGTGATTTTCCAACTTATGCTAACATTTCTAGTTGGAGCACAAAAAGAGAATTCGTATGCCCTATTTGTGGATGTTACACTGCATCTAAGTGGTTATATCATAGTAGAAAATTGTGTTATATATGTCATCACAGATGGTTGGATAAGAACCACAGATACTTATAAATCTCAAATGGACCTCTAGGATCTTGGATTAAGTAGTGAACTTTATCCCAAGAAGCATGCTGGAAGCCACAATACATATTTGCCTAGAGCATATTACCAAATGACATCAAAAGAAAGAGACATTTTCTTGCAAGTTTTAAAAGACATAAAACATCTTGATGAGCTTTCTTCAAATATTTCTAGATGTGTACAATTGAACAAAGGAAAGCTAATTGGGTTAAAATGTCACGATTGCCATAATGTAATTTAAGAGTTCTTCCTTATAGCAATTCGAGGAACTATCCTGGATAATGTAAGCACAATTTTAATTGATTTATACAATTTTTTTAAAAGGCTTTGGTCAAAGGAACTTTATGAAGTTGATATCGAGCATATGGAGTCAAAGATTGCTCTTACCATTTGCAAGTTTGAAAGAATCTTTCCACCATTATTTTTTACAAACATGGTTCACCTAGTAATCCATTTAGCTTCTGAGGCAAAAGTAGCAGGTCCGACTTCATTTCGGACATTGTATGTTATGGAAAGGTACATTTTTTACGCCATTTTAAATTTAGTGTTTGCATTTACTTCATTGAAAACTAAATTTAATTTTCATATACTATTTCTCTAATCATATGTGCATAACCGAACCTATCCAGAAGCATCAATTGTTGAAAGGTATATTGCAAATGAAATTTTAAGTTTTTGATTCAGGTACTTATTAGATGTTGAGACTCGATTTAATGGAACTAGACAAAATGATGAAGATGAGAATCTATGTTCACAAGAGGTTGACTTGTACAACATGGGCCAACCATTAGCAAGGAAGAATGTTGTTGGCACTGATGCTAAGAAAAGAAAAAGAGTCTATCGAGAAGCCTTAGACAAATAAACATTGTTGCAAGCACATAGTTATGTCTTACACAATTGCGATGCAGTTGCCTCACTTTTAAAGTAAGCACTTACCACTTCTTTTCTCTTAAAGATTAAATATACATTACAATTTCAAACTCTTATAACCCTAAGTGTTCATTACATACATATGTAGAGAGCATGAAAAGGTTATAAGGAGAGAAGCATGTCCAAAGCATTTAAGTAGTTACGATATTCAAAAAATTCAAAAAATTCAAAGTCGTAACTTTGCTATATGGTTTAAAAACACGTGAGCCTTAAATAATATACTTTCTTAATATTTTATGAATTATTATAATAAAAATTGAGTCTTACAGGTTGAGATTTTGGATTGGCAAGGAAGTACACTAGTCACAGATCAGATTCGAAAACTTTTAAGGGGTCCATTACCACATATTAGAAAGTACTCTAGTTATATTATTAATAGATACAGGTTTCACACAAAATCACTTGAAACAAAGTTAAAAACATAAAACATTGGAGTGATGGTGATGGTGATGGCCAAGACAAGTAGTTATTCAACTACAAGAGATACTCATCCCATTATAGGGAAAGTTGCTTACTATGACTAGTTGATCGATATCATC
>JANSVA010000217.1:14767802-14781902 GCA_025504915.1 Erythroxylum reticulatum
AAATTTATAATTACTGGTTTTATGATTAAATGTATGAGATGCCATGTGGAGTTCAGTAGTGATCGCACGTAGCACTCTCTTATCTTAGGATATATATCGGAATGACCTACAGGCGTCCCGGTGCGTACCCTAGGGTAATGGGGTGTTACAATATGAGATTCTGTCTATGCATCATATGTGAACGCTATACATGCCATATTTTATTATTTGATGCATTTTATAAAATGCATGTTTAAATAAAGATGTTGTGATTAGAGTAGTCAGTCTGAAAGAGCTTTAAGTTCAGAATTCTACACGTAGAGCTTTGCTCCGTGATTTTTGTATCTAGCTGAGCCCAATGAGCTAGTATCTGTATCTGTATCTGAAAGGCACACGGTCATAACAAATAATAACGAATCTGGAGTCTCATATGCATCTATATTTGTATACTTATGATTATGAAATATATGATCATGAAATCTTTTCTAAAATTGTGATGGTAAAGTGATATGCCATGATAATGTGATTGATTGGGTTATACATGTTCTGAAAGAATGTATGTGAAATGTGTGACATTTATTATGTCTTATTGAGATGGAAAATATTTGTGAAATTGTTTGGTTGTGTGATATTTGTGTATTTGACTTGAGTGAGATCATCAATGATGGTTCAATCATTGAGTTCACAAAACTCATCAAAAATTGTAACGTGGCTTTTCAGGTTCAAAGGAGTTATCCAATTAGATCAATTAGAGTTAAGCCATTGTAAATGAGCATGAGTTAGGGGTCAGGAGCAGTTAGTACCTACATATGTCTTCAGTTAATTTGTATTAAACATTGCATTACACAACTGTTGTATTCTGTACACATGAATTATAAAATGTAATGACTTTTCTTGTTGAATATGTTTGTATTGAAATGGGCCCAAATGAAATATGAGTTTCTTAAGATATGTCTGATGTGTGAAAGGTTTGTAATGTGTTATTTTGATAGTCTTAACGTGCCATCCCCGTAGAGTATATTCTCGAATATCATCGTTATTTTTGGGAATATACCCTATAAGGGTGGTATGTTACACGCTAGATGTGTACAGTTAAGCCAAAGAAAGCTAATTGGGTGAAAAAATCATGATTGCCATATTCCAATTCAAGAGTTCTTCCCTATAGCAATTCGAGGAACTATCCCAGATAATGTAAGCATAATTTTAATTGATTTATGCAATTTCTTTAAAGGGTTGTGGTTAAAAGAACTTTATGAAGTTGATATCGAGCATATGGAGTAAAAGATCGCTCTTACCATTTGCAAGCTTGAAAGAATCTTTCCAACATCATTTTTTATAATCATGGTTCAACTAGTAATTCATTTTACTTCTGAGGCTAAAGTAGCAAGTCCGACTTCATATCGGACAATGTATGCTATAGAAAGGTACATTTTTTCACGCCATTTTAAATTTAATGTTTTCATTTACTTCATTAAAAACTAAATTTAATTTTCATATACTATTTTTTTTCAAATGATAGGTATTTAGGGACACTCAAATCATATGTGCGTAACCGAACCTATCCAGAAGCATCAATTGTTGAAGGGTATATTGTAACTGAATGTTTGACTTTTTGTTCAAGATGCTTATCAAATGTTGTGACTTGATTTAACATAACTATACGAAATGATGAAGATGAGAATCTTTGTTCACAAGAGGTTGACTTGTATAATATGGGCCGACCATTAGGAAGGAAAACTATACATTAACAATTTCATACTCTTGTAACACCAAGTTTTCATTACATACATATACAGAGAGCATGAAAAGGTTATAAGGAGAGAAGCACATCCAAGGCTTTTAAGTTATTATGTTATTTAAAAAATTCAAACTTATGACTTTGCCATATGGTTTAAAAAACATGTGAGCCTTAAATAATATACTTTCTTAATATTTGATGAATTATTATAATAAAAGTTGAGTTTTGCAAGTTGAGATTTTGGATTAACAAGGATGTACACTAGTCACAAATCATATTCAAAAACTTTCAAGGGGTCTATTACTGCATGTTAGAAAGTACTCTGGTTATATCATTAATGGATACAGGTTTCACATAAAATCATGTAAAACAAAGTTGAAAACACAAAATAATGGAGTGATGGTGATGGCCAAGACAAGTAGTTATTCAACTACAAGAGATACTTATCCCACTATAGGCGAAGTTTCTTATTATGGCCAATTGTCTGATATCATCCAATTAAATTATCACGACAATTATAAAATTGTTTTGTTTAGGGTTGACATAAACAGAGGCTAAAAAATAGACAAGTTTGGATACACATTATTTAACTTTTCACACATAAGTCATAAAGGTGCAAATGTACATGACGAATCATTTGTTTTTATATTAGATGCAAAAAAAAATTATTATGTCAGACATCCATTGTATGAAGATTGGTTAGTTGTGAAGCACGTGACCACCAGAGATGTCTATAATATAGAAGATGCATTAGGAAATAGGACAGTACAACCAACTGAACATATTGAGGTTGAAGATGTTAATGGTGCCACAGATGATGACTATCCCTTAGCCAGAATTGATACAAATATTGAAGAAGGAGATGAACTTACTCTAGAAGAGCAAATGTATAGGAATTTAGAAGGATGTGAAAGTGAAATAGAAGAAATATTCTAATCATCACGAATAGAAGAAATATTTCTTATATGCAAATCAACTTGATGATAATGAGCTTGTTAATTGCTTATAAGACTATTTAGAGTAAAGTTGTGATAGGATTGTGTTACTTTTTTATAACTTTATTTCTTCCCAAAAATTATATCTCTTCAACTACAAATTTTCTTTGTAGTTAACTTTATATGTTCAAATATGCAATGTTAGTTTAGAATCAATTCTCTAACTCATCAAGAAAGTGATTTCATTCCATTCATATTTCATATATGTTCTATATAAGATTTCCCTCTTTATAGGTGACCAAGCAAAAGGATTTAAATCAACTGATTCCATAAATTGAAATAGTAGTTTTAAACGAAGCAAAAGAGCACGTTCAACCTAAACAAAGTTGTAGCAAAGAATTTGACAGTGAACTAACCTATAAGCAAACCCCATAAGAAACTCTTGTTCAAAAACTTCTAGTGATATGTTAGTTAAAGAAGTGAAGACCAAATTTAAGAGTGACATCTGACAATACAACTTGCAAAATATTAAGCAAAGAAAACCTTTTGCTCTTCACAGAACAACTGTATTCAAGAAATTCAATAAAAGCAGCAAGCATGATCAAGAAAGAAGAATTTTGTTCCCTTTTTGAAAATAAATATTTAGGTTTCTTTTTTACCCGCAACTCAAAAAAGATTTAGGTTTCTTGTTTACCTGCAATGGAGGAGTCAATTGCATAGTAAGTTCAACTTCAAGAGTTTGACTTCTCCTCTTACCATAGAGATCATCTTCAAGCTTTTTTGCTTTACCGATTGAACCAACTTCACCTAAATCTTTCTCGACTCAACAATCGTACAGCTTGCAGTATTGATTTGACCAAAATTGTAGAGGATTAAATCTCCCCTTTCCCCTACTATAGCTTAAAATCTCAATTCCCCTGCTTCGTGACACCTGACCTTGTCGGGACATGATTTAGGCAACCTGGCAATTACTCAGACAACACCACACCAATCGCAAAAATATATCAATTTTTTAATAACAATGTAATAAAAGTACAAAAGAGAAATATACACATGTGCAAGGAGGACATGTGCTTTTCCCTTTATAGCTTAACATTTCTTTCTTTTCAATACCTGTCTTTGTTTGTGTATGATTTAGGCCACTTCAACACCTGTCCTTGTTAACAACTTACATCAATAATAAAAAAATTTATATTTAAAAAATTAATAATGCATTTATATTTCAAAAGTAAAGATGCTAAGAACATATATATAGTACATGTCTTTTATCACCTCATATGGCACTCAAAGCTGAATTTTCCTTTACCAATAAAGGATTAAAATTGATATGAATTTAGTTAATTCTACAAACATTATCTCTATCAAATTATATAATTCCTATTTTAAAATGAAACTATAATTAAACTTAAATTTCTATATATTACTTTAATTTATATTTTTAAGTTATTAATTAATTATATACATAGTCATTATTTTGGAAATATAAATGTTATTTGCAAAATTAATTATTTTTTCTATTTACTTGAATTCAATGACAGATAATCTTGTTTGTCCCTATTGCTACTAACGTCACTAAACTATCATTAGTGACCCAAATTTAGGGATGGAACCCAAGATCTGTCACTATACCCTTGAATTTAAGGATTAATTTCAGTGGTCGTCCCTATTGCTACTGACACTCTCCTTAACTATTGCTATAACCTTCATTTAGTAACAATCTTTCTATGTGTCACTAATAGTAGGCATCACTATGTGTCACTTTTTTGTAGTGGACAATCTAAATTATGAACTTATATTCATTTTTTAAAGTCTTCAAAAATAAAACTATTAAATAAAAGTTTATAATAAGTTTGTTCCATTTGCTCAGCGCTTGAGTCATTTTAAAACTTAGCTAATCAATTAATGAAGAAATTTTTTATCCACTAATAATATTGAAAGTGTAAAATGTTTTAAAAGAAGATAATCACTTTTTAAAGAGTGGTTCAATTAGTAATCCCTTTTTAAGGACTGCTTCAATTAGTCTGTGGAGTCTCTCTAAAACTTTCAATTATCAAGGAAATTTAGTGATCAAGTATCCTTGACCTTGTAAACTTTTCTAAAACATTAAGAAATAGAGTTGTAAGGCATAAAGGAGGCTCAACAATTCCTTGAGTTAAATTGATGGTTTAATTTGTTAAACAATTATTTAAAAATACATAATTTGAAAATTAATATAAATTTTGATAATTAATTTAATACACATAAAATAAGATTTTTATTTTAAAATAAAATTTTCAATTATTTATTATGGAAAATAACCGTTAGTTGATAAGGTAGGAATAGCTTTAAATCAATTAAAGTTAAGATGTAAATTGAAATAGCATGTATTTGTCTCATTTTTAATGCGGAAGAAATAAAAAGATCTTATGGAATGGAAATGGGCTGATCTTTAGAAAGTAAGCTTCTTCGTGTTAAGCAAGTGGCTCATTAATATATTATAGGAAACTTGTATAGGCAGAAAATGACCAAGATTTGGATCGAAGCCTTTGTAGATTTCAACCCCACGATATTTTTTTCAAATGAATGACCATTTGATGTGTGAAATTTGTAAGAACAAATATTTATGGTGCCATAGAATATGCATGTACCAAACTAAGTATAAGTTACTGAAATAAAAAATTTAATTAGAATTTAAAAACACTATATATCAAAACATAATTTGACACTGTTGATTGATATTTTTATATAAATTTATAAAAGTTATCTTTTTAATATGAGAATTTACACTCATTTTTTATATAAGATGTTATAATCTCTCGTCCTTAAATTTTTTAATATCTTATCAAAATTTATAAAATAATTTCTCATTTTTAACTGAAAATTGAATTAAAGGTTGATCATATGTTACTCATTACTTATTACTTGTGACTATATTGTTGTTATTATTCCCTTTTTTCATCATGCTACCCCACTTTTTATGTGAGATATTGGAATAAATATATTAAAATTCACATGATTAAGATAGAATATGATAAACTCTACAGAAAAAACATACTCAATTGATCCAAAAATGTCGCCTATAGTTATTTGTGACATCTCTGTTTCGTCACATAAAGCGTCGTTCATTTCCCTAGTTGACAATAATAGGTGACATTTCCATAAATTGTAGAAAAATAGTATTAGCTACAAAAAAAAATTGTAGTTAATGCATTACAAAAATGTAGCTAAAAACCAGATATTAGTCAATGTTGGAGTGGAAAAAATTCAACAGGAAATGATTGACAATGAAATATAATGTAGCTAATAGTTTTTGGCTATGTTTTTCTTTTCGTAGCTATATAGTGTTAGCTACATTTTTTATAACATAAAACGATGTTATTTGCTACGTTTACCATAACGTATCCAAATATTATTTACTATGTTTTTTATAACGTTCCTAAATATTATTTGCTATATTTTTTATAACATAGACAAATGTTATTTGCTATGTTTTTAATCTATGATATTGAACAATATGTTTTGTATATAACGTATCAATATATTTTTATTGTGTTAATTGCTTATTATTATAAAATAAATTTGTAGAAAAAATTATTAATTAAAGATGTCAAGCATTGTATATAAAGTAAAATTATATAAATATCATTAAATTGTACCAATTAAAAGAATATAACATTAAAGGATGTTCAATTGTTCTTATACAAGATATTAATAGCAACTTGAGCAATTCTTATAAACAAAACAATAAATAAAGAGATCACTTGACAAATTAGAATATGTGTGTCATACTAAAAAAAAGCTCAAATTCCAAAAATATTATAGCATAACTGAACAACTACCTAGTTATCCAAGTCCATAAACCTGTAATCATTCAAAAACGTCAGTATATTGTGAGAGTATTGATACACTAAGTATTTGGTTTTGATTAAAGAAAACATCACATAACTTCAAATTAGCTTCTCCTATATTTTATATATTTGGAAAAAAATTTGTGTAATCAACATATACCATATGTTATTTTTGGTAAGAACATGAAGTCAATGGTAGATTAGCCTTAGTTAGGTAGTTATGATTAAGGAGATAAATTTCTTGTTTCTTGTAAACTTGTATATATATTATTTCTTATAGGCTCAATAAAAAGGAAGCATTTTTTTACCATCTCTATATTTGTTTGTGACGTGGTATCAGAGCCTATCTAGGTTATCGACCTTTTGCTGCCATGGTTGTAGAAGACAAAAGTGATGGAGTGATATGAAGGAAGATGATTTCACCGTATGACATTACAATAAGTGATAATCCTAAAAGTTTGATAACATAGATTCAATTAAAGAATGAAAACTATAATGAATGGGCTTGTTATTTGTGGACTGCGCTAACAATGAGAAAAAAATTGGTGTTATAGATGTAACGATCAAGCAACCAGATGAGAAGTCACCAGATCTATAAGCTTGTTAGACTAATAATTCATTATTGGTCTCCTGAATTATCAACACCATTGAACCTTCACTGTATTCGACTATTTCACATGTGGAGGTGGTGCAAGATCTTTGGGATACATATAAAAACACTTCTCAATAGCTAATGGACCACACATATAACAACTGAAAGCTAAACTTGACAGAGTGCTAACAAAGGGGATTGAGTATAGTCATATACTATGGAAAATTGAAGAAGTTGTGGGAAGAATTGGTTAATTATGAACAGATGCCAATGTGTAAGTATAGGTTATACAAGTGCAAAATTGAATCCACATTAGAAAAGAAACATGAAGAGAAAAGTTCATCAATTTATCCTAGGTATCAATGAAATGCTTTATAGAACAATAAGACCTAATATACCTGCTCAAGATCCTTTGCCAACTTTAAATAGAGTTTATTCAATCCCAATGTAAGAAGAGCGTGTAAGAGTCATTGCTTGTGGAAAGAAGGAACTTGGTGAAGTGATGAGCTTTGTTGTATAAGTAGGATCGAGTTCTCAAGGGCGAGGTGAAGGGAAAAGACAAAAATACAATGTGCAACAATTGTAACCGTATAGGGCATGAAACTGATAGTTGTTTTCAACTAATTAGATATCCTAAATGGTAGGTAGATCATCCTCGAGGAACAAGATGAGAAACTAGACAGAACAAGGAATGAAAACAATTGATTAATTCTAGGAGCAGAGGACATGAAGGAGGATTCAAGCAATGCAGTTCAAGCCTCAACATTAGGAATAATGGATAATGTTATAGTCTTAGATGTTAGCAAGACTTCTGTTACTGAAATTAAAAAAGAGCATTGGAAAACATTGAGAAACTTTTTAAATGCTGCAAAGATGGAAGCAAATGAGAAATTAACTAGTAAGTGTTCTTTTACAAAATGGATAATTGATAGAAGTGCTTCTCATCACATGATAGGATGGCTAGAATGTTTGTGTAATGTTTGATATGTGATGAAATGTCCCATAAGGCTTCCAAATGGGAATCAAAATACTACCACAAAGGAAGGAATGAAGGGGCTTAACAATGAATTGAAGTTAAACAATGTTCTTTGTGTGTCAAGTTTGATGTATAGTTTGACTTCCTTATTACAACTACTTAATGAATCAAATTGTGTGGCTCAATTCACTAACAAATTTTTATGTTAAATAGGACTACACTTTGATGATGTAAATTGGTATGGGTGAGCAACAAGAAGGGCTCTACTTCTTTCATGCAATGGTGATTGTAACAACTATAAAGAATAGTAGTGAGAGCTCTTTTGAAATATGGCATAAGTGGCTGGGACATCCATCTTCTAAGATTGCATAGTTGATTCCTAAAGCTATTCCTAGTAAGAATATTAGTATAGAATAAAGCATGTGCAGTTTATCTTAGAACAAAATAATTAAGAGATCGTTTTCCTGTTAGTAATGAAAAAACTCTAAAAATATTTCAATTGTTTCATTATGATTTGTGGGGGCCTTATCAAAAACCAGTTTTTGTGTGGTGCTAGATATTTCTTAACTATATCGATGATTTTTCACGGCGACCAGGATTAATAGATTAATTGATAAAAAGGAGGTGCCAATGAATTTTTGTAAATTTCTTTGATATGGTGAGGCGTAAATTTAACAAAAAAATGAAAGTTGTACGTAGTGATAATGGTTCAAAGCTTAGATTCACAAGTAATTATTTTCATAAACATGGCATTGTTGTAACATCCCATTACCCATGTTAAGGTTAAAATTGTAAATGTGAGAGATTCACTGAGAGATTAGAAATGTGTTGCATGCTTATGCATTATGTGATATGCTCATGCACATGAAAACTACTGTATAAGCATTCATTGACATTCCGAGTATAATTGTGTATAAATGTGAGTATATTTAGAATGTTAGCCCTCAAAATTTCTTCTTGAAGAATAAGTATGATTTACATTAATTATGAGGTCTTTATGAAATTTTGTGGAAATTAATTATTATGTTAATGTTAGAAAGATTATATGATATAGGTTGAGTGAAATAAAGTGAAAAGGTTATAAGAATGTTCAAGGGATGTTTTTGGCAAAACACTTAAGGTTAAAAGAACATAAGCTTATAAGGAAGGGTAAAAGGGGCTCTTTGGGCTTATTAAGGGCAGAAATGGAAGAAAGAAATGTAGTCTTGCTTTTCAAGAAGGGGGAAACATGAATTGAGGGGGAGGAACAGAAATTAAGAAAGAAAAAGAAGAGAGTTTCGATGGTTGAGAGAAAAGAAAAGAGTTGAGCTGAGGTTTCAGCATTTCTTACTCTTGAGAGAGATTTTGAAGTGGTTCAAGAAGAGAAAAAGGAAAAGGAAGAGAAGAGCTTCTAATTGAGCCAAAGATCTCTTCATTTGATGAAGAATCAAGGATAAACATTCGCATTTATACATTTCTAAAATTTAGAAGCAAAGGCTAAACTGAAGCGTACTGTGAGTAGACCTAGATGGTCTTACTTTATTGTTTGTTTTGCTTATTTTATGAATTGAGTGATTATGAATATTCATGAATGTGATTTGATCATTGAATTCCAAACAATGAAGGTCCAATGATTGTGGTATATAAACGAGATATTGCAGTGCTAATTATATGTGAATGTGATCAACTAAATGCTTCATTATATGAATGCATGATCACAAAGTGTTCTCAGCATAAATGTTGAATGCCAGAATAAGGTTTGATGATATATGACAGTGAATAAGTGATCATATGCTATTGATGCATTTCACTACATGAATACATGAAAGATAAAGGCAGTTCTGACCCGAGTAGCCAATGTGAAAAGAGCATTAAGGTCAGTTATGCATATTAGAGCCTCAGGCTCAATGTTTAATGAGCTCGGTATCCCCAACGGATATGGGACAGTTATCAATGAGTTCGATATCTACAATAGATACGGGACAATTATAGACACTCGGTCACAACAAAGAAATAAATAAAGTGAGTCTCACGTGCATTGCATATGAAAATTGATATGTATGTTTAAAATGAACTGTGTGACTGCTCTGAATGTGAATCGTGAAATAAGTGATCAAAATGATTTGTGATGCTATTTGATTATGATTGAAATGATGTGAATTAAGTGATGGTATGATTTATATGTATTTTGCGATTGAGTGAGCAATCGAGAATGGTTACTCACTGAGTTCGCAAAACTCACCCAAAATTTGCAACTATTTTTCAAGGCTCAAAAGAGTTTACCCCATTGAACCAACGAGAATATAGATACTACATTTAAGTAAGATGTAGAGGTCGGGATTAGTTGGCATTTACATTGATACTTTCTTATTTATGTATTCCGCAACTTTTGTTTAATGTGTAATTGAATACATTTCTGCATGTAATAACTTTCCATATTGGGAAGGTTTGCAAATGAAAATGAATTGCGGTGTAGTGTTAATAAATGTGATTTTTTTTGTTATGAAAGAAAAGATTGGGCCGATTTTGATTACTAATTTCTACATATGCTTATATTGTTTCAAAAAAAAGATTTTGAATTGAGGTTTGAGCTGTTTGACTATTCTAGCATGCCACCCTCGTGGGGTAAGTACTCAGATATCACTTGGGATGTCAAGTATGGGTCTCGAGAGGGTGAGGTGTTACATTTATATGGTATCAGAGCCCAGGATTACTATCTTATATGGTCATTTTATGAAATACGTGTCAAGGTATATACATTTTTGTCATGTCATAGCAGATAAGGGCAACTGATCCCCCAGTCTGAGTCACATATATGAGTTACATGCATGAGCATTCCTTAAGAGTTTGTTTTGTTAGAAGCACTGGAAAGAATGATGATCTGTCCAAATCTGAGCAAATAAAGGTTTATGGGCAGTTAGAAATGAGAAATAGTATCTGGTTTTGTGCACTGCATTTATATATGTGGTTGTATCATCAAACATGATATCCATATTGTACTGTGGTAATATATATCCTCGAATGTGATATAAATGTGAAAACATTTTCATGGACTGATTAAGTAAAGAAGTGATATCAATAGGAATGATGAGACCTAAAGTGTAGAAGCTAAGTTGAGAGAAAACAAAATTTACTATGGCTTGGAGAGGTCAAACTTGGACTTGAAATGAATGTCGATTAAAAGTGATAAGAGTTATGATTTAGCATAAGAATATGTCTGTGAAATTGAGATTAGAATATTATGTATCTATGATTCCGAATTGAATGTGAACATATGTATGTATAATGATATATGGTAATAGAAAGGTGAGATGATGATAGCGATATATGAAAAAATTGTTAAGGTTAAGTTGAATTGCCATTGTGAGTGCACATCTGAAAATGGGATCACCATGACAAGTGAGAATATTGAGCATATAAGTATTATATGTGTGGAGATAATATAAGAAGCAATCAATAGGACTATTTGAATATTGGTCGGTCATAGTTCCTATAGTTCAAAGTCTAAGATGAGTTAGAATAAGACATGAAAATGCTTACAGTGATCAATTGGGAATGAATTGAGATGGTTAATGATGTTACTATATATATGATGAATTTGAGGAAAAAGAAGAAGGACATGATCATGACATAATTCCTGCGATCGAGGACAGGTGCAAAAAGAGAAGTGTCATCTAGAATTAAATGAGACTAAGGTATCCTTAGTATAAGCTACTAATTGGTGAATTGTCATAAATACATCTCTAGATAAGAAGTAATGATTTTGATAATATATACCAAGGTATTAGAGTAAACAAAATTGTTTAATACCTCATTGAGCCTTATTACAAGGGATGTCCTAATCATGTAGGTTATGGAATTAATTGATCTTATTAAGATATCATGAATAGTTGAAATTGATCTTTTTGAGGTATTAAGAACGACTGATAAGTAATCATGGAAAATAGTTGATTGACAAGGATTTCATAAACAGTATTGATGATTGTAGTAAGAAATCTCCTTTCAAAGAAGAAATCTCCCTGAATTTGGTTGACTTGATCAGATGATTCAAATTAAGAATGATCAATGAAGGAATAAATCAGAAATGAATATGTAATGAATCAAAAGTGAATATTGGTGATAGAATATACTACTGAGAGTGTATGCATTTTGTTTGATATAAAGTATCCAACTATGTGAGTGGATTTTTGAATTTGAGGTGACACTATTACGGAGAACTTAGGCCCACGCTATAGTCTGTATAAATATTCTGGGAGATACAAATGATATCTACTGAATGTGTTACCAATATAGGAAGTGAAGGGTTCAAATAGATTGAAATGTGAGGATAAACTAGTATGAATGAGTAGGCATTAAAATGAATCCATGTAAAAATCAAGGAAAAATCAAATGAATTGAGAAAATCATTCGAGAAAAGAAGTCAAATGGGAAACTGAAAATATTATAAGAGCTTACTACCTTATTGAGGAAATAGATACTCACAGAATTACGAGAATAAATCATGAGCACATAAAGTTTAGAATTATATCTGTTGGAGTTAACAATGCCCCAATAGTATTATGGTATTGAAGATTAAAGCGTTCCAAGCAAAATTGTATCAATTAGTGATTAATGTAAAGAGAATTATGAGGAATTATAACATCGATATTAATTATATCATCTGAATTAGGAGATTTTGTAGTGTACAATGATGCTTGTACAAAAGATTAGGATAAAATCCAATGCAGCTTAATAAAGTGATTTCATATGCGTAGAGACATTACATATATATAGAAACATTTCAAAATTTATAGATATCATTAAAGTTGGAGTTCATTATAAAGTTTGAAAAAAATGAAAGTAAGATTGGTACATTGAATAGAGTTACTAGAAGATTTTGATGTGCAAATGAGTATTTCCCAGTAAAGCTAATGTTGTAATCTGATGCATTGAATAGAAAATTCAATAGTAGTGTATCATAAATTTAGATATTGAGGTTACCGATTTAGTTCTATAAAAAGCATAAAGTGTCGAATCGAATTTTGGGCAATTCAAAGTATAATTAACTATTGAAGTTTAAGATCAGTTTTACATGGAAGAATTAACAAAGCCCAAAAATTGACGATCCAGAATATGTAATGAATTAGAAGTGAATATTAGAGTTCTATCCCTAGGCGAGATTCAAGCATAAGAAGTAGAATATGCTACTGAGTGTGTGTATTTTTGTCTCGATGAAAAATATTCAACTACATGAGTGGATTTGGCGAAATTGAGATAACACTGTGGCTAATGTGAGGAGGATTTAGATCCACATTATATTCTATGAGAATATGCGAAGGAAATACAGATTAGATTTTGATGAATGTGTTACCAAAGCAGGAAGTTAAGTTGGAAATAGATTGAAAGGTGAGGAGAAACGAGTATGAATGAGCAAACATTAGAATAAGCCAATGTGAAATAGGAGGAAGTCTAAAGAATGGAGAAGATCATTTAAGAAAGGGTGAGTCAATTAGGAAATTGAAAAAAAAAAGCGAGATAATGTTACCTCATCAAGGAATTAGTCATTTAAGGAATTAGGAGAGCTAATCATGGGCATTTGGAGTTTGAAAAAAAATCGTTTGATTTAACAGTTGCCCCGATAGTACCCTGATATTGAAGATTAAAGTGATCTAAGTGAAATTTGATGATGTATTAAAGGTATTCGAAAATTTGAGAAGAATAATTTGAATACGTGAAGAAAAATATGTAACACGTATGTGTAATATGAGTAAAGAAAATTTTGAGGAATTTTATTGATATTAATTTCATCGTATGGATTTGGAGATTCTATAGTATGCAATGATATTTTATAAGAGATTTGGATAAATACAATGCAGCAGGATAAAGTGATTTCCTATGTATGGAGACGACTAAAGTCTTATGAGTTGATTATTCGATACATGATTTAGAGATACTACAGTAATGATTTTTTTGAAGTTTGGAGACTGTATATGTAAAGGAATATACGAGTACGGATCCTAAAAGTTTGAGGCAATCACTGAATTGAGAGAATTGAATATGAGATCGAGAAGATTGATATAAATACCGAAAGACCA
>JANSVA010000217.1:14790654-14806247 GCA_025504915.1 Erythroxylum reticulatum
TGAATGGTTTAGCTATGTTATGTATTGAGAAGAATATGTTGGACAATATTGATCTTGATAATATTATTAATGATTTTTCATCTAGAAATGCACGGAGAAATTGGTTTTTATAAATCATGATCCTCTGTGTATTTGTTATTGTTATGATCATTTAATATTTAGTTGATTATGTAAACTTATAAATTGAGTCATTTATGTTTCATATCATACAAACATGCAAACTTAAGTATATTGTCGATTTATTGGGGCTCTTTTTTTAATTTCACCCACAACTTATTAAATGATAGAAACGGCCCTGCTTGCTCCTAAGATTTGAATACACATTAATTTCGGGCTCTACTATTATCTGTGGAAAATCAAACACCCGTAGCTATTACTTTGATCGCTTTCACACAAACATTCTAACTTTACAGTAAAAGAGTACAAGAAAGCTCTTTAAGGACAAAAATTGGAAGGAAAACAAAATGTAAAGAGGAATAAGTTTCCTATAGAATTTAAAGCTACAACTAAGGGGGGTTGATTTGTATGAGAGAATGGTAATAGGAATGTGAACAAATATAGTGAGGAATGAATTAAATATTATTATTATAATTATGATAGTTGGTTAAGAGGAAGGAATGATTACTATTACCATTGATAGTGGTTGATTTGTAAAAAAATTTAGAAATAAGAATTTATTATATTTTAATTAATTTATTAATAATATTGTAATTAACTACTTACAATATATAAAATATAATTAATTGAATTATAATTAACTAATTACAATATTTTAATTAAGAAATTAATTATAATATAATATAATATAATTAATGATATTATTTTAATTAAATATATTGTAATTAATTAATTAGTATTAAAATTTTTTAAAAAAGAGTCACTACTAAAAAAAAAGTTTCATGCCTCCACTAAATAAAAGATATGGAGGATTCTCTAAAATTAGGATATCAAATTATTGTTCCTATAATAATAATCAATAATTAGTCACTTACTTTTCATTTCTTATCACGTCTTCTTTTTACTCCACGTAACCTTAAGATAAAAAGCAACCCATATTGGAGCTATTAGCATCCTTAAGCAAACCTACATTATGACAACTCTTCAAGCAAAAGAAGTTCAATTGAGCCAGTATCAACACCTGAGTGGTGCTCCCATCATTGGAGCTTTCATACTTGCTTAAGGCCTCTTGCAGTCGAAGAATCTACCCTAAATTTTTTTATCCAAAGCACAACTATCAAATACATTGATACCAGAAGATTGAACAATAAAGGCAGTGGGTGAAGTTAATGTAAATGAATTCAGTGTCAAAGGCACAGGCTTATTCAAAAGATCAACGACCTCAATGTTCACACACCTCCTCACTTAAAAGAATGAAGGCCCTCACGTTGTTATTGCAACAAAGCCATTTGTTGATCAGATAATCGATCTCCATACCTGTTTTGTAGAAATAATCAAATGGTAAGCCGCGTCGGACAAAACAAAAAGAAGATAAGCTGGAAAATTGAAGCTTTATTACTCATAAAGATAAAAGAGTATCATCAGTATAAAACAGCTGCCCCACTGATAACAATCATGACAAAAATTAAACATGTGTCCAGGGTACCAAATAATCTTTCAGAAGATGTGTCAGTTCTTAACACAGGATATGAACTTGCATGTTAATCAACAAATGCTTTTTATCCTAAACATAACAAGGCATCAAAAAACAAGAGGAAAAATAAGATAAAGGTGTGACTACCTCAAACCCTCTAAAGGACTAGATTGTTGAACTGGGGAATAAAGTGACTTCAAGATATCTGGCTGATACTTTAATGAATTGTATGGATGCAAATGGCCTGCAAGGTCCAGTTAAGTGTAGTGCAGTTTTCAAAGAAGGAACTGTGATGAAAATGCTTTCATATCCTAGAAAACACAAATAAGATTTCTGAAGTTGGAACTCCCAAAGATGCCTATACACTCACCAATGTAGACGCTCATAAAGGATCCAGCACATACAACTTCTGTCAGCATGATAATCCTGCAGTGTTATTATGAGAAAGAAAATGGCAGCATTACATAGTCTGAAACAGCAAAATTCAACATGCATCCTGAATGTCAATCAGCCAACTGTAAAACAGACTTAGCTAGTTTGTGAACAACTGATTGTGTCACCAGGTACTGCTTCATATCCTGAAAGTTATGATACATATCAGATAAGGAAAACATCATAAAACTCAGAGTATGTAAGGAAATTTCTCAACCTTAAAAATGCTGAGATTGAAAGAATGCTGATGCTGGGTTTTCACACCATAAGAAGCAGCATTGCGGCACTTTCTAGAACTTATCTGAATATTAGTTACAACGATAATAACATCAAACGCAAAAAACATGCTTGTATAAGTATGAAGTTTCTAAAAAGAAATTTGATATGCAATGGAGCAAAAATAAATGACAATTTTCCTAGCAAGAATTCAAAATCATGGAAGATGAAGAACTAAAACGTGCACAAAATTGTATTTCCTAAAACAAATCCAAATTTTAAATCAAACTATTTCTAAGATTTGCATACTTTAAGAAGTCCGGATGCATAGGTATATTTAAGAACACAATATAGACATAAATCTGTGAGAAACTACATCTTGAATATGTACTTACCATATGCAGTAATGGCAAATGGTAACCTAACAAAATGCTTCAACTTCTGGCTGAAACTATAATAGCCCTGTAAAAAAGTTATGTAAAAGTTTCTTAGCTCAGAAAGTGCTGAAAATGACGTCAAATAGCTTGCCAGCAAACAACTGTGCTGAAAAGTAGATAATCACGGGAGCAAAGCAGCCAAAATTTTGAACAACTTCCTTGCGATCAATCTAACAGTGTAACAGTTGGACTTGGAGAAGATTTAAATAGAAAAGCATACTTGTAGAGCAAATGCTTAGAATTGCATTCAGCATGCTTAATATGAAAATCCTTTCCAATAAGTACAGAAATCAGCTCAGAAGAAAAGAAATGAGCGATTACGTTTACTGTGCACACCCAAGAATTAGCATTTTACCAAAGTTCTTAATGAAGATTACCTGCAAACGTATTTTCTGAACCTGAGAAACAAAATATTGTTGAAAGATGCCTGAGACAGTGAAGAACTTGCAGTAACAGCAGCATTCCAATTCCTTAATATAAATGTCAGTCCATGCAACTAACCCAAACTGGTAACTCAAGATGAAAAGAATATAAACATCTAAGCCATATAATACCATACCTGTAAAGCCCACAAAAGGAAAAACAAGAGCCTCGCCATAACAACTAACTCAGCCAATAAAACAATTAAATATAGGGTATATAAAGAAGAAAACAACAGATGGGCATTTAGTCACAAACAAAAAAAGTTGCCTTGTTCATCTTCCTCTCTACGTGTCTAGCTGGTAAGTGTTTAAATACACCATCTTTTTCTTGCAGGTGAAACTTTTCTTATGTGTTCTCTTATTTTGTTTGTTTTGTAGCAAATTATGAGAAAATTGTAGAGATTAACAATCCTAAAATTCCTTAAAAAGGCATAGACTTCACATAGGTAAATTTTTTTCCAGCAACAATTGTATGCTTTTTATTGTGAGTTTAGTAAAGCTACACTAGTTTATAGTTGGAATGTATATTGTGATTGTTTGGGATAATAAAATGAAGTCATGGGAAATATAAAAATGGAGAAAAGGTGATTGAAAAAAGAGACAAAAAAGAAGAGGTAGGAGAAAAGGAGAGGGTGAAGAAGGAGGCAAAATGTTGGAATATTTAAGTTGTATTAAGGGGCAAAATAGAAAATGTAAAAATTTAAGGGTAAAATTGAATTTAATTCCAAGAAAGGTATTTTTGTATTGATAAAAAATAAATGAGGGTAAAATAGGACTTTAATAGTTAATGATATTTTAGTAATTATTGTGGTTAGGTTAAGTTAGGATAATTTTTTATAATTAAGAATAAAGCAAAAAAGTGAATAATGTTGAATTATTAAGTGTAATTGAGCTTAAAATTTTTCTTAAATTAGTCTAATAAAATTTTGTAATGCCTAGGTCCGAATGTTAAATAAAGGAGTAAATTGAACTATTAATTAGTTGAATATGAAATTCAACTAAAAATAACCTTAGACTGTACTCTTAGAATAGTGTACGATTCTTGAAACTTTGAAATTTTGTTATTAATAAATTATTTTATAGTGAATCATATTTTGAATTAGTCATTAATTAAATTAATAATTCATAGTTACATATATGAATTATGTTTATTTATTTCACAAATAATTAACAAAATATAAGGTGTTTCACTTTTATATTTTGTTATGTATTATGAGGTGTACCACTTGTTAATTTAGTAGAAAATGTGTTAATTAAATAGAGAATGAGTTATAATAGGTTGTGAAAAAATGATGTGAATTGTGAATCTTTGGCTTGCCTAGGATAAGCTATATTCAATGTCATAGATTGATAGATTGGTTAATTATCGATGACTAGGTATCTATTTGTGGAGTAGGTACCAGGACATCCCAAGTCCTAAGATATCCTATGCTAATGGTTAGGTGCCAGAGTGGTACCGAGATATCCTAAGTGTTGAGGATATCCTGTGCCGAGGGCTAGGTACTAGAGTTATATCAGGTACCAAATTAACTTGAAAAATTGAGGTATCCTATGTTGATATTTATACATCTAATTACGTTTCCACTCAGTGACAGATTATGATGAGTAGAGATGAGCAGACAAACCATTAAATGCAAGCCTACTAAGTTAAGTAGGGCCTAGGTGATTCAATTAATTATGAGATAAAACATAAATGAGAATAATAAAATAAAATTAGTCTTAATCATTGTTTTGATAAAATTTTGATATTTGTTAATTAACCAAATAGGTTGAGTAATGTTGTGTATTTTTGTATTATATTTATGTTTTAATCAATTGAGTAATTTCTATATATATTGAGCTAATTGATTTTAAGGTTACGATCAATTACTCTTATTAAGCAGGTAGCTGACTTCTTACCGCTATTTTTTTAGGAGATAGAGAGATTGTTGATAACCTTAGTGCATATGTTTGACAGAGTGAAGTTTAGGTGGGCCAGCATATTAAATTGAATAAGATTGTTTTTATTGTATATACTTTTGAATGTGATAGTTCAGTTTAGTTGTGCTTGTATAGATACATTTTTGTGACTGATAAACTTACTTTTTTTTTGAATTAATGATGATTTTGGTAATTAGTGATATGTTTTAGAAACAATTGGATAATTGTGGTTTAAGAATTATTGAAGGGTTACATTAGGTTGTATCATAGAGGATTTACATTTCTAGGGATGTTATTAAATGAAAAAAGCTAATGTTGTATTTTTTGTCTTATCTAGGATGGTTTCATAAGATGAATTCGTTGGCCTAGAGTTGATTATGGAATTGGATAATTTGATCCATGCTCCAGATGTGCTTGATCATGGGGATGTCAGAAAAAATTGAGTAGAAGGAAAGATGACAATGTTATAGAAAATGATACAATTCTTTTAGATGATGCAACATGCTATTACTGCAACTCCAACCTAAGGTGATTTTAGAGTAGATGGCAACTACGAGCATATCCGTAAGATGGTTGTAATAGAGTTTCGAGGTACTACTAATCTTGAGGAGGTTGAGGCATGGTAGGAGTAGACAGATAATATTTTAAATCATCTGGAGCATACCTTTGAAAGAAGGTTACAATATATTGTTTCATTATTCAGGGGCAATATACTGACTTAGTGTAAGTGAGATCTTATGTGGCATGAGAGATAAATTGGCAAGAGTTCCAGAGAGAGTTTAGAGATGAATATACTTTGTGGATATGTTAGGATCGAAAGAAGATGGGGTTTATAAATTTGGTTCAGACAAAGGAGATGTCGATGGTAGATTATGAGGCTCGCTTTACAGCATTGTTTAAGTGCATTAAAGATTGTGGCAAACCCAAAGGAAAGATGTTACCAATTTAAGCAAGGTTTGAGGATGGATATCCACTTAGGTTTAAGAGTTGCTACTTCTAATTTCAAGAAGTTACTAGAGACTGCACTCAAAGTAGAGAATGTGATAGAATAAGGCAAAAGGAGAGGAGAGCTAAAGAGACAATTAGAGAGTCATTATGGTGAGGGGAGCCGCTCTGTTAAATGGAAAGCTAGTTATTTATGATTTACTAGTGCAAGGGGTCTAGTAGAGCCGATGCCACATCAAACAAGAGTGGTAGTTTCTAACAGTTTAGTAGAGATCGAGTAGCTAGCGAGGATTCAAGATAGTATAACATAACTATTGCACCATTAGTTAGATCCAATAAAGGGGTTAGTTAGAGGTTTATAAGACCTTTTAAAAGAAGAATTAGAGGGTTATACAATTGTGTTACTTGAGGGAGAATTCATGGATGACCATGTTGGGACCCACAGAGATCAATCAACTATGTTATATTTATGGAGAGCAAGGGCACTTACAAAGGAGATGTTTGATAGTAAGGAGGAGGTCGGGAGTTATAGTGGTGCTATTGGTTTGGGTAGACGTTCACATATAATTAGTAGCAGAGATGGTTATAAAGGCATTAGACGCAAACTAGCAGTGAGTACAGGTACCAGTGGGATATCCCCAACATATGATCAAACTCAAGTGAAGATATACAATACGGTGAGGGAGCAGGCACCCCAGCTAACGATGTCAATTTTGGTATGATTTTATTATTTGATATTAAAGCTTATGTGATAGTAGACCCAAGATCTACACATTCTTACATTTCTTTAGGGTTTGCCTCTATAGTTTCGGAAGAGGTCAGTCTAGTAGGATATGACCTAAGAATCAGTTTCCAATAAGAGTGTGTGTGGTAGTAAATAGTGTAAGGAGGGAGGTGATTAGTGGGGTGGATCTATTAGTTAACTTGATGGTGATGGATTTAAGAGAATTTGATGTAATTCTTAGGATAAATTGGTTAGTACAACATCGAGTTGTGATGGGTTGTTATGCTAAGGAGGTGATGATAGAGTTTTTGGGTAAATCAACAGTGATATTTTTGGGGGATTGCAGAGTGATTCCAGTATGTATGATATTGACCATGACTGCTAGATGACTGATATTGGAAGGATGTGAGGCATATCTAGCTCATATTATATATGTGAGGCAGATGAGTCCTGGGTTAGAGGATATTTTGATGGTGAGGAAATTTTCAAAGGTATTCTTAAATGAATTATCAAATCTATCATCTTAACCAGAGAAAGAGTTTGCTATTGAGATTATACCCTGAGTTGCAACAATTTCTATTACACCTTACAAGATGGCTACTGTTGAGTTACATGAGTTAAAAAAGTAGTTAGAAGAGATATTGAAAAAGAGCTTTATTAGACCGAGCACATCATCTGAGCTCCAGTTTTGTTTGTGAAGAAAAATGATAGTAGTATGAGACTTTGCATGGATTACTGACAGTTAAATAGGATGTCCATGAAGAACAAGCACCTGTTGTCAAAGATATATGATCTTTTAGATCATCCGAGGGGAGTTGTCAGATTTTCTAAGATTGACTTGAGATCAGGATACTAGAAGTTAAAGATAGTTAGGCCAAGTATTCCTAAGATAGCTTTTCGTACTCGGTATGGCCACTATGAGTTTCTAATGATACCTTTTATGTTGACTAATGCATCAGCTGCATTCATGGAATTGATGAATAAAACTTTTTAAAAGTATGTGGATTTTTTTTTGTTAGTGTTCATTGATGATATACTTGTTTATTCAAGGAGTGAAAAGGAGCATGATTAGCATTTTAGAATTATGTTACAAATTCTAAAGGAGAGACAATTGTATGCTAAGTTGAGTGTGAGTTCTAGATGGTATCCCCCTCCTTACATTATTTACTAGCACACACTCTCCTACCGGAAACCACACTCTTAGATCATATCCTAATAGACTAACCTCCCCCAAAACTCTAGAGACAAACTTTAAAGAAATGTAAGAATATGTAGATCTTGGGTCTGCTAACACATAAGTCTTAATATCAAATAATGAAATTGTACCAAAAATGACATCTTTAACTGTAGGTGCCTCCTCCCTCGTCATATGATATATCTTTCTTTAAGTTTGAAACTGTGCTGAGGATGTCCTATTAGTAACTATACTCACTGCTGATCCACATTCAACTCCTCTACCACCACCTCTAATACCAATTATACCTGAATCTCTATTTAAACTAAAGGTGTCACTCTGACCATGTATTATCTCCTCTGCCCTTAGTCCTGAACTCTTCCCTACAATCGGACAACTCCTCTATAAATGCCTCCGTTCTTCATAAATATAACATGCCTGACTAATCCTGATAGGTCCCCAACATGGTCCTCTGTGAACCCTCTCGTAGGTAACACAACTCTATAACCCTCCAACTCCTCTATTAAAAGGTCCTCTAAACCTCTGACTAACCAGATCCAACTGATGGTGCATTAGCAGTGCTACACTATCTTGAATCCCTTTCTGCTCATTGATTGCCACCAAACCGATAAAAACTACCACTCATGCTTGATATGACATTGGCTCTACTAGATCCCCCTACATCAGTAGACCATGAATGACTAGCTTCCCTCTTAAAAGATTGATTCCCCTCTCTATAATGATTCTCTGATTGGCTCTTTAGCTCTCCTCTCGTTCTAACTTGTTCTAACACATTCTCTACTCTGAGTGCCATCTTAAGTAACTTCTTGAAATCAGAAGTAGTAGCTTCCAACTCTAAGTGAATATCTGTCCTCAAACCTTGCTCAAATTGGTAACATTTGTCCTCTGGATTTGCCACATCCTCTAATGCATAATTAGACAATGCTACAAAGCGAGCCTTATAATCTGCCACTGACATCTCTTCTATTTGAACCAAACTTATAACCCTATCTTCTTTCAATCCCCATGTATTTGCAAAGTATATTTATCTCTAAACTCTCTCTTAAACTCCTACCAATACACTCTCCAAACTCAAAAAAAAAAAGATAAAATTGGGAGGGAACAAGAGGCAAAAAGGGCACATGTATTGTATGTAAATAGACAATGTGAAATGGTATTTACCTTGATCATATGAAGATCAATTCTCTACTCCTTATTCATATTTATTAAGATTTCAAACTCAGCTATGTTTCAATATTAGGTCTTCTTCAATATAGAGTAAATCACTGAACACAAACTACAAGAAGTTCCCCATCAAAACCTCAAGCTATGCACTCAAATCTTATTGTTTAAATCTCCAAAAATCCACAAATTAAACTTATTGTTTGAATCTTCAAAAATCCACAAATTAAAATTACTTACCCTATTTAGACCCAAACATCTTCATCATTGATAATGGGGTTCTAAAGTATCCATTCACCTCAAACTTCTAAGGAGAAAGCTTACATTACGTTGAAAGCTTACACTATTGGCAGACGGATCGTCAAAAGGGATTAGAGTGATCGACAGTGATGAAGCAAGAATGAGGCAAGACATCGGATCAGACAACCCTATTGTTAAGTTTTTGAGAGAAATTGGCTAAAAAATTGGGGATTAAAAGTTAATTTAGATTTTCTTTATTTTTTCTTTTCTGAAAATCCACATAAGCCACATGTGTTTTTTAAGTGAATCTAAAGACCAACTGGTGTCTCCATAATGACATGTGTATGAAACTTCCTAATTTTTGTCCAAAATAGCCTAACATTAAGCAATCTCGAAAATGTTAGATCTTTATTGAGCAGATTAAAATGTTTCACACTAAATTGATCAAACCTAAAAAATTTTGGCCCTAGTAATCAGATTTATTGCCTCAATAAGATATAGATTTCACCATTGAGACTATGCCATGGGTTGCACCAATTTCTTTTGTAGCTTATGAGATGGCTATTGTTGAGTTATATGAGTTAAAAAAAGAAGTTAGAAGAGATGTTAAAAAGGAGCTTTATTAGACCGAGTACATCATTACGAGGAGATCTAGTGTTATTTATGAAGAAAAAGGATGGTAGTATAAGACTTTGCATAGATTATTGATAGCTAAATATGATTGTGAAGAACAAGTACCCTTTGTTGAGGATAGGTGATCTTTTAGATCAGTTGAAATGAAGTTCCATATTATCTAAGATTGAATTGAGATCAGGATACTAGTAGTTGAGGATAGCTAAGCTAAGTATTCCCAAGATAGCTTTTTGTACTCGATATGGCCACTATGAGTTTCTATTGAAACCTTTCAGGTTGACTAATGCTCCAGCTGTATTTATGACATTAAATAATAAAACTTTTCAAGAGTATGTGGTTCATTTTTTAATAGTGTTCATTGATGATATATTGGTGTATTCAGGGAGTAAAATGGAGCATGATCAAAATTTTAGAATTGTGTTACAGATTCTAAAGGAGAGATAATTGTATGCTAAGTTTAGTGTGAGTTCTGGATGGTATCCCCCCTTACATTATTTAATACCACACACTCTCCTATTAGCAACCACACTTTTAGATCATATCCTATTAAACTAACCTCTTGGATATCTAGAGGCAAACTCTAAAGAAATGTAATAATTTGTAGATCTTAGGTTTACTAACACATAAGCCTTAATATCAAATAATGAAATTGTACCAGAAATGACATCTTTGGCTGCAGGTGTCTCCTCCCTCTTCACATGGTATATCTTTGCTTGAGTTTGAAACTGTGTTGAGGATGTCTTACTAGTAATTGTACTCATTGCTAATCCACGTCCAATTCCTTTAACACCACCTATAATACCAATTCTACTTGAACCTTTACTCAAAATAAATGCATCACTCACTAGCCCCTCTATCGGATCCAACTAATGGTACACTATCAATGCTATACTATTCTAAATCCTTACTAGCTCCTTGATCTCCACCAAACCGATAGAAACTACCACTTTTTCTTAATATGCCATTAGCTCTACTAGATCCCCCTACACCAATAGACTATGAATGACTAGCTTCCCTCTTAAAAGATCGACTCCCCTCTCTATAATGACTCTCTAATTGTTAGCTCTCATTTCCTTCTGCCTTGTTCTATCACATTCTCTACTTTGAGTGCAGTCTCAAGTAATTTATTAAAATCAAAAGTAGTAGCTCCTAACTCTAAGCAAATATATGTCCCCAAACCTTGCTCAAATCGGTAATATCTGTCCTTTAGATTTGCCACAAACTCTAATGTATACTTAGATAATGCTATAAAGCGAGCCTCATAATCTGCCACCCATCTCCTTTGTTTGAACCAAACTTATAAACTCCATCGTTTTTCGATCCCCATATATTCACAAAATATATTTGTCTCTAAACTCTCTCTAGAAATCCTACCAAGTCATTTCTTATGGCTCATAAGATCCTTTCACTGACTTCCTCTAAGTCAGTGCGTTACTATGAAATAACGAAATGATGTACTGTAACCTTCTTTCTAAAGTAAACTCTAAATGGTCTAAAACTGACTCTGTTTGCTCCCACCTACCTCAGTCTCCTTAAGATTGGTTGTACCTTGAAACTCTACTACAACCATCTTATGAATCCTCTTATAGTTGCAATCCACCCCAAAATCACTTCTAGTTGTAGCCACAATAATAATTTACTGTATCATCTGAAAGAACTACCTCATCTGTGGTGGCATCGACACCTCTCCTCTTACTCAATATGTTTTGACATCCCCTTGGTCAGGCATATTAGGATCATGGATCAAATTACTCGATTCTTCATTTAACTAATTTTAGGTCAATAATATCATCTCCTGAAACCATCTTAGATAAGACAAGAACATATCACTGATTTTTTTCCCTTAATTTGTCCCTAGAAATGTAAACGTACTCTAATACTACTTAATGTGACACTCCAATAATTCTTAAATTACAATTATCCAAAATGTTCCCAATGCATAACAATAATTACTAAAATTCTCATTAGTTTTAAAAAAGGATGTTCATCAATCACAAAAATTTATCTGTACAAGCACGACTAAATCGAACAGTCACTTTCAAAAGTATGTATAATAAAAATAACTTTATTTAATTTAATCTGCTAGCCCACCTAAACTCCACTCTACCGATCATGTGCACTGAGGTTATCGACAATCTCTCTATCTCTAAAAAAATAGGGCAAGAAGTAAGCTATCTACTTAGTAAGGGTAACTAACTGTACCCTTAAAATAAAAGAACTCAATATATATATTTATATATATAAGTTAGTTAAGTAATTAAAACATACCTATGATACTAAAATACAAAACATTACTCAACCTATTCAAATAATTAACAAACATATAAAATTTTATCAAAGCAATGATTAAGACTAATATTATTTTATTACTACCATTTGTGTTTTATATCATAATTAAATGAAATGCCTAGGCCCTATTTAACCTAGTAGGCTTACATTAATGGTTTGTCGACTCATCTTTACCCATCATAATCTCTCACTGAGTGAAAAGTAATTAAATTTATAAATATCAACATAGGTTATCTTAATTTCTCAATCCAATTTGGTATCCCGATACTACTTTGGTAACTAACCATCTACACGAGCTATGACCAAGACTTAGGATATTTCGATGCCACTTTGATATCTAGCCATCGACAAAGGACATTCTTGGGACTTAGGATGCCTCAATACCTGCTTCATGGACAGATACTTAGCCATCGCTTGATCATATTTAGCTAACTTATCAATCTATGACCATTGAATGCAACTATCCTAAGCAAGCCATAGATTCACGATTTATACCATTTATTCACAACCTATTATAAGTTCTCTATTTAATTAACACATTTTTCGTCAAATTACTAAGTGATACACCTCATAATATGTAACAAAAATATAAAAGCGAAACACCTTGTACTTTATTAATTATTTGTGAAATAAATAAACATAATTCATATATGTAACTATTGATTAATAATTTAATTAATGATTAATTCAAAATATGGTTCGTTATAAAATAATTTATTAATAAAAAATTAAAATTTAAGAGTTATACACTATTCTAAGAGTACAGTCTAAGGTCATGTTTACTTGAACATCGGACTCAACTAATTGATAATCCAATTTAGTCCTTAATTTGACCTTCATTCATAGACATTATAAAATTTTATTACAATATTTTGAGTAAAATTTTCAACTTAATTACACTTAATAATCCAACACTATTCCCTTTTCTACTTTTTTCTTAATTATAAAAATATCCTTACTTAACCTAATTACAATAATCACTAAAATACTATTAAAAATGATATTTCATGCTCATTTATTTTTTGTTAATACAAAATACCATTCTTGGACTTAAGTTCCAATTTTGCCATTAAATTTTGCCATTTCTTATTTTTCCCCTTAATATAACTTAAATTTTCATAAAATGTCTTCTTCTTCATCCTCTCCCCTTCTCCTACCTCTTCTTTTTCTTTTTTTCCTTATTTTTCAACCACCTTTTCTTCATTTTTATTTTTCCTATGATTTCAATTTATTGTCCCAAACAATCTCAATATACATTTCATTTATAAACTACTGTAGGATGACAAAAACTCACAATAACGGCATATAATTGTTGCAATTTTTTTTTTACTTAAGTGAAGTCTCTGCCTTCCTAAAAGATTTTGAGGTTGTTAACCTTCACAATAATGAACATATGAGAAAAGTTTCACATGCAGGAGAAAGATGATGTATTTAAATACTCACTAGCTAGAAAAATGTAGAGGAAGATGAAGAAAGCAACTTGTTTTTCTTTGGTGACTAAATGCCCATCTACTATCTTCTTCTTTATACTCCCCTCTATTTAATTGTTCTAAGCGATGAATTAGTTTTGAAATCTTTCTTTTTCCTTTTGTAGGCTTTACATAAGTAGCATGCCAAAATTTACAAGCATAAATACAACAAAGTAGAATCCACATACCAGTATAACCTAGTAAAGAACAACCCCGAAAATGCACTTTGTTTTCCTGTGACCAAATAAAGGAGCCTCGTGAAGTATATCAAGTAACCTACTATAACATCCAAAATTATACAGGTGGATAGTTTTTTTTAAAAGAAAAATGAATTAATAAATAGGAAGTAGAGGTTCAAAAAAAGAGGTAGAAATCATATGGCATTACCCATTAAAACATTTCAAACAAGATAAAAAGAAGAACCAAGCTAGGTTGAAGTTCTTAGAGTTGTAGTAACGCTAAGATACTCAGACTGCCATGTTAGTGCAGATTTTGCAGTAGGATATGCTTCCTAACTTCATTGAGTAGCATAGATTTCAAAGCTTCTTTAGAAGAGTTTTTGTTAGCGAAATGTCTTAGAGGTCTCTCCTGCCATTATTGGACCCCGTTTCTGGAGCCCAACAACCGGAGTCCTAAACCTTGTACTTATTACCCTAGAGGGTTATCGCCATCATTCCACAAGGTTGGTGTGTCCACACCAGTCAATCACCTGAAATACAACTTGTCTTCTTCAAAGAAATTATATCTCTAAGTCTCTAGTTTGCTTTGAAGTAAGGATCATCTTAATTGGAGTTTTACAGCTCAAGATGTACTTAAAAATCTAAAGCGTGTTCATACCCCAATCACGCTCTCCCAACCGACCTCTCACTTACTCTAATGCAAACTTTCTTAAATCAACTACAAAAGATACGAATTTTCATGTGAAGATATTAAAATATGTTAGGAATCCATTGCTTCAAGAATCACTTCATTTAGAGGTCGGATGAGGAAGTTATACCTAAAAGAATCGAACATGTTTATACCATCAATCAATTTGTACCTATCTTGGCGCACTTGCCATAACTCCCACTAAAAATGTCGGATTGAAAACTTCTATATTTGCAACTTTCATGAAGACCTTGAAGAAAAATTCCACCTCTGAAAGGATGAAAAATGGAATAGAAGATGACAATACAACTAAGACGAGGCAGAAGGTCAAACTAAGACGAAACAAAACTAAGACGAAGCAAAACTAAGACGAAGAAAAACTAAGACGAAGCAAAACTAAGATGAAGCAAAACTAAGATGAAGCAAAACTAAGATGAATCAAAACTAAGAAGAATCAAAACTATGACGAAGCAAACTAAGACGATGCACCGTGCATAAGAAGATGTTTCAACTGGGTCTTTCTCATATACCCAAAGTTCTAAATCACTATCTATACTCTCCAGAGCATCTCCACTCATAAAGACCATATCTTTCAACTTAGATGTCCAAGTATTTAATGCTATATACCGTTGGAAAGATAAAAGAAATACCTACAACTTTCCGAAAGATAACTTTGCCTAAATTAGCTCACATCAACCTAAAAATATACCTAAATTTAGTACATGAAATTTTCTCCTATGTAACCTTGAGAATCATGGGCGAAACCAAAATCATAAACCATTAGTATTAAAAGATCGTAGTTATACAACACTTTAGTGGGCATTTCAAGCCCCTAGTACATGAATATTTCAAAAATATCACAAAATACAAAAGATACATGAACAATAAATTGGTCAAAATGGAACTAAAGCCTTGGTTTACTAGATTTGCTTAAATTACACCAACATTTCAAAAGTGGAGTGATGCCTTGGCCCTGCCCCAAAGTTTGGCGGTGAAAGATGAGCACCAACCTAGGTGTTAAACAAAACCACCAAGCCAGGAGCTGGTGCTGT
>JANSVA010000217.1:14806347-14832100 GCA_025504915.1 Erythroxylum reticulatum
CAATTAAAAACCGGGAAAATGTCATGCATGCATGTACAAACATATTATGAGCAAATATTCACTATTTATTATTCATGAACACTTTCAATGATTCTAACCCATTCAAAATGACCAAAATACCCTTTCCAATTGGTGAGGGGATGTTACAACCTCAGTATGGGTATCAATGAAGTGGGCCAAAAAAGCCTCACATCCACCTTGCATCAACTTCATTGCACTCATAAAGGATATCATCCTGGCTGGCACTGCTTAACTAATCCCTCTGAATATCGCCCTCGGCTGACCAGGAGATCTTAATACTACCTCTTTGGTATAGCAATTCATGACAGGCCTATGTGCAATGAGCCAATCCATACCTAAGATAATATCTATCTCTCTCAGCTGTAATATAATTAGATTTGCCTCCAACTCCGCTTGATTAATACTAATCAAACACCCCTTACAGACCTCTCCTATAACGGTACTATTACCTAACCGTGTACTGACCTCTAATTTATACTACAATATCTCCTTATTACAATCAGTCTACATGCCAGATGTGGTGCGATAAAGGAGTGTGTGGATCCTGGATCTAGCAATGCAAATGCCTCATGATCATAAATAAGGAGCACATCAACAACATCTGGTGAGTCTTGAGTCTCCTACCTAGTCATAGCATAAACTTGAGGTTGGGGCTGCGGTTGGTTGCTCCGCACCTTGGTCCTTATAGAAGGACTCTCAAAGCTCACTCTGCCTTTGCCACAGCTCCTCTATGTGGACCCATTACCTCAGCTCCGTTAGGCTGTAGCATTACTCTTAGATCCCTTACTCATACCAGACTGAACTCCCAAAGTAGCAGGACAATTTCTAATCTGGTGATCCAAAAAGCTGCACTTAAGGCAAGCTCCAGATAGTTTTCATCACTCTCTATCTTGTCTTTTCCCAAAATACTCACATGGGGTCACTAACTCTGCACTGTACCTCTTCCACTGCTTGATTGTACAAAGCCACCCCTCTGCTTGAATCCTGATCATCCAAATCCAGACTGCCCTGATCTGGATGGTGTTCTGAAAGCTCTATCCTGGTTATTGAATCTTCTGCCAGAACCACTTTAACCCTCACTAGACCTCTTCATTCTGGACCTTTTCCCAGTCTCTACTTATCTCTCTCTCAGTAGCTGCTCAATTCTGATGAAGCAGCTCTCAACTCATTGAAACTACTCAGGTCTGAAAGTGCCAACCTTGTTCTGATCTCTATATTTTGTCCGTCCTCAAACCTCCTACACTTATCTTCTTCTATAGGGATCAAAACAGTAGCATAACCCATCAACTCGTTGAACCGAATTTCATATTCTGCCACCAACATCCTGCCTTGCTTTAATTCTAGGAACTCCTTCATCTTTCGGTCCAAGTAAATCTTAGGCATGTAGTTTTCCCTACAGGTCCTCAGAAAGTCTTCCCACTTCAGGTGGCAAGGCTTGATGGTACTACCTGGGACAGTCTTCCACCACTGATAAGTCGGGCCCTGTAGTAAAGACACCGCATAGTCAAACCTCTCATCTGGCACGCAGTCCATCTGAATAAAAACTATTTCTATCCTTTCCAACCATCCTTCAGTCTTACTAGGGTCTGTGCTGCCATAGAAATCTACAGCCCCTTGCTTTCATAGCCTATCGTACCTCCTCTTCCTTCTCTCGTAAACTCTAGGAGGCATTTCCTCTTATTGAGGTACTGAGGACTTCCCACTAGCTCCTATCGATTCTAGGTCAACTAGTTCCCCCACTTGATCACCTAGAGCTGATGACCTATAATAAACAATAACTTCAATTATTATCTGCATTTCTCACAATATTTCATGCTTAACATTTCTAGATATCCGTATGGATGCCAAACCATGCTCTGATACCACCAACTGTAGCACCCCTTACCCTAGGGTACATACTAAGATGCCCTAAGGAAATTCCAGTACATAACAGATGATAGTGGTGCGCTACGATCAATCACAACATTCACTTTACATGGAATCATATATCTTATTCTCTTATGAATGTCATTAAAAAATTCATAATATTTCAAAACCCAAAATTTTTCCTCATTTCATTTCATAAAAATTGAAGGTCTACAATATGTCTTTCAACATTCCCTACATGTACAACATCATAGCCTAATACAAAAGTGCTACATGAAAAAGGAAATACAAAAATCTATCTAATCTGTCCAAAACCCAATTGACGGATCTTTGAGCCATGACTTCTCTTCCCAATTCACAAGTCTACACTGTTTGTAGCGTCTCTTAGTAACTAGAGTCCTCTCTCGGTCCTAAAAAGTCAACGTTGCAATTTTGATGAGTTTTGTGAACTCAATGAGGTAACCATCATCGATGGTTCACTCAATTCATACATCACATCAATACATATAACATATTTTTCACAACTTTGTATAATTCATCACATATCACATTCTCACTCAAAAGTAAACAATTTTGCATTCCAATCAGTCAAACATACTTAGTAAAATGCATATGAAATGCTCATGTGACTCTTTTCCAATTATTACATTATTGTGACCGAGTGCTTAAACTATCCCGTATCTATTGTAAATACTGGACTCATTTATACTGTCCCTTATCCATTAGAGAACAGGGCTCATTTTACATAGTGAGCCTTTGGCTCTTATTCACATTTGGAGATTTAAGCTAGGTTTCAGTGGCTACTTAGGTCACAACTCTCATTATCTGATTATCCATTCATATATGGAATACATCTGTCATAATCAATCATGTCATGAATCAGTTAGTTCGTCACATTCACATACAAATACCACTTCAATATCTCTTTCACATCTCACAATCATCAAACCTTCTGCCCAGAAATCAACACAACCAAATCACATTCATCCAAATAATTCAAACAAAATAAAAACAAACAATCAATCGAGAGAAGCCATCTAGGTTACTCACAAGTCGCTCCCGAAGCTAACGCGTGAAAGTTCTGGCAACATATGGAGGTTGACATTCCAATTTCTCTTATACAACAGGCAATATACACATATAAAAATTTGCACAATGATAAGTGTTTAATAATGCACATATATGCAATGAAATATGTACAATGCGTGTTCAAGACAATCCCGGATATTTTTCCATTATCCTCGTCACATGATCCATTCAATCTCGAAAGTCAACTAAGTATAATTTATACTTAGGTCTATACCTTAATAAAACCATTGAAATCACAATTCATAACTCATTGAATCACTTTCAGATTTTTCCAAAATCTAAATTTCGGGTCCACTGTTCCTATACTGAAATAGTACACTATACTCAATTTCCATCCAAAAATTGAAAGTCTTAGAGACTGTATCAAAATTAGGCTTCATCATGTACTTTGTATCCCTATTTCCCTAGTTTACTACAAATAAAAATTCATCTCATTTGGATGATTCAAGATTAAAATATAATTGAAATACCCAAGCATGTTCAGTGAAATCACACCAATTCACACTATTCCAATAGATTCCCTAACTTTCCTTCAATCAAACTTTTTCAAATCAATTTATAATGCTACCAATTTTTATAAAGAGATATAAAAATGTATTAGGAATCTATTGGCTCAAGAATCACTTCATTTGGAGGTCAGATGGTGAAGTTTTGGCTAAAAGAATCAAACATGATTGTGTCCTTAATCATATTGTACCTATTTTGGGACAATTCCCATAACTTTCCCTAGAGATGTTCGATTGAGATTACTTTAGGAAGGTTTGAAAGAGAACTTCAAAATCTACAACTTTTATGAAGATTCTGAAGAGAGATTCTACCATTTAGAGGGTTAAAATCACCAATTTCCCTTAAGTGTCTCGTTTATGTCCGTTAAACGGACATACACTGCCCCTTAACGGACATAGACAGGGCTCCAGCCTCTTGAAGGTCCGTTTAACGGACTTAATGTTCTTTTAATGGACATTGGCAAGGTTAGGGGTCCTTACAGACCCAATAAGGTCCGTTTAATAGACCAAATGTCCGTCTAACAGATATTGGTGAAATATAAGCCCCTCCAAAGCTTCTCCAATGGTTCCTACATCCATACTAACATCACTTTTACTCATTATCTTCCCAAATTCACCTCTTTTAGTGCAATAATAGTTCATAAAAACTCAAAAACCAATTAGATTTCATTAAACTCTCAAATCTCAACTCATTTAATTCATCATATTCAACTACATCTCATCATTCATAATTCCAATCTTTTTTTCCATAACATATCTTATTCCTAAGTATCAAGCAATTCATATTCAAATTTCATTATTTCCGATTACTAACTTCTTCATGTAAACCTCACTTTCAGCTCAACATCATCCATACACAATTCCTATTCTCTATTTGTTCATAAACACTCAAAAAAATAGAACTCGTTCTCATACGCTCAAAACAGAACACGACATATACATTCATCCAACAGTGTACTACACTTAGTTCCCAATTTCATGTCAAAATTTGAGACTCTTAAAGAAAGAATTAAATTTCTATGTCTCATAAGAAATGTATCCATATGTCTCTAGATTAATCCAAACTAAGAATCATCTCAATTGAACAGCTACAGAGCAAGTTATGGCTAAAACACAGAAGCATATTTAGAGATTATGTTGCTCTTACATTTTCCAGCTCAACTACCAATTTTCTTTCCAAATCTTACCCTAACACAAATCATACAAAGTTAACCTTTTCTACTCCATCTAATCCTCATTATCAACTCCATTTAAAATCCAAAACATTCACAAGACAAATCATGATCCACATTTGATCAATAACCAAAAATAGAGCATATACATTTTCCCATTCATCAACAATTTTCTGAATTCATCCAACACTATTTTGATGATCATTCTACCTCCAAAAATATATCTATAACAATATATAAATTATTACTTATCCTACATATCCAAAAACAAGACATTTTCATAAATTTTTCATCGCCCATGACACACACACGAACATTACATAACCAAGTCATTAAATCTCAATTTACTCATCACTCTAGCTTAATTTAACCATACTCATGACATTTAAAGCATAAATTACTTGGTTTATCTTCAATTCTTCAAAAACAATACTTATCCCTAGCTACCAAGCATCACACGATCATCATCTTGAAGGAGGTAAGGATGAGTTTTTCTCTTGGCAAATTGAAGAAACAATAAGATGGAAGTAGCAATTGAAAGATGGAAGGAAGGTTCAATGTGGGTGAGGTGAGAAGAGAATGTCGTAGATGAAGAAGATGAGTAGACAAAATTACAAGAGATGAGAGTAAGTGAATAAAATGAGAGACAATAAAAAATGAGATGGTCTTTCATTTTGAACAATTTCGTGGGTTATGGTATAAGGTGTGGTAAGTACCACATGTCCCTTTTTTATGGTCTCACCTAGGTCTTTTATTTAACTAGTCCATTTATCTCCAATTCCTACTCCAATTGTCTCTTAATTTTCAATGACACTTGACAATAAATTCCATAGTCATTTATCAAAATTTCCATTGCCATTGGACAGTAATTTATACTATCATTTAACAATTGTTTTGCCACTTGGCAATTTTCTTAGCCAACATACCTAACAATTTTCAAAAATTCCTCCAAAAATTCCAAAAAATTTAAATCAGCAAATACACTTTCTAAATTAATTTTTCAACACATAAAAACCATAATTCCAATATGATCACATTTATAGAAAACTATACCCGAAAATTGTCAATGAATGCATGTACTATTATTTTTATGTGCAAAGATTCAATATTTATGTGTATGTGCATATCACATAATGTATGAGCATGAAATGCATTTCTAATCTCTCACATTTACTATTGTAGCCTTAACATGGGTAATAGGATATTACAACTCTCCCCTCCTTAAAAGAAATTTTGCCCTCAAAATTCTTACCTGATTGTTCGAACAGGTGGGGATATTGTCTCCTCATATGCTCCTCCATTTCCCATGTGGCTTCCTCAGTTGAGTGATTCCTCTAAAGGACTTTCACTAATGGAATGACTCGGTTCCTCAACTGCTTGATCTGAGATCCCACAATCTTGATCGGCTCCTCAACATAGCTTAAGTTACTAGCAACCTCAATCTCTTGAGCCGGTATCACATGTGTCATATTTGATCAGTATCTTTGGAGCATACTCACATGAAACACATTATGCAATTGAGACATTTAATTCAATATCTTATATCAACTCTGGAACTTCAACGATTCTTAGGCTCTCTTCATCCCAATACAAAGGCGATCGACACTTTCTTCCATATAGCGCCTCATACAGTGCCATCCCGATACTACTGTGATTATGATTGTTGTATGCAAATTCTATCAAAGCTATGTACTGATCCCAAGCTCTTTGAAAATTGAATACACAAGCTCTTAGCATATCCTCAACAGTCTTTATTGTCCTCTCACTCTGTCCATTTGTTTGAGGATGAAATACAGTACTGAAGTTCAACTTAGTATCCATAGCAGATTGCAAGCTCTTCTAGAATCTCGAAGTAAATATGGGATCCTTGTCTAATACAGTATACACCGGAACCCCATACAGTCTAACTATTTCATTCACATATCTCCGGGCTAATTGGTTTAGCAAATGATTCTCCCTCACTAGTAAGAAATGGGCCGACTTAATTAATTAGTCCATTACAACCCATATAGCATCATACTGCCTTGGAGTTTTAGGTAATCCTATAATGAAGTCCATAGTAATTCGTTCTCATTTCCACTTCGAAATAGGTAATGAATGTAGCTTTCCTACTGGAGCCTGATGCCCAGCTTTAACTTTCTGGCATGTCATATACCTAGAAACATACTCCGCCACTTGCTTCTTCATTCCTAGCCACCAGAAATGCTGCTTAAGCGCATTATACATCTTGTTGGTACTAGGATGCATAGCATAAGCGGCCATATAAGATTCCTCAAGGATTTCCTTTCTCAGATCGTCCACATTCAGCACACATAACCTCTGCTTCAACCACAATGTCTCATTCCTCAATTCAAACTCAGAATCTGGATTCATCTTCACTTTCTCAATAAGCTTTACCATATCAGGATCTTTCTCTTGGACTTTTTAGATTCTACCATACAATGTCGGTCTCAGCTTTAGTGTAACAATCAGTGCCTCATTCTGCTCTAGATTAAGCCCTACATTCAAAGCTCTCAACTAAATTAAACTTGGTAACCTCGACAACTGAATCTGAGCTACACTGATATTAGACTTTTTGATCAAAGAATCAATCACCACATTTGCTTTCCCTGGATGGTACTCAATCGTGCAGTCATAATCCTTCAATAATTCAATCCATCTCCTCTGTCTCATATTTAACTCCTTCTAACTCAACAGATACCTCAAACTTTTATGATCAGTATAGATATGAAACGTGTCTCCATACAAGTAGTGTCTCCATATCTTTAGAGCAAAGACAACTATAGCTAGCTCTAAATCTTGTACCGGATTATTAATCTCGTGAGTTTAGTCCAAATCAAAATTTATCTCATTTGGATGATTCAAGATTAAAATATAACCGAAATACCCAATTTTGTTTCCAAATCTTACCCTAATAGAACTCATACAAAGATCACCTTTTCATCTCCATCTACTCCTCATTCTCAACTCCATTTCAAATCCAAAACATTCACAAGACAAATCATGATCCACATTTGATCAATAACCAAAAATAGAGCATATACATTTTCCCATTCATCAACAATTTTCTGCATTCATCCAACACCATTTTGATGATCATTCTACCTCCAAAAACATATCTATAACAATATATAAATTATTACTCATCCTACATATCCAAAAATAAGACATTTTCATAAATTTTTCATCACCCACGACACACACATGAACATTACATAACCAAGTCATTAAGTCTCAATTTACTCATCACTCTAGCTTAATTTAACCATACCCATGACATTTAAAGCATAACTTACTTGGTTTAGCTTTAATTCTTCAAAAACAACACTTAGCCCTATCTCCTAAGCATCACATGATCATCATCTTGAAGGAGGTAAGGATAGGTTTTTCTTGTGGAAAATTAAAGAAACAATAAGATGGAAGTAGCAATTGAAAGATGGAAGGAAGGTTCAATGTGGTTGAGGTGAGAAGAGAATGTTGTAGATGAAGAAGATGAGTAGACAAAATTACAAGAGATGAGAGTAAGTGAATAAAATGAGAGCCAATTAAAAATGAGATGGTCTTTCATTTTGAACAATTTCGTGGGTTATGGTATAATGTGTGGTAAGTGCCACATGTCTCTTTTTTATGGTCTCACCTAGGTCTTTTATTTAACTAGTCCATTTATCTCTAATTCTTACTGCAATTGTCTCTCAATTTTCAATGACACTTGTCAATAAATCCCATAGTCATTTATTAAACTTTTCATTGCCATTGGACAGTAATTTCTACTAACATTTAAAATTTGTTTTGCCACTTGGCAATTTTCTTAGCCAACATACCTAACAATTTTCAAAAATTCCTCCAAAAATTCTAAATCAACAAATACACTTTCCAAATTAATTTTTCAACACATAAAAACCATAATTCCAATATGATAACATTTATAAACAATTATACCCGAAATTGTCAATGAATTTATGTACCATTATTTTTATGTGCAAAGATTCAATATTCATGTGTATGTGCATATCACTTAATGCATGACCATGAAATGCATTTCTAATCTCTCAGTAAATCTCTCACATTTACTATTTTAGTCTTAACATGGGTAATGGGATGTTACAACACAAATTAGGGATTGTTATATGGATGTTGAGTCTATCCTGTGTGAGTAGTTTTATTTCCCTATAATAGTTCGTGCCGACTCACACTATTTTCTATACCCTAAAATATATTTCTTACAGTTTTTTTTATGAAGACCATTGTGAGTTCTCATCCATGGGAGTATATTTATCATTTGATAGATTGATACCATGTAAGTGTGTTTTCACCAATGTATATGGGATCATCTTTTATATGATCTTTTTGTTGCTGAGGCCCTACTGAACAGTGGTCTCTTTCGAGAGATATTGCTTCAACCTATGGAGTTATGGTTGATCATGTAAGACTCCTATCTCTGACCATTTGTTAAACTAGAAGCTTGTTTCTTTCCCATCTTCAACTTAATGCCTTATTTGAGGTCTAATTATCTCCCTTATATTCATTATCTTTCTAAGAGTAGTTGATCCCCTTTCTGGAATTTTGACGTTCCAAATGTTATCTTTGGTTATGTATTCACTCCATACCCAATTCACCCATAAGGAGTACTCCTTTCTAATTAGCCACTAGAATATTCTTGCTAACATCTTGTTCCTTAGATGGGTATAAGGCCTAGTCCCTCGTTTCCTAGGGTTACAAATATCATTCCGTTTGATCCTTATTTTGGTCCTGCCTTTCCTATTTCCATTCCACAAAAATCTTCTTAGGATCTTATTAATGGTTTTTATGACTATGATTATTTAAGGCCTAATATATATTGATTGAAGATAGGACAAAATCAATCAATTATAAACGATCTTTTATAGATAACCTGTTAGTACTCCAATTTGGAATTATTCTTCTAATCTTCTCATTTAGTGATTTGAACTCTAAGTATTTATGCTTTATAGAGTTAACCATTATACCAAGATAATTAAATGATAATTATAGAACCTTTATACCTGTAATATTAGAGATCCACTGAGCATTCTGTGGAGCATTAACTAACATATATATTCCACTCTTTTGATTGTTCACTTCTAACCTAAATACTTTTGTAAATATTTTTAGATCTATAATGAGCAAGGTAATGGAATGATGATCAACCCTATAGAATAGTAGTAAGTCATCTACAAAGTTAAGGTTTAGGATCCCACATTTCTTGCATTTAAAATGAAATTTAAAGAGGGGACTCCTTTCTATCACTCTAACTAAGAGCTTGTTCAGAAACTCCATTGCTATAGAGAATAGGAATGGGGCCATGGAGTCCTTTTGTCGCTGACTTCTAGCCCTTGTATTCTTGTTGGATGGTTCCCTATTGATTAACACATTATAAGAAACTCTGGTTATGCATTGCTCGATCCATCTTATGAAGATTGTAGGAAATTTGTAGGCTTTCAGGTAATTAAGGATGAAATTCCAATCTAAAGAATCATAGGCTTTTCTGAAATCTATATTTATTGTACAATTCCTTCTCCCTCTTTTCCTTATATAATTTCTCAATGGCTCTTGAACTAACAAGATATTATCTTCAATATGCCTTTTAGATGTGAATGCAACCTGTTGCATTCCTATGTGCTTATGAAGTACTCTTTTTTTCTCATTGAGAGGACCTTTTCTATGATTTTATAGATAGAATTGAAACATGCTATTAGGAAAAATCACTGATTTTGTTTCCCATTTTTCCCTTTGAGTATTAGACACAATAGGTTTATGTTGAACTCAGTCAGCAATTTTCCATTTTTGAAAAATTCCTTTACTGCCTTATACACCATCATCCCTATCATTCCCCAAGTTTTCTGATTAAGAAAACATTCATACCATCTAGCATAAGAGCTTTGTCAAGTTTCAATCCCTTTAAAGCTATCTCTAGGTCCTCCTTAGAGATTGGTTTGGCTAGTATATTGTTTTCCTTCTTTATGAGTTGGTCTTATAGTACATCCTTTACAAACTGTTTTATGACAATTACTTTAGAAGGGGTGCCTAACGTTTCGATGAAGAAATTTTCTACCTATTTTTTCATTTATTTATGTTCTATTATTTGTAATCTACCATTTGTGTATAGGGAAATGATTCTATTAAAGGCTCTCCTTGAAATGATCTTCTTATGAAAGTAAGTTGTATTTTTATCTCCTTTGATCAACCACTTTTGCCTAGCTCTTTGCTTTATGATTTAATGCACTATGGAGAGATATTGAGAATATTTAGAGATAGCCTTTTAGTTGCATTTACTTAGAGTTTTTTTTTTACTTTGTTGTTTATTTAATTTCCTCAATAATTTAACTTGATATTTATTGATTACAAAAATAAGTGTTATTAATAACATAGTCTAAAGTAAAATTTGAGTAATATATGAATTGAATATGTTAATAGAATTATATATTAACTATCAATGAAATATTCAGAAATAGATTAATTATCAAATCAAGAGAATCTAAACTAATTCAAATTATGAAAAATATTATCTTGTGAAATTAATACTTTATTTTTATAATAATAAATCGTTAGTTTTAATAAAATTTGGAAGTTTGTTTATATTTTATGCAAAGGCTCATGTAAAAATTGAATTTTGACCTATAAATAAGTTACTTTATATGTAGAAGTTAAATTTTTATCTTTAAAATGTTATTAAAATTTAAATCTGACTCTAATATTTATAATATCTAAATCAACCTCTAATATTATAGAAATTATTGTCATTAATCCTCAAATAGATAGAATCAATAACTCCATTCAAAATTTTGTTAATTTAAATTTACATGCATTTTCTAATCTGAAAATTTAAATGACCCTCCAAAATCCATCCAACATTCAAGTGAAATTTTCTTTATACATTTTTAAATGGGTTGGTAGATAAGTTTAACTGTCATATTAATTGTAGATCAACACCTTATAATAGAAGAAATGTTTAGGTTAATAAAATTATAATTAGAGTAAGTAGCTTTGTTTATTTAGAGGTCAATTAGAACTATTTTCATAACACGTGGACTTATTTTAATATTAAAAAACGTTGGACCAAACTTTAAAAAATTTAAAAATCTTTTAAATTGTTTTAATATAATAATGTTGAAATCATTACTCGTTGCGGCGCCGTACGTTTAAAATGAGTATTATTATGGAACTTGTATTTGAAATTAAAATTTAAGTCAAGGAGCTATTTATTTGTGGTTCATGATCCTTTTCTTTATTTAATATAATTTATTATTTCCAAGAATCAACAGTATTCTTAACTCAACCTCTCTTTTTTTTTTTTGAGTTTGCACACAACTGCGTCCTCCTCCTAAATTAATCACATCGCTCTTGGCATCTAATAATATGCTTATATTTTTTTTATATAAATTGTTTCACTTTATTAAAGTAATTGTTTTATCTTAAAGATAAAATTATCCCACTTATTTAAATTAGTTACATCATTTTTAATTAATATTTGGAGATGTAAAAAAAATTAATACTTAAACAACGTATATAAAATAATGTTCTAATTAACAAAAAGTTAAAGGTTCTATCAATTATAATAATATAAATAATTTTTTTAAAATTTAAGGATCTATATGAGTCACATCAATATTGCATATGAGTTCTTAAAACATTAACTCTAACATAGCGTTTGGCTCACCAGCAATAAAAGATAAGAAATAAAATGATAATCTTTAAAATTAGAATAAATTAAGAATAGAATAAAATATGTATTATTTAGTTTGGTTTATTCCTAAAAATTTCTAATAATGATATAATGTCAATGTTTGGTTTGAAAATATAAATTTAGAATTATAAAAAAATAACTAACAAAATGACTAAAATATCAATTAGTCCCCAATTATTATTATTATTATATTTTTATAACTAAGTAATTATGTGAATTCCTTGAGGACATTTTTTTCCAACAAGTCCTCATTTTTTTTTCTAACTCACTTGGAATAGATAAAGATAGGGGAGAATGGGTTTACTTACTCCCCAAACTCAAGGAATAAGTATACCCTTGAATTATATTTTTTGTATGTTTTCTTTAACCAAACAACGAAATAAACTATTACGAAGAATAGATCAAGAATGAAATGGTGATTCCAGTCAACCAAACACCCCATAATTAATTTAGAGATTTAAGGAAATAAACCCCTGATTCTCCTTCTTCTTCCTCTTCTTACCCCAAACTAGTAGCAGTAGCCTATGTACCTAAATCCATAAACTGAAAAAAGGTCAATGCTTTGTGCTAAGTAAAAAAATATGGATCAATCCAAACCCACATATCTGCTTGTCTAGAACTTTTGCTGCATGCTAAATGAATGAGAGTGCTCTATTTTGATTTAAAGGACATAACAAACCAAGTCCAAAGTATATGTTGCAAACAATGCTTGAAACTTGGAAGGAGTGGTCATCATTTCGGATATCATCTCAAGGTTGGTACATTAGCCTCGTGGTTATTTTGGTCATTTCTTTAATGGGTTTCTTGCCCTATAATAACAAAGTTTAAAAGATGCTAACAACAATTGTCTAGTCACTACTTATGAACAAATTATTTACTGGTTTTAGTGAATAATCTGCTAAATCTCTATATGTTGTTGGACAACTGGAAATAGACAAGATTGTAACATAGGTGAGCCTCATTTGTAATTACTTTGCCTTTTTTCAATGTGTTAGTAATTTTCCTAAGGATGGACAACAATTAATTATGATTTTAATAAATACACAGTTAAGCAAATCAAATTTTATTTAGTTAAAGATAATAAAGTAGCACAATAAAAGATCTGGGTTAATGGGTTGAATTATAGAGAAGAAAATGGACTTTAGTTAGTGTGGGGTGGACATGTATTAAGTTTGTGATAGGGAGGCCCGATATGGTTGCTATATATATAAGGTTAAGATATCCTACTTCTGCTTAAGTAAGTTGTGAATGATAGAATTTTCTAATGCCTTAAGGGTTCACACATTAAGAAAGTTGCAGAAAGAAGTTAACGACATCCATTTGATCAACTTTCATAAAGTTCATTATGAAAACATAAAGGTTTCGATATTGACAAGTGTGTTTGAAGTTATGAAAAGAAAAATAGGTATTTCTAATGTTTTCTTTGTTTATTCACTTTCATGTTTGATCTTGAGTGCATAACTAAGGCTTGTGTTACACATTACCTATGGTATCAGAGCAGTTACATGATTGTGTGAATGAAAAAGGAGATTTTCATATTTTCTCCATAAAGACCTTGAATAAACACGTCTGATGCATCTAGAGGTGCATCAAATTGCACGCACCATCCATCTATATGCACCTCTAACGTCATTAATAACATGATGCTGACACTAATGCTATAATACTTGCTGATGCCAACAATGGTAAAAAAAAGGCCCAAATTTTAAAAATTCACTAAATTGTCCCTTGAGTTATTTTGGGTCTATTTCAAGGTATCGTGAATTCATAAAGTGAGTTTTTAAATTTTTCTAGATTTATTACATTGGTAATAAATAAGGTTTAACTTAAAAAAACAAATAAAGGTTATTAAAGCCATTTTGAGTGAAATTTCATGCTTTGGACTTAAAATGAAAGAGGTACATATGGTTTTGGTATTTTGTGTGGTGCATTTATTATTCGGTATTGCATGATTGTCACTCCGATTGAGATTTTTCTTGTAATAAAGGTTCAAATAAATTAATTGACGATGTTTTCAGAACTAGTATTTGATAATGAGAATGTGCATAAGGATTTGCATTTATTAAAGGTACATTATCATATATTATATGCCTATATAAAATGTAAAGATAACATAAAGATGTATCTCTTGTGTTTGAAGATCTATTTGAGCATTAATGAGAATATAGTCACCACAGTGGCCTTTCAAGTTAATATTTGAATTATTCTTCTTGCATGTTTGGTCTTGTGTTTGACGATTCTGTTCACAGGTGTTGGCCTTATATGAGATTTTAAAGTGAGCATAAAGGCATTAGATGGAGGAAGTTATTGCTTGAGTGATCCATTCAGCCACAAGTGGTAGTGTCATAATAGTCAGTCATATGTCTTCTGATCATCCTTTTGTGGAGATTTTATCTACATATATTGTGTATTCAGCTCACAAGTGTTTTATGATATATATGATGAGATTATGTGGAGTTTGCTTTAGAGATGGCAGACATTAACATGGTCATGTTTAGAGATAGGCCACCTACACCTACATCTTACAACTCAGATAATGATAAAGCAACATTTGTAGCTTGGGAAAGGTCAAACAGGATGTGTTATTTAACCATTAAGAGATCAATCTCAGATCATCTACTAATTGGACTACTAGAAACAAATATAGCAAAGAATTTCTTAAACAATGTCTCCTAAAGGTTTAAGGCATCTTCTAATATAGAGATGAGGGGGAGTGAGGGAGTACATTATTAGGATGGTCCACCTCTAGAGAAAGTTGAAGGCTTTGAACATCATCATTCCTAATGCCTGCATTGTACACTAAGCTCTTAATACACTTCCTCCAGAGTTTGTTATTCTAGTTTCAATATACAATTCGCAGGATGAGGCTTGGGACATCAATTCTTTGATTGCTCGTTGTGTTGTTAAAGAGGAGAAGCTAAAGAATATTACTCATACAACCCTGCTTGCAACCAGCGGAAAAGAAAAAGTAAAGCCCCAGAAGTTTAAAGGTAAGAAGTCTAAATACTCTCCTTATGTGAATATCAATCAATCTAGTATTGCAAAAAGTCCTATAGATGTTAAAAGTACGAAATGCTTCTTCTATAAGAAGAAGGGACGCAAAAAGCCTAATTAGCCAGAAATATAAGTGCTAGAAAGAAAAACAGGAAATATCGAGTAACTCCTTGGCTTGTATGATCTAGGAATATAATTTTGTTATAACCACATGAAGTTCTTAATGACTAGATAGTGGATTCTTTAGTTATGTTGCCTTTAATGGAGCCTCTAATCATGTTGCCTTTAGTAGAGCCTCTAATCACATTGCCTCCATAATGCATGGGTTCATACGCAGAAGAAAGCCAAATAAAGAGGAAGGAAAATTGATGGTTAGGAATAATGAAGAAGTTAATCTAATGTTTGTAAGGGATGTATGTTTGAACCTTGATATAGGGTTTGTACTTGTTTTACATGACATATTTTATATACTATCTTTTAGGCAGAAATTGATCTCTGTATTGGTTTTGGGCAAAGAAGGTTATATTTTGGTCGTTGATGCTTTTGTTGTACAATTATCTTTCAATGCAAAACATACTAGTAATGTCTTATTGTCATATAAGTTATATAGAAAGTGTCTTGCCGCCCCTTATGAGATGTATAATTCTTCATATATTACTGAAAATGTTACTAGAAAAAGACCCTTGAAAGAGGATAAGTCATACATGTTATGACATAAAAGGTTGAGCCACATTTTGAGAGATAGATTTGAGAGATTGATTAAGGAAAACATTTTTCAACTTTAAATTTTGATGATCTGGAAACATATGTAGACTGTTATAGGGATAAATTGACTAAAATAAAGAAAAAGTGGTCAACTCATGCTTTTGGCTTGTTATATCTCATACATACAAATATTTGTGGACCTTATATAGTTACATTGTATGATTCTAGATATTTTTTAACATTCATTGATGACTATTCCTGTTATCATTATGTGTTCTTACTTAAAGAAAAGTTTGAAGTTCTTAAGAAATTCAGGATCTTTAAGGTTGAGGTTGAGAACTAATTGGGAAGGTTTATCAAGTTTGTCAAATCTAACAATGGAGGAGAATATTATGACAAACATAAGGTATCAAAACAAGAAAAGGGTCCATTTGTCAAATATGTGAAATCATATGGAATAGTGGCTCGGTTCACTATGTCAGGTAGTCTTGAGCAAAATGATATAGTTGAAATTCATAATCGCACCCTAAAGGACATAAAGAGGTCAATACAAAGCAAGACTAATTTACATGCCTACCTTTAGGGTGAAGACATAAGGATTGCCTTGTACATATTTAACAAAGTCCCATACAATTCGATATCGAAGATTAAACTATAAAAAGGGTGGAAGCCTAACTTTTCGCATATTCGTGTTTAGGTTCACCCTACTGAGGTATATTTAGATAATCCTTATGAAAATAAGTTGCATCCTCATTCTAGTCGTTACTATTTTTTTGGATATCTCTACCACTCTAAAAGATACAGATTTTACTGTAAAGAAAGAGAGTATAGAATTATAGAGTCACAAATAGCTAAGTTTATAGAATATGATTTCTATAATGAGAGTGGCCTTTCTCACCCTTCAGATGATAGTAGGATGGATACCAATGTTATTTCGTGTCCATCACTCATACAACCAAAACCAGTGGATCAAGTTTTTGGCACCATGCTAGTATAAGAAACCATACCTGTATAAACTAAGGTTCCTGAGGTATAAGAACTAGTTCATTTAAGATCCACTAGAGTGAGAAGACCTATTATCTCATTTGATTACATTGTCTATTTAGGTTAACAAGACTATAATATTGGACATGTTTTCAATCCACCTACTTTTAAAGAAGTTGTTTCTAGACCCTATGCAGATTTGTGGTAGGATGCAATGAAAGATGAGATATAATCTATGAAGCATAATAAGGTATGAGAGCTTATTGATTTACCTCATAATTGCAAACCTATTAATTACAAATGGTTTTTTAAGACCAAAAATTGCTTTTAGGGTAAAGTTGAGCAGTTTAAAGCTTGGTTGGTTGCCAAAGAATTCACTTAGAGAGAAGAGATTAACTTTAATGTTACCTTGTCTCCTATATCCTCTAAGGATGCATTCAGAATGATTATGGCAATAGTAGCTCATTATCATATGGAGCTACATCAGATGAATGTTAAAACCTCTTTCCTAAATGGAAACCTTTGTGAAGAGGTCTATATAGAACAACCTGAAGGATTTCAGGATCAAGAAAATGTTGATAAAGTTTGTAAACTAAGAAAATCAATTTATAATTTGAAATAAGTTTCCAAATAGTGGTACCTTAAGTTTGGTGAGGTTATTACCTCTTTTGGCTTTGTGGAAAATAAAGTTGAAAGATGTTTGTATTAAAAGGTCAGGGGGCAAAGTTATCTTTCTACTTTTATATGTGAATGATATCTTGCTCGCATCAAATGACTTGACTATGTTAGATGAGGTTAAGCAACTTTTGGCCAAACATTTTAAAATGAAGGACCTTTGAAAAGCATCTTTTTTCCTAGGTATTTAGATTTACTGAGACATGTCCTAACACTCATTAGGCCTCTCGCAAATAATATACATTAAACGAGTGATGCAAATATTTAATATGGTTGATTGTAAACCTGTTGAAGCACCCATCTCTCATGGTGAGAGATTATCTTTAGCATAATGTCCAAATAATGATATAGAGAGAGAGGAAGTGAAGAATATGTCTTATTTTAGTTGGGTTGGTAGCCTAATGTATGCCTAGGTGTGCACTAGACCAAACATTGCATTTACTCTTAAACTGCTGGGTAGATATCTGGCTAACCTAGGAATAGATCACTAAAATGTAGTTTATTAGATGTTAAGATATTTAAAGGAAACTAAGAATTATATGTTGACATTCAAAAGTTTCATAAATCTAAACTTCATAGGGTATACAGATTCAAATTTTGCTATATATCCATATGACAAAAATTCCACTTTAGGATATATCTTTATGATAGCAGATGGTACTGTATCGTTAAAAAGTATCAAATAGACACTGGTGACTTCCTTAACTATACATGCAGAGTTTATGGCATATTATGGAGCTAGTACATAGGCAGTTTGGCTCAAGAACTTGATTTTTGAGTTGTTTGTGATTGATTCAGTGGCTAGGCCCATTCGGTTAGATTGTGATAATCTTTCTATTTTGTTATTCAATAATAACAATAAGAGCATCATATGGTTTAAGCATTTGGAGGTCAAGTATTTGACTATAAAGGAATTAATACAGAAAGGTGACATTGAGGTAGAGCATTTGAGGATTGAGGATATACCTGTTGATCCTTTGACTAAAGGACTTTGGCCACATGTCTTTGAGTGACTTGTATACGGTATGAGTGTACTAAAGTCTTTAGACACTGTTAATTAGGGATTAATATTCGTATGTTTCTTATTATTATGTTTGTATTAGTGTACATTTGTATGTTTCTTATATATTATAACAGTATTTATTATTAATAAAGATGATCCTCATTTTTCTCTCAGTCATATATGTTGTTATATATTGTCATAATACAAGTGAAGTCTTATGATATGTGTCCATCCTAAACATTTTAAAATCATAGGTCATATATATATATATATAAACCTTGAGCCCATATCATTAGGACATATACAAATGTACATATAAAATCCATGATTTTGATGTGACATAGGGGGATATAAATATTTAATCCCATAAGGGTTTTCTCCAATGCAATTTAGCATTCAATGAGAGAAAACAAATTTCTTTGGTGCAATTTAGCATAAATTTTAGAGAAATTGAGGCCTACAAACGAAATATGATGCATTTCAAATCATACAAATATCATCTTAGTTTTTCACACTCTATTTTCTCATTCATTTTAATAAGGTATTAGACATATATGATTGTATTAGATCTGTGTTACACATGAAACATGCATTTGATATTTTCCAGTATTAAAAGCCTTAGAGGACGGAATGATGGACTTTCATTATCTTTGGATGAAATGTTTTTTTGTAAACTTGGTCAACCTATACATTGATTTGGCTTAACAATTTTTGTATTGGTTTTATAATTGTTATAACTACTGTAATTAATTATTGTTCAAGAGTGAGAATGTTAATAATTTTCGTAAGGATGGATAATAATTAAAAACAATTTTATAGTTTTAATAAATTTACGATCAAGAGAATCGAATTTGATCCAGTTAAACATAATAAAATAGCCCAATAAATGATCTAGGTTAATGGACTGAATTCAAATGAAGAAAATGAATCTTAATTTATGTAGGCTAGACATGCATTGAGCCTATAATGGGGAGGCTTGATATGGTTGCTATATATATGATGATAAGGTCTCCTACTTCTGCTTAAGTAAGCCGTGAATGTTCGGATTCTTTGACCCATTAAGAGGTTTACGTTTTAAGAAAGTTGCAAAAAGACTTTAACAACATCCGGTTGATTGACTTTTGTAAAGAAGGTCATGAAAACACAAAGGTTTTGGCATCAAAAAGCTTGTTTGAAGTTATGAAAAGTAAAACACGTGTTTCTCTTATTTTCTTCATTTATTCATTTTCACGTTTGATACTAAGAGCGTGACTAGGGCTCGTGTTATGCATTACACAACATCATTTTCATTTACCTTTAATATTCATGTATCAGTATGTACTTAAGTCAACAATAAGGAGTTGTACTCAACCATGCTTTGTTAAAAGTATACAAAGTAATATTCACTCTACTTTCTATTTGGAATAAATGGTTTTGTTTCTTCTTCTTTCTTTCATTCTCTTTCATTATTATTTTTCTCTGTAATGGTATAAGAAGTTGTCTTTAGTTATGTTCCCATATGTTCTGTTCCACGTAGATATGTGACTAGCTTGTCAATCTCTGAGGTACCCCATGCCTTAAACAACGTTTTCTTTTTGCTTTGAACTTTGATCAATTTCTCAACCCTTTAGCTAGCTCCATATCTTAAAAAAAAAGAGATAAGGGTGTATTAATTTGTATATATAACTCCTTTGGTCTAACCCAAACTTTTATATTTCTTTTTTACCAACGTGGATAAGATCGAGTACCCACCTTATATGATGTTGCCATTATTTATAGAAACCCCTTCAGTGCCTTCCTTTAAATTCAGGTTCTGTTTCTTCTATTCTATTATCTCGTACATAGAACTGGAAATATCCAACAATAAAGAATATTTTTTTTTGGAAAATTAAAGAATATAGTTGATGATTGATGGGGTGTTCTCCCAAAACACCATGAACACCTTCAAACTTCGTATTGACTCTCCAATTTGTCCAAATTGTTAAAAGACTGGGCTGACCCACTTACTTTATCACTTAAACCTACCTACTCCACAATTCGGGACCAAGCCACCTAAACATTTTTGTTTTATTTCTTTTCACTTTATACAACAATACTAGTAGTTTTCACTATAACTGAATTGTCTCTATTAGTTGTCAACTCTATTACAAATTCCCCAAGAATATATGGTACAGTAATTAATAGCATTCATTTAGTTCTAGTATAAAAAGTCCTTACTTATATATATCTAGATCATGATGAAATAGAAAATTTCTTCATCAACCTTAACACTCTTTTCATGGTATCAGAGACAAAGGTTTGATCCACCTTACCCTACCTACCAAAATGTCTAACATAGCTGACGACAGTGATGCCAGTAACTCTAACCCTACACAAAACCCAGACTTGGAGAAGTACTTCATAACAAATACTGAAAACCCTGGAGCTGTTCTTATTACTACAATTTTTAATGGTAATAACCACCTAACTTAGAGCAAATCAATGATGATAGCCCTATTTGCTAAAGACAAACTCTCCTTCATCAATGGAACATGCATACAATCAACGGAAGATAGGGCTCTTCTTGCTAGATGGAAAAGGTAGATTCCATGGTCAAGTCTTGGATCCTCAACTCAATGATCAAGGAAACTTGGTGATGTTTTCTTATCATTCTCTATAGCTAAGGAGCTTTGGGATGAACTGAGAGAGATTCGGTGAAGTCAATGGACCATTGTTGTACCAACTAGAAAGGGAAACCAACCTTTTTAAATAAGGTAATCTCACCATTTTCGCATATTACATAAAACTAAAGAAACTCTGGGATGATTTAACTAGCCTAAGTCCTATACCTACATGCACTTATGATGCTGCTAAAGCAATTACTACCAAGGTAGACACCCACAGATTTGTACATATTTTGATAGGCTTAAATGAGGATTATAAGCATGTAGTTAACCAAGTCATGTTAATGGAACCTTTGCACATGGTTAATAGAGCCTTTGCCATGATGCAAACTGTGGAGAGGCAACAGGTAGTAAATGCTAGCAATGATAGTGACCTAAATGTAGCTATGATGGTAAGGCAATCTAATTCTAATGCTAAGAAAGGTGGCAGAAACAACAACAATGGCAAAAAACCATTCACTAAGAAAGAGGACAAGTATTGTGAAAAGTGTGAGAAAACAGGACATACCATGGAGACCTACTTTAAGATCCACGGTGTGCCTAACTGGTATAAGGAACTAACTAGTCAGAAGAGCAAAGCTAACCTAGCTGTGATCAGTGACACTCCTGCAGACACACAACAAGAACCTAGTGAGTACAATGAAAGGAATGGCCAAATTCCATAAGGTTTAGCCACCTTCATTCAACTGGAGATATCTAAAGCAATCAAAAGGAAGGCCACGGATGAGGTAAAGTTTAGTGGGCTTGCAAATTTTGCAGGTAATAACACAAGTTACACTAATGTTCATAGTGTAGAAAATGAATGCATATGGTTGGTTAATTCAGGTGCATCATCACACATGGTTACAAACCTTGGTTTCTGCCATGAATATGAAATAAACAACATATACGTGTCTGTTACACTCCCAGATGACACAAAACAACAAGTGAAGATATGCCAAACTACCATCAGTGACAAAATTACCCTTGATGAAATTTTGCATATTTCTTTTTTTTTTCAAAAAACCTACTCTCTGTCAATAAACTTATAACTCATAATGATATTGCTGCAATTTTCATATCCAATAACCTATTTATGTAGGACCTATAGACTAATAATGTTATGGCAGCTATCAAGGCTAGAAATGGACCGTATGAGCTAATAACAGATAGCCTATTACCTTCAGGGACTTTAAAAGGTCCTCCCCTAGATTTCTATAGAACTGAGAATGACGCTTTTAGTGCTTTCATTTCCTTTAATATCTAGCGTAGTAGATTAGGACATGTTTCTAAGGAAAAATACGACATATCAATGAAATCAAGTTTTTCAATCACAACTTATCCGATTGTCAAGTCTTCCATCTGGCAAAACAGCACAGAAAATCCTTCCCTAAATATAAAATACAAATCACTAAGCCTTTTGAAATTCTACACATAGATCTATGGGGGCCTTATAGGGTACCTACTCTGGATGGATCACAATTCTTTCTAACTATTGTAGATGACTTCTCTAGAGCCACTTGGACCTTTTTGCTCAAACATAAAGACAGAACACAACCCAACATAACATAGTATATCAAAACCATTGAGAAATAATATGACACAAAAGTTTTGAAAATACAAACAAAAAATGGAAGAAAATTTATAAACTATGAATTACAGAAAGTATTTTGTGGAAATGGGACTAGTGCATCATAAAACTATCTATACACTCCACAACAGAATGGAGTTATGGAGATCAAACATAAACACTTACTACAAATAACAAGGGCTCTACTATTCAAGTAAACTTACCAAAACAATATTGGGGAGAAGTCCTCCTTACTACCACTTATCTCCTAAACAGAATCCCATCCAAAGCCCTATAATGGAGAATATCGTGTAAGAGGCTACATCAAAGAAAACCAACTTATGAACACTTAAAAGTTTTTAGGTGCCTATGTTTTGCCCTAGACATGACACCTAACAAGACAAAGTTGGATCCTAGACCTTTGAAATGTGCTTTTCTTGGATACATGCTAGACTACAAAGCCTACAAAGTCATGGACATTAGCACAAACAATATTTTTAGTTTAAGAGATGTAACCTTCCATGAAAACACATTTCCCTTTGCTAAAACACCAATAAACTTTAAACAAAGATCACTTCCACTGTTCCCTTACAACACAATAAACGGTGATGCAAAAACATTGACACAAAGTGACGTGCCAGGATCATCAAGCATATAAAGTACAAATGACACACATAACCACAGAAACACAACCAAAACTCGATAATACGACTAACCAAGAAACTACAACGAACAACAATGTGAGGAAGAGCCAAATAACACATACCACACCCAAATACCTTGATGAATATGCCCACCAAGCCTATGCTCATCATTCCACTTTTGTCCCTAATTCTGCTAATATCATTTTAAAGGTCTTTGGTCCTGTAGGAACAGAAGAAGATGAGGATCTAACCTTTCATGTTGCACATACGCAAGGCTACAAGGAGTTTATAGGTAATGTGTCTACTATTTTTGAACCTTTTTCTTATGACATAGTAAGAAAGCCAAAGCAATGGGTGGATTCCATGGATGCACATCTAGTAGCCTTAAAAGACAATCAAACTTAGGTTTTGACAAAGCTACCTAAAGGTAAGCGAGCTATAACATCAAAGTGGGTATACAAAGTGAAATACAACCTAGATGGTACAATTAACAAACTAAAATCAAGGCTAGTAGCAAAGGGCTTCAACCAAAAGGAAGGAGTGGACTACTCAGAGGTATTCTCTCATGTAGCTAGGGTTGTGACAATTAGGAAATTCCTAGTTGTAGCTACGGTCAAGAAATGACCCATCCTACAATGTGACATAAATGATGTTGATTTACATGGCCATCTAAAAGAACTCTACATGTTACCACCACAAGGTTATAAGAAAGCTAAGGCAGGAGAGGTTTGCAAATTAGTAAAGTCCATTTATGGACTCAAACAAGCAGGCAGGCAATGGCACAGGGAATTGACCACAAAACTAAAGGGATTAGGCTTTGATAAATCAGAATCAGATTATTGCCTATACACTAAGGGTCAAGGCGATAATTATATTGCTATCATCATCTACGTGGATGACATTCTCATCACTAGAGCAGAGGAAGAATATTTTAACACTGTTAAGTAGACCTGAAACAAGGAGTTCACAATCAAAGATCTACGGTATGCTAAGTTCTTCCTAGGAGTTAAAATAGCAAGGCCAGAAGAAGGGACGATACTCAGCCAAGGTAAGTATGTAAAGGAGATTTTACAGGAAACAAAACTGCAAGACTGTAAGTTATGCGTAACACCCATCATTCCAAGAAGAAAACTTACCATTGATGAAGGTGAACTACTCAAAGACCCGGAAAGCTACAGGAGAATCGTTGGTAAACTACAATACCTAAGCTTCACGAGACCAGATCTCACCTACATAACACAACAATTAAGTCAATTCATAAAATCACCAAGGAAACCTCACTGGGAAGCTATAAAACACGTTCTCAAATATCTCAAAGGAACACAAAATTAGGGCTTATTCTATGCATCAAATTCAAACCTACAACTCACCGCTTACTCCGGTTTGAAACTAGTAAGCTGCATGTTTAGCAGACGGTCCTTGATTGAGTTTTGTGTGTTCCTCGAAAAATCACCTATATCATAGAAAACAAATAAGCAAACAATAGTTAGTAGATCTTTTGCGAAGGCAAAATACAAGAGCTTAGCTTCAACTACATGTGAGTTGAAATGGATTGTTCAACTATTGAGTTATTTTCAAGTGAAAAATAGAGTAGTCATACCACTATTATGCGATAATCAGGCGGTGATTCATATATCAAAGACCTTTGTCTTCCACAAGAGGACCAAATATCTAAAGATTGATCTTTATTTAGTACACAATGTGGCAAACTTAGGGTTCCTGAACCTCAAGCATGTACAAAGCAAACATCAGTTACCGGACTTATTCACCATACCCCTCATCGCAGTGTTCGCAGATTTACTCCTCATGTTCGGATTTGTTTGTTTCTCTAGGGCTCCGACTTGAAGGGAGGTATTAAAAGGCTGGGTTGACCTACTTACTTCATCAGTCAAACCTACCTACTCCACAATTCGAGACCAAGCCACACAAACATTTTTGTTTTATTTCTTTTCATATTATAAAGCAATACTAGTAGTTTTCACTATAACCGAATTGTCTCTATTAACTGTCAATTCTGTTACAGATTCCCCAAGAATATAGTGTTAGGTCCCATTTTAGAAACCCAACCAACTTTTGCTCAGATAACATAAATGTTAGGCACCATTTCTAGAACCCAACTCTTACGAAATCATAATCACTGAACTTATTCCAATGAAGTTTCCTTAACCATCATCGAAATCCTCTTCTTGTTTTGATACCAT
>JANSVA010000217.1:14832200-14845776 GCA_025504915.1 Erythroxylum reticulatum
TGGCCAAAAGAATCCAACATGTTCATATCTTTACTCGTATTGAACATGTCCCGGCGCAATTGCCATAACTCTCACTACAGATGTTGGATTGGCTTCGTTTTTGTTAATTCAAAAGAAGACTTCTAGATCTACAACTTTCATGAAGAACTCGCAGTGAGATTCGGCCTCTAAAAGGATCAAAAATAGGATAGAATATGACACTACAAACTAAAACGATGCAGAAAAGGGCAAACTAAGACAGTCAAACTGAGGCGCAAAAAGTCAAACTAAGACGATAGTGACGTCATTCTAAGACGATGCTGACGTCATTTTGAGATAATGCAACCTTATAACTTGTAATGCTCATATCTTTCAACTCTGATATCCAAAATTTACAAACTTTATATCATCGGAAAACTGGAAAGGTTATCTACAACTTTTATGAGACAATTTGGTTAAAATCTCTTTATATCAATCCCAAATTTGCCCCTAAATTTCGAAGACGAATTTTCCATACACACACCAACATGTTGGACCAACTTCATAACTTTATGACATTTTGATGCTTTTAGAGATAGAACTGAGATTCGACGTCTTTATAAGAAATGTAGCCATATATCTCTAGTTTAATCCAAAACAGGAATCATCTCGTTTGGACAACTAGAGAATAAGTTATGGCTAACAAACTGAAACACACTCAGTAAACATTTTCCAGATTTTCAACCTTTCACTATTTTACAACCCTCAATCGCTCATAACGTTTCAAACACTAAATTATCATCATAACCAGATTTTTCATCCCCAATGACACAGTATTTATGAACAAGCACAAAAATGTCATTTTCCACGCAGATGATAGTAACTTATCAACTTTATTTCACAAATCCCCAACTCTAAGGGATTTCTTTACCACTTACTTGCTGAAACTCCAAAATCTTCAAGCCCTAACTCCACACGTTTAACGTACTTCACTGAGGACAATGACCAGCTTTTAGTTTTTCTTAGGTTAGAGGACACAAATGGCAAAGTAGCTTTGGTGAAGGAAAGGAAAAACACAGAAGTCTCTTAGAAAGTATTCGATGGAAAAACTCTAGGTTTCCAAAAGGAAGTTTGAAAAAAGATGATGATAAAGAAGGGACTTGGACAAGACTTAACTTGTCAACTCTCAAAGAATAGTAACCTACTTCTAGCAAGGCTACAAAAGCCTAAGTGACACTTGTCACTTTCCCCATACCTAAGTTCTAACTTAGTTTCTTTTGGAACTGACTTCCTTAACTATCATCTTTATAATCCAACTATCTCCAAAGCTCCCTTTTAATTTCTTTTTTTCTAATTTCTACAATTCCCAAAATTTACTCCTATTTTCCCCACAATTCACAAATACCATACTTCCACTAAGCACTAATATTTCCCATGTTAACATTCATAATTCTTAAAACAAATCACAATTCAATCCAATTATACCCGAAATTATTCATGAATGCATGTACAATTATTTTCATGTGCAGATACATTTACTATTCATGTATAAGTGTATGGCATACTATGCATGAGCATAAAGAAACATTTTAAAGCCTCTCATAGATCACTCACATTTACTATTCTAACCCTCCCACAAGTAATGGGATGTTACAACAGTACTCCATAACAAATACTGAAAACCCTGGAGTTGTTCTTATTACTACCCTTTTTAATGGTAACAACTACCTAACTTGGAGCAAATCAATTATGATAGCCTTATATGTTAAAGACAAACTCTCCTTCATCGATGAAACATGCATACAACCAATAGAAGACAGGGCTCTTTTTTCTAGATAGAAAAGGGCAGATTCCATAGTCAAGTCCTGGATCCTTAACTCCATGATCAAGGAACTTGGTGATGCTTTCCTATTTATCTCCACAGATAAGGAGATTTGGGAGGATCTAAGAGAGAGATTCAGTGAAGCCAATGGACTACTGTTGTACTAAATAGAAAGGGAAATCAACCTTTTTAAACAAGGTAATCTTACTATTTCCACATATTAAACAAAACTAAAGAAACTTTAGGATGATTTAACTAGCGTAAGTCTTATACCTCGATGCACTTATGATGCTACTAAAGCAATTACTACAAAGGAAAACACCCACAAATTAGTGCAATTTTTTATGGGCCTAAATGAGGATTATGAGCATGTAGTTAACCATGTCATGTTAATGGAACCTTTGCCCATGGTTAATAGAGCCTTTGCCATGATGCAAACTATGGAGAGGCAAAAGGCAGTAAATGTTAGCAATGACAGTAATCTGAATGTAGCTATGATGGTGAGGCAATCCAACTCTAATGCTAAGAAAGGTGGCAGAAATGACAACAATAATAGCAAAAAAACATTAACCAAGAAAGAGGGCAGGTATTGTGAAAAGTGTGAGAAAATAGGACATACTATTGAGAATTGCTATAAGATCTATGGTGTGCCTGACTGGTACAAGGAACTAACTAGTCAGAAGAGCAAGGCCAACCTAACTGTGATTAGTGACACTCCTGCAGACACACAACAAGAATCTAGTGAGTACAATAAAAGGAACGACCAAATTTCACAAGGCTTAGCCACCTTCATTCAACGGGAGATATCTAAAGCAATCAAAGGGAAGGCCACGAGTGAGGTAAAGTTTAGTAGGTTTGCAAATTTTGCAGGTGATATCACAAGTTAAACTAATGTTCATAGTGCAAAAAATGAATACATATGGTTGATTGATTTAGGTACATCATCACACATAGTTACAAACCTTGATTTCTGCCATGAATATGAAATAAACAACATACACAAGCCTATTACACTTCTAAATGGCACAAAACAGCAAGTGAAGCATATATGCTAAACTACCATTATTGACAAATTACCCTTGATGAAATTCTAGATATTCCCAAATTTTTCAAAAACCTACTCTCGATCAATAAACTTACAACACAGAATGATATTGCTATAATTTTCGTATCTAATAACCTATTTTTGTAGGATCTATAGACTAATAATGTTATGGCAGCTATCAAAGCTAGAAGTGGACTGTATGAGCTACAATAGACAACCTATTATCCTCAGGAACTTTGAAAGGTCCTTCCCTAGATTTCTATAGAGTTGAGAATGTTTCCTTTAGTACTTTCGTTTCCTTTAATATCTGGTATAGTAGATTAGGGCATGTTTCTAAGGAAAAAATGTGACATATCAATGAAATCAAGTTTCTCACTCATAACTTATCCGATTGTCAAGCCTGCCCTATGGCAAAATAACACAGAAAACCCTTCCCTAAACACAAAATACAAACCACTAAGCCTTTTGAAATTCTACACATAGATCTATGGAGGCCTTATAGAGTACCTACTGTAGATGGATCATAGTTCTTTCTAACTATTATAGATGACTTCTCTAGAGCCACCTGGACCTTTTTGCTTAAACACAAAGATAGAACACAACCCGCCATAACACAATTTATCAAAACCATTGAGAAACAATATGGCACAAAGGTTTTGAAAATACAAACAGACAATGGGAGAGAATATATAAACTATTAATATAGAAAGGATTTTATAGAAATGGGAATAGTGATTTAGAAAAGTTGTCCATGCACTCCACAACAAAATGGAGTAGTGGAGATCAAACACAAACACTTACTACAAATAACAAGGTCTCTATTATTCACAACAAACTTACCAAAACAATATTAGGGAGAAGCCCTCCTTACTGTCACTTATCTCCTAAACAGAATCCTAACCAAAGCTCTACAATGGAGAATACCGTATGAGAGGCTAAAAAAAAATCAACCTATGAACACTTGAAAGTTTTTGAGTGCCTATGTTTTACCCTAGATAAGACACCCAACAAAACAAAGTTGGATCTTAGATCTTTGAAATGTGTTTTTCTTGGATACATGCCAGACTACAAAGCCTATAGAGTTTATAGACATTTTCACAAACAATATTTTTAGTTTAAGAGATGTAAGATTCCATGAAAACACATTCCCCTTTGCTAAAACACCAACAGACTCTGAACAAAGATTACTACCACTATTCCTTTACAACACAACAGACGGTGATACATAAACATTGACACAAAGTGATATGCTACTATCATCAAGCATACAAAGTACAAATGACACACCAAAAACCACAGAAACACAGCCACAACCCGATAATACCACCAACTAAGAAACTACCACGAACAACAATGTAAGGAAGAGACAAAGAACACATACCACACCCAAATGCCTTGATGATTATGTCAATCAAGCCTCTGCTCATCATTCCACTTCTGTCCCTAATTCTGCTAATATCATTTTAAAAGGTCTTTGGTCCTACAGGAATAGAAGCAGAAGAGGATCCAAGCTTTCATATTGTGTGTACGCAAGGCTACAAGGAGTTTATAGGTAATGTGTCTACTGTTTTTAAACCTTTGTTTTATAAGATAACAAGTAAGTCAAAGGAATGGGTGGACTTTATGGATGCACAGCTAGCAGCCTTAGAAGACAATCAGACTTGGGTTTTGACAAAGCTATCTAAAGGGAAGTGAGCTATACATCAAAGTGGGTATACAAAGTGAAATACAACCCAAATGGTACTGTTGACAAACAAAAATCAAGGTTGGTAGCAAATGGCTTCAACTAAAGGGAAGGAGTGGACTATTTAGAGGTATTCTCTCCTGTGGCTAAGGTTGTGACAATCAGGACATTCCTAGCTGTAGCTATGGTCAGGAAATGGCCTATCCTACAATGTGACATAAATGATACCTATTTACATGGACACTTAGAAGAAGAACTCTATATGTTACCTCCACAGGGTTATAAGAAAGCTAAGGTAGGAGAGATTAGCAGATTAGTAAAGTCCATTTATGGACTCAAACAGGTAGACAGGCAATGGCATAGGGAATTGACCACAAAACTAAAGGGATTAGGCTTTGATAAACCATAATTAGATTATTGACTATATATTAAAATACAAGGCAACAATTTTATTACTATCATCATCTACGTGGATGACATTCTCCTTACTAGAGTAGAGGAAGAACATTTAAACACTGTTAAGTAGGCCCTAAACAAGGAGTTCACAATCAAAGATCTAAGGTATGCTAAGTTCTTCCCAGGAGTTGAAATAACAAGGTCAGAAGAAGGGATGATACTCAGTCAAGGCAAGTATGTAAGGGACATTTTATAGGAAACAAAACTACTGGACTGTATGCCATGCGTAACACCTATAGTTCCAGGAAGAGAACTTACCATTGATGAAGGTGAACTACTCAAAGACCTGGAAAGCTATAGGAGAATCATGGGTATACTACAGTACTTAAGTTTCACGAGACCAGATCTCACCTATATAACACAACAGTTAAGTCAATTCATGAAATCACCAAGGAAACCTCACTGGGAAGCTGTAAAACATGTTCTCAAAGGAACACAAAATCAAGGCTTATTCTATGCATCAAATTCGAACCTACAGCTCACCGTTTACTCCGATTCGAACTAAGCAAGTTGTGTGTTCAGCAGATGGTCCTTGGCTGGGTTTTGCATGTTCCTTGAAAAATCACCTATATCATGGAAAACAAAGAAGCAACCAACGGTTAGTAGATTATCTACGGAGGTAGAATACAGGAGCTTAGCTTCAACTACATGTGAGTTGAAATGGATTGTTCAACTATTGAGATATTTTCAAGTGGAAAATAAAAAAGCTATACCTTTGTTTTGCGACATTCAAGAGGTGATTCATATATCGAAGAACCCTGTCTTTTATGAGAGGACCAAACATCTGGAGATTGATCTTCATTTGGTACGCGATGCGACAAACTTTGAGTTCTTGTACCTTAAGCATGTATGAAGAAAACTTCAGTTAGCGGACTTATTCATTAAGCCCGTCACCATACTCGTGTTCGCAGACTTACTCTTCAAGTTTGGATTTGTTTGTTTCTGCGAGGCTTTGACTTGAAGGGGTGGCTAAAAGATTGGGCCAACCCACTTGCTTCATCACTCAAACCTACCAACTCCACAATTCGGGACCAAACCACACAAACATTTTTGTTTTATTTCTTTTCATTTCATTCAACAATACTAGTTGTTTTCACTGTAGCCAAATTGTCTCTATTAGCTATCAATTCTATTATAGATTCCCCAAGAATATAGGGTATAGTAGCCAATAGCATTCATTTAGTTCTAATATAAAAAGTCCCTACCTGTACATATCTAGATTATGATGAAATAGAAAATTTCTTCATCAACCTTAACACTCTTTTCACACCTATCTTGGCTCTCATCCTATTAGTTGGTGTTCTGAAAAGCACTAAATTGTTGCTCGATCTTCCATTAGAAGCTGAATATCGTGGCATTGCAACTACCACTGTTGAAGCCAATTGGTTAACTTATTTGTTGCGCAAATTGGGCATCTCTCTTAATGCTTCACCCATTGTGTATTGTGATAATGTGGGAGCTACTTACCTTTCCTCCAATCCCGTTTTTCACTCACGTATGAAACACACTGCTATTGATTTTCATTTCGTATCCGACCAGGTTGCCAAGAAAGCTTTACGCGTATCTCATATCTGTACTATCGATCAACTTGCCGATTCCCTTACAAAACCTTTGGCTAAGAAGTTGTTCTTAGATCATCATTCAAGCTTCGAGTCTTTCCTGTTTAAGCCCATCCTATGTCTAGTTCAAGGACTCCTGCACGCTTGCCGAAGTATGCTTTGTCAACTTGCAAATCTTTCACTGGTCAACTTTTGTATATGCATTCAGATTGGATAGACGGAAGAATATGTCTAGAAGTGACTCCTCCGGGTTAAGCCATTGACATTGCATGGTGACATATTTCCATATATCTTTGTTAAAAGAGCATTCGAAAGAGATGGCCATTTATTTCCTCATGTAATAGGCACATAGGACAAGATGTATTAACTTGCATGAATGGCATGTGATCTTTGGAAAGCTAAGACTAGCAGATGGAAAAGTTGGTATTTTTGAGGGATTAAAAGAAACATACAAGGTGTTTTCTTCAGGGGATGAGGAGGATAAAACACCGCATCTTTCTATTAACATTTTTATGTACTGTTGAGATTTCTTGATCCATTAGTTGGACTTTGAAGTTTATGGTTACAGAGGCAAAGAGAGAGGGGACAATAACACTCCATTTGCTTAATAAGAAAAATTATGTTTACTGATAATGCTAGCTGGTCCACACTGAATAACACAAAATAATTCTCTTTATATACTGATGGTTGAATCAGTCCACATACTGTCTGGAATGGGTCAGGCACTATCAAATGAAAGTTTAGAGAATGAAGAAGATAAATAAAAATGTACAGAATTGGGGCTTTAGAAACATCAAGGGAAAGATTCTCAATGCCATGGAATTTGTTTTGATTTAACCATGCCCACGATGAAGAGGACTTTGTATGTTTCTATTTTAACATTTTAAACGAATCGGGCCTTGAGGCTTTATTTTGGGGTGAAGATTGCAAAAGTAGCCCAATGCAAAGACCAATCCAATACTGTAATGTTGTAAGTTTTGATGCTGCAGATGTCTGTTAGGTTGTACTCCGTCAGGCCAGTCACACAACTCCAACCCACTGAAAAACCCTAAACTGAGAAACTCTCTGTTGCGTTTGTAGCCCCTTTTGGAACCATCATTCTCATAATTTTGGAGGGTGTATTGCAGTTTCATGATTTTCTTGCTTTTGGTTAGTGGGTTGCTGTAAAGATTCTGTCTTTTCTGGCAAAGCTTGGAGTTTTACTCCTTGACTGGTCTGGTTTCAATGTTGTGTCAATTGACTTCCTTGGTTTTGGTTTTCGCTATGTTTCTTTTATTGGACTTATTGGAATCTCTATGAAGGGTATAGAGTTTACTCAAGAACTCACTAGTTGTGCGTGCTCCAGTAGAATATCTGGTCAAATTCAAGGAAGAGGGATAACTGTAGAGCATGGTGATGGTGTGGGGTTGCAGATGACCCCCATATTATTAGCTATCAGACCTTTCAGGGTTCAAGCCTCCCGGATCGCCATTGCCTATTTTCATACTCCCACTTTTGGTGGATCTAGGGCGTTTATTGAGACAGAGGTAATACAAGGCCCTGAGGCTTGGTTAGTTAAAGTTGTATCAACCCTTTTTGCCACTTCACGTTCTAAAGATTCTTGCTTGGGTTATTTACGTGATAAGCTAACGCCTTTAATCGCGTTTGAGGTAATTAAACGGTATAACAACCCAATATTGGGCTTGGAGTTTCTGCAATTCAGTAGATTGAATTTGAATCTCAGTCATTGTTTTTGGACTTATAGTTTACTTTTGAGGTCCTTATGCCAAATGGGGCTCCATGATTTGGCAACAGAAACATATGACTACATGAAGACTGACGGAATCTCGTTTGACAGTGCTCTCCTAGGATTTTTGGTGACTTCTTATGCTCAAGTGTGCAAGTTTGACACTGTCAAGAAATTTCTTTCAGAGGTTGAACGTGAGGACAGTGGAATTAATTCTTTTGTGTATAATAACCTGCTCAATGAGTTGGTTAAAAGAAATAGAGTCCACGAGGCAATTGGCCTACTTAAAGATCGTTTGGCACCACAATCTCCACCAGATACTTGGACTTTCAATATTCTTATCCGAGGTCTTTGCAGGCTAGGGGAAGTTGATAAGGCCTTTGAAATTTTTGACAACATGGGGAGTTTTGGATGTTTACCTGATATAGTCACATACAACACTCTTATAAATGGATTATGTAAAGCTAATGACGTAGTTAGAGGGTGTGACTTATTGATGGAAGTTAAGTCTAGAGATTCTTGTTCACCAGATGTTGTAACTTATACATCTATTATCTCAGGGTTTTGCAAGCTTGGTCAGATGCAGGAGGCCTCAGTTCTTTTTGAGGAGATGATTGTGTCAGGAATTAATCCAAATGTCATCACTTTTAATGTTCTTATTGATGGCTTTGGCAAGAGTGGCAACATGGTTGCAGCAAAATCTATGTATGAAAAGATGATTTCTTTTAATTGCCGACCGGATGTAGTTACCTTCACTTCTTTAATTGATGGTTATTGTGGAACTGGAGAAGTGAGCCTGGGTTTGAAGCTTTGGGATGTGATGAAAACAGAAAAGATATGTCCAAACATTTATACCTATGCTGTTCTCATTAATGCTCTATGCCGGGATAATAGACTTCATGAGGCTCGTGATTTACTGAAACAGTTGAAATGTAGTAATATAATTCCAAAACCATTTATGTACAACCCAGTGATTGATGGTTTCTGCAAGGCTGGTAATGTGGATGAGGCAAATGTAATTGTGGCGGAGATGGTGGAGAAGAAATGCTACCCAGATAAAGTGACATTCACCATTCTTATTATTGGGCATAGTGTGAAAGGGAGAATGAGTGAAGCAATCAATCTTTTCGATAAGATGTTGGCAATTGGATGTTTGCCAGATAACATCACTGTAGGTTCATTGATATCTTGCCTTTTGAAGGCCGGGATGTCCAATGAAGCCTCTCGTGTCATACAAATGGCATCAGAGGACCTCAGCTTCTTATCTTATCAAAAAACCATCCCTTTGAAAGCGAATATAGAAATTCCTGTGGCTGCTTGAAGGAAGAGTTGCCCTACAATTGGAATTGGGTTTCTGGACCAGTTCATTATACAAGGACATTTTCTGTGCCTCTCCAGTTTGTTTGTTGTACATATGTGATACCTGAGAGTTTTGCACGGTGAGTAGTTTCTCCATTCTTGACTTTTAGCTAAGTTCACAATATAATATAGCATTTATTTAGAGGGTCTCCTTCATACAACATTTGTGTGTTTTTTGTTCTGGCGCAAATTTCTTAAAAATACTTGTCTCTTAACTTGGAAACAAATCAAGTCTGCGCTTAAATTAAATCTCTGGCTTCTTGAAGCACTGGATCAAAGACAACTACTTTTAACTTATGAGTGCGATATGAGTTTCCATCATGTAGTTTCTATTATACATTTCTGAATAAAAAGGTTGTGTCCTATAAATCAATAAGTTTTTCTATTAGAACTCTATCTCTCTCTGTGTCTCCCTCATATTTCTAATGGTCATTGTGCCGTCATAGTTCACCCAGTTTACTTTATTTTGTATTGATTCATGCTAGAGATAGAGGTGAAATCTGAATTTCGATAGACACCCAAATAAATCTGTTTATAGTGCAGTTACAGGATATGCATTTGGAAAGAGTTTTGAGGGAACTAGAGCCAGAGTATGTACCACTAGATGTGATTGGACAAACAATTACATAGAGTATCCCACTCATGTCAGAATGGAGAAAGATTGATCCATGCTATTACTTCTATGGATGGTTAGATTCTTATCTTTTAGGTGATCATGAACTGTTGGCTTGGAGTATAAGATGACAAATTAGAAATATGATTGAAACATCATTGCATCTATGAATAAGCCACTGGCACTATCATATCAAAAAATTAGCCAAAGATTTATTTCCAATATGAATTTCATCTCTGGATCAAATGATAGAAATAAAGTTGTGATGCCGATAATTAAAAGGTGCTTCATTTTGATGCCAAGGATAGATTTCTTGTTAATATTAGGAATAAAGTTCTTGGGTAGAATTAATGTGGCTTTTTAGATAGAATCAATTAGTTGTTTCAGAGAATATAGCATTTTACAAGTATTAATTGGATTTCAGAGATTTCAAGGTCTTGTGAATTCGTTTCTTATCATGCATAGTAAATTAATTTATGATGATTAGAAAGCTGGAAATCTTTGTTGACTCACAATAATATGGCGTGCTGTAGGTTTTATGGTGCTTTTGTTACTAGTGGTTAATTGACTTACTATCAGCTGTTACCTGTCTTCTATGGGTATGAATTTGTTATAGAAACTTGAATGGGGGATCTAAGAATTTACCTCTTTTTCATGATATCTTGGTTTGGTTTTTGATTTCGAAAAAAAAAAAAATTCAAATTAACATGTCACCATGCTATCCATCATGTCCAATATACTATGAATCTTTTAGCAATTAAGCTCTTTTAGAGTAATTCACTGCATAAGTTCTGGTATCATGCATTTGCTATTAATGCTTTGTGCTGCATAGTCTTTACCTGCAAAATTTCCTTAAAAACTTTTCCTGAAACTGTGCTACTCTGTGATAGGATGAAGATGCAGTTCAAGAAGTCCTGTTGTAAAGAAAAGTGTGTTCAAACAGATAAATGAGGCTGTATGTATATATCTGGTATTTAAAGGTCTGCAATTTTTTAATCACATTGCGGGGAAAGGTTTCTCTTTTGCTCTATTGCAATTGAGCTTGAATCAATTTTGCAGATTAGGTTCACGAACTGACAAGCTACAAATAAAGAGCGTGACTTCTAGATCTTTGCTGTTTATGTTATCCCGTTAATCTGTACAAAAGTATTTCTGAGAAAATATTATGGCCAGTTTTTGCACATACGACCTAACAACAAATGATGCTTTTCTTATTGGCAAAGATGTTTGCCAAGAAAAGTACATTGTCTTTTCATCCTGGTGCTTTCTTCTTCAGAAAATCAACCTGAAAATGGCGATGAATACCCTGCATTATGTCCTTTATGTATGATTTCTGTTTCTCTTCTTTTCTTTCCCCTTTAAGAGTAAGTACATAGTTACTCATTGAGTTTCTGTAACCGGAAACATATAGCCTGGTGTGTGGAGTAGGTGGTTCAAATAATCACTGCATTTTGTGTTGAAGCTCACCTACAAGTATTCAGGTTTATAGTAACGGAATGAGCACCCCAAGTAACTGAATGAGCACTACAAGAAGTAGGCAGTTCTTATTCAATTAACTATCATTCAATAACTACAAGTAGTTTTCAAATATATTCTATGTTTAATAGTATCAAAATCTTATGAAATAATTGGAGAATGTTATTTCTTAAAAGAATATCAGTTTCAATATCATAAAAATATAAGGGTGGATATTATTTTTGAGGTTGATGAATTCTTGTGGATAAATTTATCTTATTGTTAGAAATATTTAGTTTGATTATATTTTTTAAGGTTTCAAGATATTATACAAGAAAACAAGTTACTTTACATAAACAAGAACCAGCAGCTTTATAATCTTTATAAGTTATTCCGATTGGAATATAAATACTAGGACTAATTATTATCTAGGAATATATATTATATTATTGTTATAAGATAGTTGTATTCTTATTTCTAAATTGAATTCTTCATTTTCACCTAACAATCATCTAGGTATTTTACTATCTCCCATGGCAGTATCTATTTAATGTATTTCACTATTGAAATTTATATACTGATAAGGTTTATTTAGTTGGAAACTTATTAAATTATGTTTTAGATTATGATTAATGTAACTTCCACTAGCTCTATGCTCATTTGATTTTATAACTAAAACTTATCTTTCCATCTCCTCTAATTAAAGCATTAGCATATCTTTTACTTTTTGAAAAACAAGTTTCTAAATAAGATAATCTAGGTAATAATTTGTTGTCAGAAATTAGTAATGATTTTTGTTGTAAATCTAATGAAAAATCATCTTCAAGGTCTTCTATATTTGCTATATAAGGAGGATAGATTCTTTCAACTTTAGAAAATAATTTTGAAAACTCAACAATATCTTTATCTGCAAAACATTCTGATGAGTATTTGATAAGGCATAAGATATCATATATGTAATAGAATATGGTCTATTTTCATTTTTAATTCAATCTTTTCTTTTAAAATCTTGGATTAAAGAGATTGTTCTGTAAAAATCTTTATCTTGTATGTTATTAAGACACCTTAGGATAGATATTAAACAAAAGTTTTTCATATTGAAGATTGCCTATCAAAATTCCTATATAGGCCTTTTTTCTATTGTGAATTCGATAATCTAATATTGCTAAATTTATAGACCTATTTGTTAGTTCTCTAAAAGTATATCTATTTATCATTTGCATGGATCTGATATGCACCCAACCTTTTTTGTCCTTATTTCTTTGGGAATATGATTAAGTTTTCAAGAAATATTTGTTTTAGATAATAGAGGAATCATTACTTTATTAGAAGTTAAATTAATATCTAGGATTTTTTTTTCTTTAAGATGACTACCATAGAACATATGGTATTTTTTTAGATCTTAACCCTATTTTTCTAAAAAGGTAATATTAAACTGGTTATAAGAATTTATAGAAAACATAGTATTCTGAATCTTTTTAAGCATTTTTCTATCAATAAGAGCTTCTTGACTACAGTTTCCATATTTTTCAAATGTTTCTACTATATTATCTATTATTTGCGTATTAGCTTAAGCATTAAAAGATTCTCTTATTTTATTCTTTTTTTTAGAATTTGAAGTTTCTTCTTCTTTTATATGTTATTATAAAAATGCTTTCTTCAGAAGAGCATTCTTAAAGAATATTAATTCTAATAAAATCTTCATTTTCTATCATTTCATTTATTTCATCATCTATTTTGATTTTTTTTATTAAATCTTTTAGGACATTCGTTAGTGTGATGTCCTTTTTCTTTATAATAATAGCACTGACATTCAATTATTTTTTTATTTCTTCTAAGCATAGGTTTTCTAGGTTTATATCCCTCATTTTTCTTATAATATTTTGCTTTATGTTTCTT
>JANSVA010000217.1:14856742-14869193 GCA_025504915.1 Erythroxylum reticulatum
TTTCTTTTTTTAAGTTTAAAGGAGTTCTAACTCCTAAACAGATCAAATAAAGGTCTAGTACCTGTGTTTTGGAGTAAGAATGACTCAAAGGTCGGTCAGCTGACAATAAAAAGTCTAGATGGAATATTTTGGTTTAACATTCCACTTTATGTAGAACGTCTTGTAAAGAGTAGAAAACTCTTAGATGATGTTGGTAATGTATATATATATGGATTATGTACTGTAATGCTACAATGTATGTTCATATTTATGAATAAAATGGGAAATTTTGATCTTCTTAAATATTCGTGTTATGTATGATGCCTTAATAAGTGAATGTGATTGCTCTAACATGCCATTCCCATTGGGTATATTCTCAGATAATTTATGGATGTTTGGGCATATGCACTATGGTAGTGGTGTGTTACAAATAAAATATAATTATATCTGCTTGTATGATGATGTAATTCAATCTGGGCTTTTGTAAATGAGTATTAAGTTTATTTTATTCAAAAAGTAAATGACCACAATTAGGAAATTCTTTCATAGTTAATAACGTAAGTTGTAACATTTCTAATAACCTTTATCTAAGTGTAGTCTATAATACTTGGAAAAGCTAAGATGTAGCGCTTTATGTTCTTTCGTATATTGATGGTTTTCAAGCTAGTATTCAATAATTATTGCTTTAAAATCTAATATAGTATTTAATGAAATAGACTTATACGTTCTCAACTGTGAATACATATTCTCTAGCTCTTATATACGTCTATTTTTATAGTTTATCAAATATCCTTTTCCCGAATTTACTGATGGATATCTTCATAGGTTGTACACCAAATAATTATGTCTCTGATACCATTTTCGCAAACAACATATCACAAGGTAAAATCAAAATTTGGTAACATAAAATCACTAAATTAACATTATGAGAAGAAATAAAAGATTTATAAGATCTAAGCTTCTTAGAATATCAAAGGTTTAGATTTGAAACAAATCGTCATCCTTTATGTTACCACTAGTTTTTATAATATTAATAATTTCTTCAAAAGGGGTATAATTATTTCTACTATAAGAAATTAATACAATTTATGACATTTTATTTATAAAATGTTGCGGATTGTATTAACTTTTCGTGACGTTCAAAAAATGTCATAAAAAGTTTACATTTTTTGCGACGTTTTATTGATAAAACGTCGCAAAAATAGAAACCATGACTTTTTATTAAACAAAACATCGCGAAAACCTTGAGCAATAAAATGAAGGTGTTGCTGAATATAAAAGGGCTTTTTTGTTTGTATAAGTTCGTGATGAAGAAGAAGAAGACAGAGAAAGGTGTTTAATAAATTTTGGAGGCAACATACTCTAACTCTCTCTTCACTTAGTTTTTGATTTCTCTTACCAATGGTGGCTGGTTGCATGTTCAAATCTGACGATATAGTGGTGAAATCGCTTAAGTTTGATAGGTTATAGATTGGAAGTATCTATAATACTTCTCTCTGATTTTCCCTCTTCGTCTCGCAACAACAAAGCATCATCTTGCTTTTGTGTAGTCTACTTCACACTCATGAACCTTCTCTTCCTCTCAACAGAAATCACTCGGTTCTTTCTTCTTTAGATCTTTGGGTATGGTGAAATTATTGCTGCTTCAAAAATTTTACACTTTATTTTCCAAACTCTCCCACATACACTTCACTTGTTGAGTTTTTCACTTGTCACTTTATTTGTTATTAAAGGATCTGATCCCGAAAGCGAGTTAAAGAACAAAGCTAAAGTTGTTGGTTAGGTTCTCGAAATGTTCTATCTAAGCCTAATAGAGCACAAGCTGCGCTTGCCTCCCTATCTTCTTAGCCTTCCTCTCAAAAAAGCGATCAAGAAAGAGCTTGACGATTTTTTTCTCGACAAGGTTTGTTATGGGTTTACCTCATCTCTCTTGTTTTACGAGTTTTTATCTTCTTATAAACGTACAGGTGTATTGTGTTTTGTTAGTCAGGTTATAGCAAATTTGGGATTGTGTGTTTCAATCTATGACATCCGTAGCATTGATGGAGGTTTTATTTTCCTAGGAGATGGAGCTTTCACTTACATTGTATGTTAGATTTATGGTATTTATATACAGAAAATGTCACACCTATGTAATGTTCGATAATATGACCCAGAGAAAAGGTAAATGCCCCTCCTCTAGTCTATGATAATAGTTCACATTATTGCATATAGGTGTTTTTGACAATCTAGTTGGCGTTAGTAATGTTGTTCCTCTTATTGTTGTTATTGGTGCTACAATGGCAAAAGAGGCGCTTGAAGATTGGAGAAGAAAAAAGTAGGTGAGCTTCCATGTTTTCACTTCCTGGTTATCTGTAAGATTCTATCTTTTATGCTCATCCCATTAATAAAGTAGGAGACAATTATACATTATAGGATGTTTCAGCGTAATCAATTCTAAGGAAGTTCCTGAAATCGGAGTTCTTCAATTGATATGGGATGAAATCCTATCCTATTTTCTCTTTTCTTGAGGATTTTCCAGTAAAAGGATTTGGAATTGGTTGCTTAAAAGAGAAAAGGGAAATTGCTTTCCTTTTATTTACATGCTTTAACTGTTTACCGTGATCTAGGACTGTTAAATTAGCATACTTTTTGTTTTCCTCAATTTCTCTCATTTTCGTCTTCTACAGTGCAAACTTTGTGGACTGCCTAATTCCTCACCTAGGGATTACCATGTGGATTAGAGCTTCATCTCATTTGTTTTTCAAACCTAATGAAATTTCTACATTTTTTAAAAAGAAATTAAAGTAAAGCCAAACTTTTAATTTGACTTGTATGTGAAAAATGTGGTCAGGATATTGAAATGAACAATCGCAAGGTAAAAGTTCACTTCGATGATGGCCTATTTGATCATATTAGATGGATGGATTTGAAAGTAGGAGACATAGTGAAGGTGGAATAGGATGAGTTCTTTCCTACTGATCTTATCTTACTTTTATCAAGTTATGAAGAAGCAATTTGCTATGTTGAAACCACAAATCTTGACGGGGAAACAAATTTGAAACTGAAGCAAGCACTGGATGCAACCTCAAATCTGCACAAAGACTCCAACTTTCAGGATTTTAAAGAAGTTGTTTCATTTAATGACAACCTATTTGGTGTTTTAGGAGTTGCAGACCCACTAAAGAGAGAAGCTGCTGTAGTCATAGAAGGCCTTTATAAAATGGGTGTCAAACAAGTTATATTGACCGACGATAATTGGAGGACTACTTAAGCTGTTGCTAAGGACGTTTGTAGTTTCTCTTAATACTTTTATCGAATTCAGTTCATAACATAAATTTGGTATGAAGTAACTGTGGATGATTATCTAGGCATTTTGCTGATGTATAGTGCATCTTAATTGCTTAATTATGGTCCTTTCTCCTATTACTTATACCATTTATTACGAAGTGATCTCCAGCCCTTCATTGGGCACCAAAGTTATAACATTAGACTTTGTTTTCTTTTAAATGATCAATAGTCGTTATTTACAGCTGATAAAAAGAAGAGTTACAAGGCATACTCGTCTGATTCTACCTCGTGAAACAAATTCATTTACCCTTTCTTTATTGCTAGCGTAAACATTTGTTTGAAATGGTTTTTTGCCAAGCGAATTTACTCGGTGCTGGTTAGGTGTGCAGATTGGCATTGAAGATGTTAAGGCTGAAGTAATGCCAGTAGGGAAAGCTGATTTCATCTGCTCATTTCAGAAGGATGGAAGCACAGTTGCAATGATGGGTGATGGTATCAACGACTCACCTGCTTTAGCTGCTGCAGATGTTGGCATAACGATTGGGGCAGGAATTGATATTGCTATAGAAGCTACTAACCACGTTTTGGTGAGGAACAACCTGGAGGATGTAATCACAGCCATTAATCTCTTAAGGAAAACTCTTGCCTGCGATGGAAATAGGGGTTTGGATCTGTTGTATTGGTTGCATTAATTCACTTTTCGTAGTTTTTCAGATATTTTTTTGGGAATGCATTTATTTCTGTTATTGGAATGAGGACATTAATCTAAAAAAGAAATGGCATCACGACGCCTTTGTATGTATGTAATTAGTGTATTTTGATATTAATTAGTGTATTATGATGTGTTTACGAATTGTAATTAAATAATACATTGTCTGCAAGTATGAAATTCTTATGATACATGAACAATTATTAAAATTAATTATATATTAAAAAATTGAAGAATTATTAAATAAATAAAATTCATAAATAATATTGAATAGTTATTAAACAAATAAGATTAAAAATTGTATTTTAAAAAATAATTATTAAAATTAAAAATTATTAAATTGATATGATTTTTGAAAAAATGAAAAAAAAAAAAAAATGTCTCGGAAGACATTCCGCAATGTTTTTAAAAACATCACAGAAGACATTCTGTGATGTTTATAAAAAACATCATGATTTCCTTCACATTTTGTAACATTTTAAAAAGGTCGCAGAATGTAAAAAATGTCAAGGATTGTCAAAACTTTTATTGACGTTTTTATAAATGTCGTGGAATGTCAGTATTTTCCGTGACGTTTTACTTAAAATGTCGCAGAAACTTTTTGCCTACATTACATTCTGTGACATTTTTTATGACATTTTTTAAAACGTCGCAGAATATATTCTATCACAAAATTCCTTGTTTTCTTGTAGTGTTCATTTACCAATTTTACATAATCTAAATCTATTCAAGATAATCCACATATAAAATTCTCTAGAAAACAACAAGTTATGATTTTATGATATGTATAATAGTATTACATTTCCAAATTAAAAGGTCCTTTACACCTCCATACTTGTATCTTTAGTGTTTGATCATAGCTTTATAGGGTTTTTGTCGAGTCTTTTATCTAGTGTTTAAGCTCCAATCTTAGATTAAGGTAACTAACTTTGACACTTCCTTTAACAAAGTCCATCACAACCTTAATTTGTTTCCTACCTTAGGGCATATACTAAAGATTATAGGATAAGAGTGTCGGTTTTACGATGGAAGCTATTACTTGTATTTGCAAAAAGGAGAGATTTTATTTCGTAGTGGAAGATATTAAAAGGATGAGATATATAAAGATTGCTTGATGCCCACCCTAAGGAGCATATTTATACATGCAAACTTGAAGTTTGGGTTCTAAAGTTAACAAAAATAATATCTTATCATCTTTTTCAAAAAGTAGATTATATCTTTATCTGTATGGGATTCTCTTTCATTTGAGTGGTTGGAGAGATTTCCATCATATCGCCTTAGGTTTTTAATTCAAAATTATCACTATGTATAAATGCCAAATGTTTTAACTATATCTTTTCACTCAAACGTCTTCCAACCACTTGTACAAGAAGGACATATATTTTCTATATGCTTTTATATATGACATACTCTTTTCTATACTTTAGGACTAGATCTTATCTTGCCTCTTTCAATCATGCTTATTTTCATTTTCACAAAATTTTCAGCAGCCGATGGTATCTTTTTGGCTGGGGTTATCATTAAAGAAGAAAATTTTCTTTTTCCAGCATAGGTTCAAAATCCCTTTTCAAATGTTACCTCCATGCCAAAAATAATAGCTCTCTTCCCGATTCCTCTTTTGTAATGAATATCATTTTCACTGTGTTTAGAAAATTCTTTTTATAACTTAGTATCCATATTAATGGGAAAATGTTCTGGTTTTTCCCAAAGTAATAAAATGGTAAGCATTATATCTTTCCTCTTCATGAAAATATGAACCAAAAGATAATATCTTTAATACCAAGGTATCTTTTAGAGTTATTATAGAATTATTTAGATAATAATCCTTAACCCCTTCTTGAATCCGTTTGGTAAGTAAAGATATCTTAGGAAACTGTGCTTTAGTAAAATATATATCATTTATCGTTCTAAAATCATACCAATCTCGAATATTTTGAGGATGAGCGTTTTGCAAAAAGTTCGTTCTAGGGTATATCCCATAAAAATCAATATTTTAGTTATCATTATTTCATAGAGATTATAAATCTCTCGTCACCTCATAATGTACTTAAACAGCATGATGACCTTTTAGAAGGCTATCAAACATGATTTTTTTTGTATCCTCAATTTATTTGTAGTATCAGGTCTTAGAGAGATATTATTAGGACTAACCTCTTTTGGCTAAATCTACTAACTAGTAGATTCTTTTATCGATGAAGAAGAGCCTGTGGAAGATGTATCTTCAACTATCTTAACCTTATTAACTAGGCTATAAAGTTTCTGTTATGAATAATTGTAGGATTTTTTAGCTTGGCTTGCCATATATAGCAAAATGGAAGAACTAACTTCACAACTTCTTTTGGTATGAGTTAAAATTTGTGATACCTAATAAATCTTTGATTTACATTGGCAAGTATCGATATCCTTAGAAATTTGTTATAATAAATCAAATATCTCTTTTTAAGGTTGACGATCTCTCGTTAAAAAATATGTAAGAACATTATTATTAGATTTGATAATTTCAATATTAAAGGTGTATTCTGCTAGTAAAGTACGCCATTTTATACATCTTTTATATTTAAGGTTAGAAGGTAAATTATTCTGAATAAAAGCCTTAACTTGAGTATAATCAGTTCTTAATAAAAACCTTTTAGGTAATAAAAAATAATAAAAATTTGACAACTTTTTATCACCACCAATATTTTTTTTCATTTATATGATATCATTGTTGAGTATCTATAAAGGTTCCCGAAGTATGCCTACAAAGAGATTCATTCATATTAATATTAGAATCATCATAAGCTATCTTTTTAATACTCCACTCTATAAATGATCAGAAGCATCAGTTTCAAGGATTAAATCATCATCATCAGTTGGTAAAGAGAGTTTTGGTAGGGTAGTACACAAAATCTTAATTTTCTTTACCTGTTTAATTAGGTAAGGTAAGAATTCAAAATTTTTTTCCTTTAAAAGCATATGAAAAGGTTTTCTTATTTCAGCTAGGTTTTGAATAAAATTAGAAGCATAGTTTATTACTCTTAAAAATTTTGAAATTGATTTCTATCTTGTAACTTATTAGGAAATTGCAAAATTGTTTCAAGATATATGGTTAAACTTTAACTTCCCTTCCATCTATTTCCATACTAAGGAATTCTATTTCAATTTGACATATCTTACCTTTCTTTTTAGAAAGAGATAAACCATGTTAATTCACATAAATGTGCATATTTATAGAGATGTATGATATGTTAAACAATATTATTACTAGCTATTAAAATATCATCAACATAACAATGTATGAAATTATGATACTTTAAGATATTATCTATTTTTCTTTGAAATATTTATTGGTCATTTTTTAAACCAAAAGACATGAATAACCATTCATAATGACCTTATGGAGTAGAGAAAACAGTATGTGGAATGCTATCTTTATCTATTGTTATCTGTGAAAATCCACTCTTATAGTCAAATTTAGAGAAAATTTGTTTTCCTCTTATTAACTTTATTAATATTTCTTTATAGGGTAAAAAGTATCCATCAAATACTATATTATCATTTAATTTTTTATAATTTACTATCATTTCTAGCTTTATTTCTAATTAATTTTGCATGGTTTCTAACCATAAAAGTTAAAGAAGAATCAGGGGTTTTACTAGGTCAAATGATCTTTAGATTTTCTAGTTTAAGAAGTTCTTTTTAAAATTCTTCTTAATCTTATAAATTATATCTCTTTGTAGTGACTCTAATGCTTCTTCGTTTTTATCCCAAATTTGTAATAGGTTATTAAAATAAATTTTCTTTATTTTCTATTTTGCTAATTCTAGTCCATCTTTGATAATTTTATATATTGATAACTATTATATTTTCTATTTTCAATAAAGTTTTTCCTTTTGGAAACATCAGTTTTTAAAATTTTTTTCTTTGTTTTAGGCCCCTGAATCCTAAAATGACTGCCTAGAAATGTATATCAATTGGCTAAATGGGTAGACATGTTATACTCGTCATATCATTCAGCCTAGAAGAGGTAATGCCTCCTATAATTAGTAGCCTTTTCCAAGACTTCCATAAAGGATCAACTTAACCTTGTGCCTGTGGTTATGAAAATTTAGAGTCCTCAATAAAACTCCCTTTATATTTCCTTTTGATCACATTTAAATTCATTGAAAGATATTTTCTTTTTAATTAGGTTACCTATAATCGGGGAGCATTTTGTTTAATTAAGAAGAAACCCCTAGTTTAAATTATGATGTTTTTAAATGTTTATCTTATTATGTATTGATAAATAACTATGTTTCTTCAAGAAGTCCTATATTTGGAGAAGAACACATCAAATTTAGTTGATTTCTACTAAATAAATTTATTTTTTGCCCTATTAATTAAAAAACCAACTTTAGAATTCCTTCATTTTTGTAAAGAGGTAGCTTTTGGTAAGTTCTTTGCTTTAAGCTCTATTTTCTTGGGGCTTCTCTAAAAAAACTTAAGGAGATTCCTCTCTAATCCCCTTTTACAATTTCTTAACCTGTGCGTGTGATTTGTCTAACTTTGGAGTTTTCCCTATTTCCTTGAACTTAGGGAAAGAAAAGATCTGCCTTCTTTTGAACCTAAGTTTTGGAAAAGGTTATAAGATAAACATTTAACCTTTGATTATCAACTAGATTCTATATTAAATCTCCTAAGGTTATCTTTAATACTTTACTATCTCTAAACTCTTAGTTTATGGATTAGTTGAATCCTTTTGAATACTTCTTCAAAACACCTTATTGGATAAGAATCTTGAAGACTTTTAAATCCGTTTACTTAGCCATTTACTAGAAGCTTTTCCTCATTTATACAAATATTAAAGTTTTCATTATTGGTGGTGATAAACTCTACCCATCTATTATGACCTTGAGTTTTGAAATGTATGTTCCTTACTTTTAGAGTAGGCAAATCGACCTATCTCGGGGAATTCCTCTTACTATATACTTCATGGACTACCAAGTAAGAGTTCCTTTTGAGCCAAAATGCTATCAATGATAAAGTCCACTAAAAATGTTGGCCCCAATTTTTTCTTATAAATAAGTATGATTTAAATCAATTATAAGATCTTTATGAAAGTTTGTGGGGTTAATTCTTATGTTGATTTTAGAAAGATTGCATGATATAGGTTGATTGAATTAAATTGTTAAGGTTATGAGCATGTTCAAGCGTGCTTTTGGCAAGACAATTAAGGATAAAGAACATAAGACATCTAAGGAAAGGTAAAATGGACATTGTGCAATTTGTTAAGGGTATAAAAAGGGACAAGATTTTTTGTCCTAAAGGGGAGAAGAAACTAATTCATGGATGAGAAAAGAGAGAAGAGAGAGAGAAGTACGAAAAAGAATGAAAGAGAGAGAAGAGAAAACAAGCTAGGGTTTCAATTTTCTTAGCTTTCAAGAGAGATTTTGAGGTGGTCCAAGAAGAGAAAAAGGTAGAGGAAGAGAAGAGCTTCCATTTGAGCCAAGGATCTTTTCATTTGGTGAAGAACCAAGGGAATTAACAAGGCCTATTTCAGTTAGATCATCTCGCGAAGTACACATTAAATATACAACAGGAAAGAATCTTGGATACCTCAGGTTGTTTACAAAGAGAAGAGGCATTTTGAGCAAGTCTCTAAGTAAGGAAATCAAGGTAGGTACATGTTTATAATTGAGTAAATAAGCTACTACTGTTTTCTTTAAATCAAAGAATTTTACTGATTATAATTGCATCATAAGTGTTGCATCTTTTGCTTTTGAATGATTTGTGAGATTGTTATATGTTGGTTATATGAATTGTGTGATGATTTATGAAAAGACTTTGCAAATGATTTATAAAAAGATACATGTTCATGGAAACATGTTTTCAAGAAACATTTCAAGTATAAAACAAGTAAGTTTTCAAGAAGTGCCATTTTGGGCAACAAGTTTACAAGCGATGAATTATGTGTTATGTGGGTTTGTGGTGGTCCCATAAGTTTAGTCACATGCACGTTGACCAAGTTAAAGGCTTCTTCTGCCTGCCCGTTAGTGGCATGGAGCTCCTTCATGGACTCCCCTAAGTTCACAACTACACAAGATGCTTATAGGAATTATGTAGTACGATCTATTTTTGGATCCGCCCAAGCCATTCTGATGTGCTTATGTGCTCATGTTATGTTAGCAAGTTTGATGCATTCATATTTTGTGACTTGTGGATCTTGGCTGAAAGACTAAGAAACTCGTTTTCTATAAACTCAATGAAAGTTTTCCATGATAAGAAAAATGGTTTTAAAAGTTTTGCTTATCTGTTTTTGTTATAAACTATTACCCACGAGCTTTCAAGCTCACCCCCTTTTCACCCATCTTTAGGTGATAGCTAAGAGATCAAGTGATCAAAAGCCTAAAGGAAATTCTCCAAATTTTCTTAATCTGTAGTTTGAGTTGGTTTTGGGAATGCACAATGTTATAGTTTCATACCCAGTTTATTTGTTTAAGAATTGTTGTAATTTGAGACTTTGTGATGAAGATGTAATATAACTTACAATGCCATTAAAGGTTTGTAAAACTTTATTCTTTTGCTGTCATGGAAATATGAATTGTGTATGGAGGATATTGAGATGATTGTCAGCTTGAATAGATGATTTTGAGCATAAATTATGGATATATATACACACACACACACATGTACGCCTAAGTGATATTCATAGGAAGGCAAGACAGGAATTATGATTGATCAAATGAGTTAAGATTTGAGAGTTTCATAAAGTCAAATGGGTAGCTGTATGGTTGTGTTCAGGACATTCCAAGGTTGCACCGTGCAAAATTTCAAGCCTTCTATAAGGCAAAATTTGTGTTTTGACTAAAAGAAAAGACATCTGGATTAATTTAGGCTAAATTAGACCAAATTGTCTTCTGGAAAGTCGTAGGTTTTTCTTTTAGCTTTCCAATGGTATGTAGTATGAAATTTTTGGATCTTTAGATCGAGAGTTATAGTCCTTAGAAGGGGAAATGCTTCGGAAGATAAAGACGTATCGTTTGTGATGACATCAGATCTTTTGTGATGACGTCATTACGTCTGTAGGGATGCATCATCTGTGATGATGTCACATCTTCTATGATGACATCATTACATTTGTAGGGGTGCATCATCTGTAAAGATGTATCGTTTGTGATGACGTCATATCATCTGTGATGATGTCACATCATCTGTGATGACGTCATATCGTCTATAAAGTTGTATCGTTTGTAAAGACGGTTCGTCTTAAGAGTTGCATTGTCTTAAGTTAACTTTGCTTCATCTTAAGTTGACCCCACTTCATCTTATGACTTTGTTTCGTTTGTTTTCTGTTTCGTCTGCCCTTTTTCTTCGTCTACTTCTTGTTTCGTTTACTTTCTGCTTCGTTTATGTTCTGATTTGTCCGTCTTTTGTTTCGTTTTCTTTTTGGCTTCATCTTCCCTTTTTGCTTCGTCTGCTTTATTTCATCTGCTTTGGTTCTTCTACTTTTTGATTCATCTGTCTTTTGTTTCGTCTGCTCTTTGGCTTCGTCTACCCTTTTTGCTTCGTCTGCTTTGTTTCGTCTGCTTTCTACTCATATGACCTAAACTTCTCCTTCTGTGCATTGTTCATTTGATGCTATAGTCTGCTCCATTTTGGACCCTTTAGACGATAGAATTTATCTTCAAGGCCTTCATAGAAGTTGTAGATCTTGAAGTCCTCTTTTGAACCCTCCTAGAATGACCTTGATATGAAAAACCTAGAGCAAGTTATACCTTTTCCCCAAGATAGGTGCAATATGATTGAGGTCAAAATCTTGTTTGATTCTTTCAATCATAACTTCGTTATCCGACCTCCAAATAAGATGAACCTAGTGTTTAGATAAAATAGAGACATAGAGCTATCAAATGATTTAAAGCAATAAAATTTTAACCCAGCCTCTAAGATGCTCAATATTTGGATGAATGTTGTGCAGAGAATAGTTGCTTCAGTATAAGAAAGATTTGAAAGATAGGGCCCGACACTTGGTATTAAGAAATGAGGATGAACCGAGGATGACTAATGATGGTTAAATGGGAATAAACATGCATGGTATCAAGCACAATTATACGGTTTATGACTCTAAATGTTTAGGCTCCAGAATCGGGGTCTAACAGCTGTGGTATCAGAGCAAGAAGAGGAATCGATGATGGTTAAGGAGACTTTATTAGAATAAGTTCAGTGATTATGATTTCGTAAGAGTTGGGTTCCGAAAACGATGCCCAACACATATGATATCAGAGAAAGAGTTGGGTTCCAGAAACAGGATCCAACACATATGATATCAAAGCGCCAGAATTAGGATCTTACATGGGCATCTTTGGAAATATGTATTGCCGTATCAAGTTATATGTGTTTTGACTTGTTTTAGCATGTAGCAACAACTGATCCTTAGTCAAGATGCAAATGTATGAGGTACACGCATGAAAAATTGTTAAGAGCTTGATCTGATAGAAATAGTAATAAGAGAATGATGATCTGGCAGAATGTAAGGAA
>JANSVA010000217.1:14869293-14897508 GCA_025504915.1 Erythroxylum reticulatum
ATTGATGGAGATAAATATGTGGACAAAATGGGATGAATTTGATGATGCCACCCAAGCATATGTGACAGTAAGTATGTCCCTTACTCCATTGAGTTTTGGTGATTAGAATAATATAACCTTGTGACAACGATAGAAATTGGTCTTCCCAAGGTATTAAGAATAGTTGATAATATGATGATGATAACAGGTGGTTGATAAAGATTGCATGAACAGTATAGATGATAGTAGCAAGAAATCCTCTTTCGAAGAGGAATTTTTCTAAGTTAGATTAAGCAGATCAGATAGTTTATGTTAAGGATAATTAATGAAAGAACTGATCAGAAATGAATACGTAATGATTCAAAAGTGAGTATGGGAGTCCTATCCCTAACAGAGACTCAAACAAAAGAGGTAAATTATGTTATTGAAAAAGTATGTATTTTGTTTGATGTAAAGGATCATGTGAGTGGATTTCTGAATTTAAGGAGACACGGATTGTTAATATGAGGAGTATATAGGTTCACGTTATATTCTGTGTACGTATGATCGGGAGATACAAATCTGACTTGATGAATGTATTACAATCACAAGAAGTTAAGTTTGCAAATAAATTGCAATGTGTGGAGAAACTTGTATGAATGAGCAAACACTAGAATAAGTCAAGGTGAGGTATGAGGAAACTGAAAGAATGGAGAAAAATCATTCGAGAAAGGAAGTCAATTTGGAAATTAAAAAAATAAAGTTAGGCAAGGTTACCTCATTGAGGAATCAATTATTTAAGGAATTACGAGGACTAATCAGGGGGCACATGGAGTTTGATATTAATTGTTTGAGTTAACAATTGCCCCGATAGCATTATGGTATTGAAGATTGAAGTGATCCAAGCAAAAATTTGATGATGTATTATAGGTATTCGAAAAGTTGAGAAGAATAGTTTGAATATGTGAAGAAAAACATGTAAAGCGTATGAGTAATGAAAGTAAAGAGAATTTTGAGGGATTATACTGGCATAAATTGTATTATATGGATTTGGAGATTTTATATTATGCACTAATGTTGTATAAGAGATTTGGATAAAATCCAATGTAGTATAATGAAGTGATTTAATATGTATGGAGACAACTAAAGTCCTATGAGTTGACTATTTGTTACATGATCTATAGTTGCTGCACAAATGATTGTTTTGAAAGTTTGGAGACAGTATGTGTATAGAAACGTCTTGGATGTATATATACAAGAACAGATCATACAAGTGGGAGGCAATCATTAAATTGAGAGAAGTGAATATGAGGCTGAGAAGATTGATATAAATACTGAAAGACTATGATTGTACAAATGGGAAATTCCAAGTAAGGGTAAGTGTTATATCAGATACATTAAGCAGAAATTCGATATTGAGATTATCAGAACTAGAGCAAAAAGAAGCATAGAATATGGAGTTGAATGTTGGGAAAAATTTGCTATGAAATTGAAAATTAGTTTCACATGAAAGGATAAACCAAGCCCAAAATGAGAATTCAGAAATCATGAATCTTATTGAGAGATTGAAAACAAATCTGAATTTTTATTTCAAATAGGAAGAATGATATATGGTTATTGAAATAAGAAGTATGTGAAATCAATAAAGATGGTTGAGCAAAGATATTGCTAGAAAAGTACAAATGATAGTGTAAGTTTTACATCCTGGTAGGAATGCGTCCAAGAATCTTTTAGCGACTAAGAATGGAAAATCAAGTGAGTGAATGTTTAATTTGCCGACAGTCTTAACTATTAAAAATATGCTTAAGGCATATAGTTTGAAATTTATAGAAATATGAGACCCATGTATAGTTCTATTTGACCTTAATCATCTCAATCACTGTCCTAGTGATTTCTTTTGAATACTGTATGAGAGGTTAGATGATATAAAGAGTTGTCGCTTTTACATTATGATGAGTAAGGTCTACAAATCATTGAAGGCCAGAATTGGAGATGTTATTGACAGGTGAAATTGATTAATGTTAGAATTTAAGAGATTCGAGAAAGATGAATGGATTAGAAGGATCAACGTCAAAGGCATGAAAATACAATAAGAATGGGCATAAGAGTTAAGTGTACTGACACTACACTGATATGAATCATCAAGTGAAAGATAAACTACCTCTGAGAGTATCACCGTGTCAAAGTGTGCTTAGGCTAGAACGAAGGGATAGTTAAGCCCTACATGAATAGGTCCGTATGAAATAGTTACGAGAAGTGCTACTGATGATAGATGTCCTAAACTTGTAATATGATATATTTGAGTATATTAAGGATATTGATATGATATGACATGGGTGTTATTGACACAGGAAGTGGGAAATGGTGAGTAGTCCGAAGTATATTGAGGAAACAGATAGGATCGTGTAATATCTGAACAAGTCATGGAGGGATTGATTAAATCCGTTAACTAGGGTCATTTAAAGGACATTACTTAAGTGATGGAGTAAACTAGAAAATGAAGGAATACAAGAGGAAGTAAACCCCTGCCCTTAGATCAGTTAGGTATGAATTTCGAGGATGAAATTCTTTTAACAGGGGGAGAAATATTGGGCCCAAATTTTTTTTATGAATAAGTATGATTTACATCAATTATAAGAACTTTATGAAAGTTTGTGGGGTTAATTCTTATGTTGATGTTAGAAAGATTACATGATATAAGATGATTGAATTAAAATGTTAAGGTTATGATCATGTTCAAGGGTGCATTTGGCAAGACAATTAAGGATAAAGAACATAAGACATGCAAGGAAGGGTAAAATAGACATTGTGCAATTTGTTAAGGGTATAAAAGGGGAGAAGATTTGTTGTCCTGGAGGGGAGAAGATGCTAATTCGTGGATGAGAAAAGAGAGAAGAGAGAGAGAAGTACGAAAAAGAATGAAAGAGAGAAAGAAGAGAAAACAAGCTAGGGTTTCAATTTTCTTAGATTTCAAGAGAGATTTTAAGGTGGTGTAAGAAGAGAAAAAGGTAGAGGAAGAGAAGAGATTCCTTTTGAGCCAAGGATCTTTTCATTTGGTGAAGAACTAAGGGGATCAACAAGACCTATTTTAGTTAGATCATCTCACAGAGTACACATTAAAGATACATCAGGAAGAATCTTGGATAGTACACATTAAAGATACAATAGGAAAGAATCTTGGATACCTTAGGTTGTTTACAAAGAGAAAAGGCTTTTTGAGCAAGTCTCTAAGCAAGGAAATCAAAGTGGATACATGTTCATAATAGAGTAAATAAGCTATTGCTATTTTCTTTAAATCAAAGAGGTTTACTGATTTCAATTGCATCATAAATGTTGCATCTTTTGCTTTTGAATGATTTGTGAAATTGTTATACGTTGGTTATATGAGTTGTGTGATGATTTATGAAACGACTTTGCAAATGATTTCTAAAAAGATACATGTTCATGGAAACATGTTTTTAAGAATGGTTTTCAGGTATAAAACAAGCAAGTTTTTAAGAAGTGCTATTTTGGGCAACAAGTTTATAAGCCATGAATTATATGTTATGTGGGTTTGTGGAGGTCCCTTAAGTTCAATCACGTGCACGTTGACCAAGTTAAAGGCTTCTTCCGCCTACCTACTAGTGGCATGGAGCTACTTCATGGACTCCCCTAAATTCACGACTACACAAGATCCTTATGCGAATTGTGTAGTATGTTCTATTTCTGGATCCACTCAAGCCATTCTGATGTGCTTATGTGCTCATGTTATGTTAGCAAGTTTAATGCATTCATGTTTTGTGACTTGTGAATTTTGGCTGAAAGCCTAAGAAACTCGTTTTCTATAAACTCAATGAAGGTTTTCCATGATAAGAAAAATGGTTTTAAAAGTTTTGCTTATCTGTTTTTGTTATAAATTGTTACCCACGAGCTTTCAAGCTCAACCCCTTTTTACTCCATCTTCAGGTGATAGCTCAACCCTTTTTTCTTTCATGGAAATATGAATTATGTATGGAGGATATTGAGATGATTGTTAACTTGAACAGATGATTTTGAGCATAAATTGTGGATACACACACACACACACACACACGCACGCACGCACGCATATGTACGCCTAAGTAAGATTCATGGGAAGGCAAAACAGGAATTATAATTAATCAAATGAGTTAACATTTTAGAGTTTCATGGTGTCAAATAGGTAGCTGTATGGTTGTGTTAAGGACATTCCAAGGTTCCACCATGTAAAATTTCAAGTCTTCTATAGGGCAAAATTTGTGTTATAACTTAAGGAAAAGAAATCTGGATTGATCTAGGCTAAATTAGACTAAGTTGTCTTCTAGAAAGTCGTAATTCTTTCTTTTAGCTTTCTAACGTTAGTCTTAAGTTGACTTTGCTTCGCCTTAAGTTGGGCCCGCTTTGTCTTAGGACTTTGTTTCATTTGCTTTCTATTTTGTCTGCCCTTTTTCTTCGTCTTCTTCTTGTTTCGTTTGCTTTCCGCTTCATCTGTATTTTATTTCATCTGCCCTTTTTGCTTCGTCTGCTTTGTTTCGTGTACTTTGTTTCATCTGCTTTGCTTCGTCTGCTTTTTACTTCCTCTGCTTTCTACTTCGTTTGCTTTTTGATTTGTTTGTCTTTTGTTTTGTCTGCTCTTTGGCTTCGTCTGCCCTTTTTACTTCGTCTGCTTTTTACTCATGTGACCTAAACTTCTCCTTCTGTACATTGTTCATTTGTTTTAAACCCTTCAGACGATAGAATTTGTCTTCAAGGTCTTCATAAAAGTTGCAGATTTTGAAGTCCTCTTTCGAACCTTCCTAGAATGACCTTGATCAGAAAATCCTAGAGCAAGTTATACTTTGGCCCAAGATAGGTGCAATATGATTGAGGTCAAAATCTTGTTTGATTCTTTCAGTCATAACTTCGTTATCCGACCTCCAAATAAGATGAACCTAGTTTATAGATAAAATAGAGACATAGAGCTATCAAATGATCTGAAGGAATAAAATTTTAACCTAGCCTCTAAGATGCTCAATATCTGGATGAATGTTGTGCATAGAATATTTGCTTCAGTATAAGAAAGATTTGAAAGATAGGGCCCGATACTCAGTGTTAAGAAATAAGGATGAACCGAGGATGACTAATGAGGGTTAAATGGGAATAACCATGCATGGTATCAAGCACAAGTACATGGTTTATGACTCTGAATGTTTGGGCTCTAGAATTGGGGTCCAACAGCTGTGGTATCAGAGCAAGAAGAGGAATCGATGATGGTTAAGGAGACTACATTGGAATAAGTTCGGTGATCCAACAAAAAAATTTTCGATCACTATCGTGTTTTGAAGTGTAAGATTACTACTGCTAATGTTGCTAACAGATAAGCTTACCACTCATTATAGTTAAAAAGCTTTCAGAGTTTAGTACCTCGACTTAAGTTTGGCCTTCTTAAAGATATTGCTACTAAATCACATATTTTTGTCTCATTAAAATTTTCTTAACTGTTATTGTTACAGATTTTGGAATTTTAGATGTTGAAAACAAAGAAGAAAGCTATCATTCCTATCATAAAGAAGTGACTCCTAATCTTTTCCCTAAAAGAAAACTTAAAACAAAGTCCCTAGCGACTTTTAGTTCTAAGAAAGCTAAAACCCTAATTCTAAGAGATTTTGCTAAGAAGTCCACTCACTCCTCCTCCAAGTTACTCAAAGAAGCTACAATCATCAAAACTATAGCCAAAGATACTCTTCCTTTAGACATGACTTCCTTTACATATGAAAAGGTTGTTGAAGAAGTCAACGATGGTATGAAACGTCTTTTTATTAGTTTTAGCTTCTTTTTCATTATCAATTCATAATGTTTTTATCTCCTTTTTTTAGATGACATAATGTCAAACATCCTTGCTCCTTTTCCTTTAGAGCTTGAATATAAAAAAAATCAAGGCTTTATATGACCTAAAGGTCACTAAGGTTACTTTTACTTTATTGAAGGTATGACAAGAATTCCTCTATTCTACATGTTGATAATGTAGTCTATTAACAAATTCTTTTATATCTTACAGGTAAAGATGTCTAGTCCACAACCATGACTTTAGAAGAAGTTTTTAACCTAAGTTTCTTAGACCTCTTTCTTAACCTTCCTTTTAGTGTCGTACTAATAATCAACTTTGAAGAACTATTAAGAGTCATAGAGTCTTTAACACTCACCATGAAACATGAATTGTAGTTCTTGATTGAAATTTATCGTAGTTATTTTTCTAAATATGTTTTCATATATTGGTTCCACTCAGTTGTTTGTTGTTGGAGGACTCCTTAATAAAGCTCAAAAAGTCTTTACCTCCTTTGAAAAATCTTGCTATGTTCAAGTAATGTACTCCAAAAAGTTAAGTCTCTTGTATCAACATATAATGGACTATGATGTAGAGGAGATTGAAGGCAAGAATCTCTTGCAAAAATTGAAGAGTTAAAAAATAAATTTGATTCTTTAGAAAATAAATCTATTGAGTATGAATGAACTATCAACTTGATTAGAGAAAAACAAGAAGCCCTTAAATAAGATGGATAAAGGCTTAATCGTGAGTCTCATAAAGTCAAGCAATCAACTGCAGAATTAGGGAAGTTTTTGGTGTTATCAAAAGACCAAATTAGCTTTTAGAAGCAACAAGTCCAGTAACCTACAAATGATTAAGTTTCATACATTAATCAATGGGGTGAAATTCAATCATTTAACTTGGACCAACTATGAACTTCCCTACTTTGTTAACCTTTTCAAATGGATCTTTGGACTTTTATTTTTAACTGTTAATCTAATGTTATTTTGTTTAAATAATTCACTCTCATTCTTTGATCCTCCACACTTATGAAAAAAGTTAGGAACATAAGGTTTTAAATACTTTCCATTGATAAAATACCTATGAGGTTACCTTTCAATCTAGATAACCAATCAGCATTACCATTTAAAACTCCATACTAAATCGCCCTTCCTAATTTGGGGACCATTTACCCTATTCTCTATTTTTTATCCTATATGACAAGATCAACTTCCATACTATATCCCCTTCTTAGAATTCTCACCTATAAATTCTTTTGTCATATATTTTTCACCTTTTTCTTTTGAATAATCATATCATTCAAGGCTTGCAGTTGCACTTTGTCAAAATCTTCTAATTATATTAATATCACTTTTACAAACTTGGAAGTTCCTAAAACATTTTGTTTAGCTACTCTCAACGGTGAAACTAGTACTTCTACAATAAGAATAATGTCTTGTCTACAAGTTGAGGCTAATGGTCTAATGCTTATGGCAGTATGCTTAGAAGTGTGATATACCCACAAGGTTTTAGGTAGAATTCTATGCCATTCTCTTGGATTATACTCAAATATTTTCTCCAAAATTTTGATAATTATTTTGTTAGATACTTTGATTTGTCCATTAGCTTGAGTATGATATGAAGTCAAATTTAATAATTTCATCCTCTAATCGTTAGCAACAGATATAATTTTCTAACTCATTAACATGGTTCATTGATTATTTTTTATTGATTAAGGAATTCCAAATTGATGAATAGTCTGTTCCTTAATGAATTTAACTACATCTATTGGATAAACTTTCTTCAAAGGTTGAGCTACCACCTATTTAGTGAAGTAATTAGTAGCCAACTAAATAAAAGTAGAACCTTCTAAGGATGGTGGATATATCTTCCCAATAAGATCAATGGCCCATCCTCTAAATGGCCATACTTTAACTATGTAATATAAATCAAATGTAGGAATTCTCTATATTGTTCCACATTTCTGATACTATTTATAGCTTTTGGCATATGATATGCAATCTTTCAATATGGTTAGCCAATAATATCCATGTCAACATATAAGTCATCTCATCTTTATTATAGAATAATGTGCTCCACACACTCCTTCATGAACTTGTCTCATTATTGATAATGACTCACGCATCCCAAGACATCTCAAAAGAAGTTCATAATCTCCTTAAGAATCGTAATTACTTCAATCAACGTAAAATTGAGTGCTTATTGCTTAAGTTTGAAAGGAACTTTCTTGTTGTAATTTTTTAGAAAATCTTTGATCTTTAACCTCTAATTGTGGGCAACTTCTTTATCAAAATTAAAAAATTATGGTAAAATTCCTCTCTTATAAATGGATGGGTGGGACCCTCACTATACCATAATACACTTATAGACAAATTCTTTAGACATTTTTAATCTAAATGCTATCTGTGAAGTTTATTTTCCTCCTATTTTTTTAGCTTGTAGAATATGTTAAAATTCTATGTCATTAAATAATTTTAGAAAATGGAAAGTAACGGTATAACAGGGTTATAAAGCTAAACTTATACACATATTCCCCTGCCACTTAGCATAACACTAATTGTGAGTCTCCCTTAATTAGAACTTCTTTATCTCTAAGTTTAACCATAACTTCTAGTCCAATTATTAAGACTTCAAATTATGTATTGGAAGTCCATTTTAAGGAAGAGAAGAGTTTTGGTTCCATTTTGTGTGATTATCACTACTTTAACACCAATTTACTTATATGTATGAGACCTATCAAATTTTAATTTCCATGACTTATTTTCATAATTGAGAAATGAATGTCCCTCATCCTCTCAAACTTTAATTGAGGGATGGTTTATTGAAAAATTGGCTAGTGCTTGACCATTTATAGATTTTTTAGAATATGTCAAGTTGAAGTCTATATTAGTCATATGCCACTTCCTAATATTTCCTAAGAGGATCGAATTATTCAATTTATATTTCATCAAATTAGTCTATGGAACTATATAGAATTTATTTTACAATAAGTAATGCTTTAATTTTGAACAAGTTAAACGTAACACCATGCACAACTTAACAATCAATAAATACTTCTTTTTCTATTGGCATAAGAATCTTGCTCAAATAATACATAACTTATTCGGGTATCTTTATTACTCTAGGCCAGTAGACATCCAAAATATTCTTCCACAACAAAATATAAAACTTTAATGGAATTCATTTTCTAGGGGGCATCATCATTGAAGGTTTGGTTATGTATTCCTTAATACGATTAAGCGTCGTTTGATACCTTTCCCTCCAATGGAATTCTTTGAAATTCTTCAACCTTAATAAGTTTGAGAATTCTTTAATTTTTCCTACCAAATTAGTAATGAATCTTCTCATGTAGTTTACCTAGCCTAAAACCCTCTAAACCTCTTTCATATTCTAAGATGGTTTCACTTTAAGAATGATTTTTGCTTTATTCCTATTGAATTCAATTCCTTTATTATAAACTAAAAACCACATGAAGTTCCCTATGTTCACTATGAAACATATTTTAAGGGATTTAACTTTAATTTATGCCTTCTCATTCTGTGAAATCCTTCTCCAGGATATGATATGTACTCTTTTTTGACTTCATGAAAATATTATTTATATAGACTTCCAACGTACACATATTAAATAGTGAAAAATGGCATTCATAGAACTCTAATATCTGGCTCATGAATTGTTGACACCAAAATACATTACAACCCACTTAAATGTCCCAACTAATCTTAGACATCTAAAAGTTGGTTTTAAAAAAATCATTTTCAGCTATAAAATTTAGTTATAACCCTTAAAAAATTCTCTATAAAAGAGAATAAAGGCCTAGTCATCACATTTATTAAAGAATATACAATTGACATCATATATGCATCCTTAAGGTTCTTGTATTTAAATCTCTAAAGTCTATACAAATTTTTATTTTTCCATTTTTTTACTACAGGCACAATGTTAGCCAACCACTCAGCATATCTGACTAGTCTAATAAAACCACCCTTACATAATTTTTCAACTTCTTCTTTGACATTTAGCTTAAATTCTTTAGACCATCACTTGGAAGGTTGATAATGACGGTGGAATTATGGTTTTATTATATGTTTATGTTCAATCAATGTTCTACTAAATCCTGGCATTTTAGTATTGTTCTAAGGGAAACAATCTTCAAAATCTTTTAAGAGTTTCGCTAATTTTAACTTTATCTTTGAATCTAAACTTTTACTGATAAAGACTCCACGTAATTCTCGTGAATAGCCTAAATTCACTTCTTCTAATGATTCTTGATTCTGGCTCCCATAACCATCAAACTTCTCAAGAGTAAATTTTAACTCTTAGATACTATTGTCAATCATTTATGGTTCCACCTCTTTTTCAAAAACTAGTTAAGCGTTATCACATCCATATATTTCTTTAAAATTATCCAAGGTTTTCTACATCTGATATTTGATCTTTGTGGTTACAACTATCTTCCTTTCTTTAATTCACTCTTTAGGTTCCCGTATAATATGAACTTTTATAGTCCACAGTTTACACCATGACTGTGTTGCTAAAATTTTAAAAACTAAGGCATCCTATTAGAATCCTATTTGCTGCCATCTCTGTAATGTCTCTTATTTCTTTTAGCATCCATTACACAAATTAGGTTCCCTAAAAAGACCATTACACTTTTCAACGTCACCTCGTATTTGACTAGGATTCAATAACTTTTTCTCCTCTAAATTTATATTTTGGAAGCTAGGACTTAAAACTTTAACTTTTAAGAATTTCTAAAATCTTAAGAAAATTTTGCCTATATTCGACTTTCACGTTTTCCCTCATATATAGCTATGAGTTCTCAACTATCCATGAGCAAAAGAATGAAGACATAAGAAATTGGAGGTGGCTGTAAGATTATACATAAACTAGGAGTTCATCCTTTAATGAACACCCTAAACTTAGATTCTGAAAAATAAATAGTCTTAAATGGTATTATTACTTAAAACTTAAACCTTCCTAGAAAATAGAAGTTTATATTAGAATGGTTTACAATGTATAGGTTTAGCGAAAAAAGTGAGGAGTTATATAGGTTGTGAATCGTGGAAATTAATTTTTGTTATAATTGATAATGTCTGTCAATAATTTACGTTGAAAATTTTAACTATGCTAGAAGTGGTTAGGTATATTAACAATGATTAGAAGTATGCAATAAAATTTAGGTTAGGGGAAATAAATGATTTATGATTTTTAATTCATTTACAGTGTGATATGAGTTTTCACATCCAAACAAGTGAAAATAAAGGACTTTAAAAATGTGGAAACTACTTTACCTATTGAACTTTATAAGCAAACACCTAGTATGTTTTGGAGAACCATATCAACAAGCAAGTCTTGGTTATGATTATAATTCTTCAAAAACTAAAAGCACCCAAATTTTCTCTCCTATACTTAAATACTCACACAGGGTGATCTATCATTCACTTTTAGGGAGAAAATAAAGTACAAGAGTAGTCACCCTTTATAGATTTGTTCTATTTATAGTGTACAATTAAAAGGAGTGCTTTCCCATATATTTGTAATAAATGAGCAAGAAAGCACAATATAATTATAGAGGCTCTTACATGACCATACTAGTGAAAAACTTAGGTATTTTTATTCTCTTTTAGACCTAACTACTAAGTAGCATATAGGTGCTATCAACCTTGAAATTAGGTAGAAAGGGATTAAAACCCTTATGGCTGGAGATGTATAAGAGAGAGCAGAGCCTAAGCTACCAACTTAAGTTTCATAAGCAGTTGATGCACCTTAGAGGGAACAAACAACAGAGGAGCTTAGAAATGTCAAGCCTTTTCCACAATAATTAATAAGAAAGAAAATGTAGGACTGTCCATAATAGAAAAACTGAGATGCATAATTAGAACTATTTTCTATCTAGGTTACTTTTAACATATAGAATATACTAAATTGCCTCTATACTCTTTAGTTATAACAAAGAATGATAATGATGATGATGACAAGCCTGTTGATGACTGACCTCCTATTATTTTACTTTCCTTATTATTAAACCTTGTACATTTTAAAGATTTTGTTTTTCCTTTTATGACACCTAACTACAATTTTATTCTAGTTATGTTATTTTACTTCATTATTTATTTCAGTTTAAATTTAATTTAAGTTCCTTTTATATTTGATAATGTTTTATTTTCTTTAGTTTTAATTTCTAAATATCAATCAAAATAATTTTAGATAGTAGATGACAAATGGGAGCTACAGAAGTTTCTATTGCCCTTTTATTTTCCTCCCTTTATACTTATTGTCCTTAATTTTTACTATTATTTTTATATTCTGTATATTAAGGATAAAGTACAATTCAAGTATTAGGAGGAAATTAACTATTTATAGTCTTTTTTAATTATCAATTTTATTCCAACTAGGTTAATATGGAATAATTGCAGAAAATTTTTTGTCAATGAAAGACGATTGATCAAGAGAACACATTATAGGTTTGGTTGTTTTGCAATTCAATTAGTTTAGGTCAATAGTTATATGCATTGATAATTAATTTAGTTTTAGGTTTTTTTTTTCCCAATAATCTTGATAATGAATACTAATTTGCATTATAATGCTTTTTTTGTATAATTTAAGCATATTTTAAAGTTATAAGTGTATTCCTTCTAAGATTTTTTTATTCCACAAAAAGAAAATAAATAACCAAAAATTACAATGAGAATATTTGAATAAGTGAGCTTAAATAAATTTACTCCGCTAGCTTTTAACTACATGAAAGGTTGAAGTTAAAAGAGCAGTGCTAATAGCCATTTAAATCGGTTACGTAACTGAGTGTCTAGGAGTATTAATAACAAGGTGTTTGCTTGTGCATAAAAAGATTAGGTAACTTTTTAAGAAACCTCTAAATGTTCCTTTGCAAAATCAAAGTTCAGTTTTTTACTATTTTATCAATTTTAGGTTATTAATATGTTTGAAACCTTAAGCATTTTACTAGTGTATGTCTACTTTATGCATTTAGTTGAGTTTTCTAGATTAAGTCGATGTTTTAAGAATTTTTGGATTAAATTAAATTTATTTATGATTTAATACAAGTATTTAAATGCCTAACTAATTGATGAATAATGCAGTTGAATGAATGATGTATAGTCTTGATTTCTTTGAATGATTTAATAAATTGTTTCCTAGAATTACTTCATTTTTAAATTAATAGTGATTGAGTTGATTTGCTTGAGGACAAGCAATAGCTTAAGTATGAGGATATTTGATGTGTATGAAAATGAACATATTTTCTTAAGTATTTTTTATTGATTTTAAAATTAAATTAAAATTTTGATACCTTTTTAGGAAATTGTATGAATTGGAACTTAGAATGATATTATTTAAGAATTGGAGGTCATTTTAAGTAAAATAATGAAAATTTTTAATTATTGGAGGAGCATAATCTAGTTTATGATCATGTGCTACCCTAAAAGGATCAAATTTAGTAAGTTACATAATTTGACTTATGATTGTGTAATACACCACGTGCAAGTTAGATAAGAAACATGAAGATCCACAATTTAAAGACATTGCCATTGCATAAGTCTTGTATTAATTTTAAAGAATTAGGAAGATCTACAATTCTCTAACAAGCTTATTTCAAATTTGGTGTCCATCAATCGGAGGAAATAGTAAGACCTACTACCTAGTTGTTATGAAACACACATTAGAGAAATTTAGAGAAAACATACATTAGAAGCATCTTTCCCTAAAAAAGATATGGTTAATCATCTTAAGGCTTTTATAACCCTTAAAAAGTTAGTTTAAAGATATTTTCCATTAGATAATCAAGATTTAAACATCAAGTTAGTGGATTAGTGTCAATGAGAATTAGGAATTCATTTACATTTATTTACATTATGAATTTTTATCTTTTCTTATGATTTTGTTATTTTGAATATGATTTCTGGCTAAACACTTTTATATGTTTAGATAAGGAAAATTCTAATGTTTAATTCTATATGATTGATTGATATAATTTATGATATAAGATATATTTTGTGAGTTATTTTTGATTAATTCTAATGCTAATTTATTTATATCAACATATAAACATGATTTAAATTCACTTATGGGTGAATCAAGAGAGTTTGATTATAAGTGGACTATGACTTGGGTAGAAAGGGTTGAACAGGGTACTCGAGAAAGACCTATGCTTTCTTCTTGTTATTAGAGTGAAACCTTTTATAGATTTTCATAGAGCTTAGTATATTTAGAGACACAAGTTAACCAATTGGAGAGTAGATGATTATAGCTAGAGAGAGTGCAGTTTTGATCTCTAAAAGTTAGGAGAGTAAATCCAATTTAGGTTAACTTAATCATAAATTCAAAAGTATTACTAGGGAAAGTACTAATCTAAGCATAACTTTTTGATTAAATTCTCTTTTAGTAAATTATCTTATCTTTTATTTTTCTTGGCTATTATGTAGGTTTTAATTTTAGTTTTAGTTTATATTTTATTAATCAAAACTATAAAAATCATCATTCTATTTATTATCCTTAGACAAGTTAATAATGTTAGGCTTTCCATTCCACATTGCTTTTTCATAGGATTTGACCCTATTTATTATTATATTACTTACCAATGATATATGCATTTTCCTAGTTACTAAGTAATAGATAGGAAAATTTTTAGTAGCATTAATGCAAATACACATAACCTACACTCATCATTACATTTCTAGAGAAAAGTTTGAAAGATTGAAAAAGAAAAAATCCTTCTAACTCTTGATTTTAGTATCTAGAGACATGTACTGATTGTTATAAAGGAAAGTTAACTAAAATTAAGCTAAAAAGGTCAACTTGTAGTTCTAATCTTTTATAATTATTTATACTGATATATGTGGTCCTTATTCATTCATTATCCATAATTTCATAAATATATATATTTTTACTTTTATTAATGATTCTTAATGTCATGAATACGCGTTTTTATTAAAGAAAAGTTTAAATCTCTTGACAAATTTAAGATATTTAAGACTAAAAATGAGAACCAAATATGAAATCAGTCAAAATTGTTACGTTTCATAATAGAGTTGAGTATTATGGCAAACAATGGGTTTTTGGACAAGAAAAAGTTTCATTTGTTAAATAATTGTGAAACTTGTAGAGAAATAGATTATTTTACTATATCAGGTAGGCCTAAACATAATATTATAGTCAAAACGAGAAACCACGCCTTAAAAGATATGAGGAGCATGTAAAGTGATACAAAATTTCTATATTAGTTTTAAGGTGACTTTATTAAGACTTCTTTGTACATTGTAAATAAAGTCCCAAACAAATCATTTTCTAAAGCACATTTGGAGTCGTGAAAGTTAGAAATCTGGCCTCACTCATTTATGACTTTGGGGTTACCCCTTATGGTATGTTTGTATAATCCTTATGAAAATAAATTGCATTTTCATTATACTAGTTTATATTTTTTAGCTATCAAGATCAATATAAAATCTACAAATTATTTTATAGAGAAGGATTATATAAAATTGTGGCATCACAAATAAATAAATTTCTAGAATATGATATGTTGAATAAGGTTAGTCCTTATCATATTTTAAAGGATAAGATAATTAATACTACTATAGTTTCATATATTGCATATAATTAGGATTGTTAATTGATGCCTGACTCAAAATCAATGGGCTTAAACTGATTTGATCAAGCTTTGGGATGCACTTGAGCATTTTTTCCTTAATTTTTTAAGCTTTAGGCTTGAGCTTTGTAGTCTAGGCCAATCCAATTCCCAATATATATATATATTAAAATTTAGTAAGAACTAACTTCACTATAAATCCTTTCTTTAGTTCTTTTATTCTTTCTTTGTTTCTTATTATTGATATTCAAAGATAGTCGCTCTACTACTTATTTTCACTATAATTATAAGCAAGGCTCTCACTCCATTGCTTATCACCATTCAATGGTTATCATTATACTACTTATTTGTTCTATTCCCTAATGGAACCTAAGAAGGAGGATAATTAGGTGGATTCAAGATTTTAATTAAAGGATACTAACTTGTGAAAACAATGTTCCCTAATTATCACAAAATCAAGAATGCAGCAAAATTAAAGGAATTTAATTATGCTAATAAACAATAGAGTAAAGAGTAAGGGAAAAGAAACATAAGCCAATTTATAGTTTTTTGGTAAACAATCCTTAACTATGTCCACTCTCAACACTCGCCTTAAATTTCCACAATAACTCTTCTTTCAAGGTGAAGAACAACTTTTGTATAATATTTTATTTTAGCTTCCCTTTTTTTATTTATCTTTATTTAAGTTAAAGAGGAACCTCAAAACACTTTAAATTAAAAAGGAACCTCAAAACTCAAAAAGTTAGCTTACAACTCAAACTTCCACACTTGGATATTTTGATAATCATAAAAAGCTTACACATTCAAAATGAGATAATGAGTGCTTAAATTATTGAAAAATACTTAAAAATGTTTGTAAAAGAAACTCAAATGCTTCCTAATGCTAAAATAAGAGAGAAAACATCTATTAATTATGTTGTTATGCGATTAAAGGCAATAACTAGTTGTTGCAATGGCTATATTAATGTGTTAGTCATCCAATATAGTATAAAAATCTTTAGATTCACTAGCCGTTGGATCACTAGTCAATCAGTAGGCATATTGGTCAATTAGTATGGAACATTAGTCGACCAATACATTAACCAATGTTATAGTAACTCATGATGCATCAAATTTAATAAATACCTATATTGATTAACCATTAACCTATATACATTGACCAATCACCCCAAAAATATTATTTATCACCTTTAAATTCTCAAACTCAATTTGATTAATGAAATTATGAATTAAAAAAATCTGAAACTACTCCATAAAACTTTATTTGAAAGATCGAGAGGTTTTTATACTAAAAACAAAAACTTCAATGCCTTTTAGTGAATTGAAAGACTCATATGATGAAGTGAAGCGAAAAGTTTACACATGGTGAGCCTTTTAGACTATAAAAAACAATCAAGATGAGCTTAAAATAAGTAATATAAAATAACCTTGATGTATCTTAATCTTGATATTGAAGATTGCAAACTTTGTCTTTTCTTTTATAATCTTTCGATATGGTGATATCTTATTCTCATATTCCTTCTTATCATTAACATTAAACTTTTTAGTAGTACTTATTTTTTATTATCATCAAAAGCTCGATTGGAACCTCGGTTGGTTCAACATCATGCTTATTACTTCTTCTTCTTCCTTTGTCATAGTTATAACTTCTTCTTCTTTAAGAGGATTTGTCTTTTTTCTAACCCTAACATATAATCCACACTTTTTTTCTTTCTCTAATTTATTACTTTATCTTTATTTTTCATATGTCAACAAGCTCTTCTATTGGTGCTGAGCTCTTCGTATTTGGCTAGTTCTTCTTCCAGTTGTTTTATAAAGTAAGTCAAGTTAAATCAAGCATGGGTAAAAGTTTTGGGCTAGTTTTAAACTCCTTGAAACTTAAACGGGTTTAAGTTTAGGCTCAGGCGATACGATTCAGGTTCAATTAAGTTTTAGGGTGGGTTTAGGGTAAAATTTTAAGTGGTTAGGTCGGATATATATAATGAAGTTTTTGTGACATAGGATTATATTGAGCAGGTTCAAGTAAGAATCCATTAGGGTGAGGAGGAATGTTATATCATTTTTTATATAGTTTATCTTTAATATTGGACATATCATTGATCTAGTTACTTTTTCAAATGTTATTTTTGGTCCTTATGTAGGTTTATAGTGGTATAATGAGAGTTAAAATGTAATCTGTAAAGCATAATCAAGTATAGAAACCTATTGATTTACCTCAACATTATATACTTGATGGTTGTAAATAGGTTTGTAAAACCAAAAAGAACCTTTATTATAAGGTTATGCTACTTAAAAGCAATGATAAATACTAATTTGAATATTATTATACACCTATATTGATATATTTTGCTTGATATTTTATATTTTTATTGAACATTTGGTAGCCAATTCTCTCCAAGTGCATTCATAGGATATAATTGCCTTCAAGGACCAAAAGGAGAAGAATTGGATGAAAATGTGGCATAAAACGAAGTTTTGAAGCAAATTAGAGATAGATGACCATGTCTCTGCCTGTGTAAGTCTTAGAGCCTGTGGCCAATTCTAGAGTTTTTGAATATATATAGTTTCTCACTCTCCCAATTAGCAGACCATGTATGTGCCAAAATCCTTAAAATTTACTATAAAAAGATGTGAGTGGTGGAAAATTGGGAGAGTAGACTTTTACATTAGATTTCTGATGTGAGAAACTGAGAGTGATGACTAAAACGATCCAAACACAAGGAAAACATAAAGGTAAAATCAAAATAGATTTGATAGAAGGCTACATAAATTCCAAACTTGCAAGACGAGTCAATTAAATAGAAGGGATATTTAGAATTATGAAGACTTTGTTTTCTATTAATTTTTCTACATGTTTATATTTGAATTTGTTTTCTATTATGTGTCTAGGTATGATGAACCCTAGTTTGTGATAACATTATGTCTTAATCTTTTATTCAATGCGATTGTTTTGATTGATTTATTGTTATTCAATTATGTGTTTTATACATGTTTTAATAGTTCCATAATATTGGTGCATGATTTAATTTCATAACATTGAGATTGGGAAATCCTTTGTATGAATAGATTTACCATAATTGAAAGGAGCTGATTGCAAATCTAGAGATATGTTGACATAAATCCTCTAGATTAGGGTCAAACCTAATAGTGAAATTTACAAATTGATAAAGCAATCCTAGGAACTTTAATTAGAAAGATTTGAGTTAATCAACCTATGGATTCGTTGTTAGTAGTCTCGAGAGAGTTACTAACATAAGATATGGAATACTGAGACTTTGAAAAATTCAAAGTTAATAATTTAAAGATGTGATGCTTAGTTGATACATGTATTATCCACTAAGTTTGGAACTAAATTAGATAATAAAATATTATGAGATATCTAGAAGATTGGATATAATCTTACAAACTTATTGAACAAATTGTTTGTTTCAATGTATACATATAGGAGAATGGTTCTCAAGATAAGTAGCAAGAGTAAGATAAAATTTGAAAAATTCAAATCTTATAACAATACATCCAATTGGATCTAGTGCCTTTATTGATAAATTTGATTTATAGTTAAAAGGCTTCGAGACATTGGATGATTCACTTTCATAATTAATTCAAAGATTTTTTGGAATAATTATGAATTTATCATGTCTTCGAGAAGTTTAATGAGAGTACAGTTGTCCTCTTTAGGAGGAGTATGTAGAGACATATTGCTCACATAATTTCAATTGTTGAAAATATAATTGTCTATGACCAATGATAGATTCTAATTTGAATATTATTATACACCCATATTTGATATATTTTACTTCATATTTTATATTTTTATTGTACATTTGGTACCTAATTCTTTCCGAGTGCATTCATAGGTTATAATTGCCTTGATGGACCAAAAGAAGAAGAATTCGGATAAAAATGTGGCATAAAACGAAGTTTCGAAGCAAATTAGAGATAGATGACCATGTCTATACCTATGTAAGTTGCAGAGCCTGTGTAAAATCACAAATTTTGGAGTTTTTCAATATATACAGTTTCTCACACTCTGGTGTAGCAAAGCATGTATGTCCTAGAAATCCTAAAACTTACTATAAAAGGATATGAGCGAAGGCAAAATGGGAGAGTGGAATTTTATATTATATTTCTGACGTGAGAAACTCAGACAGGTGACACAAAAGATCCAAAGATAAGGAAAACATGAAGTTAACATCAAAAGAGATCCGATAGAAGGCTACATAAAATCAAAACTTGCAAAATGAGTCAGTAGGAAGGAAGATTTAGAATTATAAAGTCTTTGTTTTCTATTAGTTTATCTACAAGCTTATATTTGATTTCATTTTCTATTATATGTAACTAAACACTTTTTAGTGTCTAGGTATTATGAACCCTAGTTTATGATAATAATATGCCTTAATCTTTTATTCAATGCAATTATTTTGATTAATTTATTATGATTCAATTATGTGTTTTATACATGTTGTAATAGTTCCATCATATTAGTGCATGATTTAATTCCATAACATTGAGATCTAGAAATCATTTGTATGAATAAATCTACTATAATTCAAAGGAGTTAATTGCAAATCTAGATATAGGTCAACATAAATCCTCTGGATTAAGATCAAAACTAATAGTGAAATTCACAAATTGATAAAGCAATCCGAGGAACTTTAACTAGAGAGATTTCAATTAATCAACCTATGGATTAGTTGTTAGTAGTCTCGAGAGCGTTATTAACGTAAGAAAGGAATTTCTATGATCCAATAATCAATGAAATAACTGCATGATAAAAGGTTAATTAATTAATGATCTTTAAAGGGGATTTGTCACTTAAACACTAATTTTTTATATTGATTTTTCTAAGTAATTTCCTTTTTCTTCTACATTCATTATCATTTCCAATTTTATTTTATTTTTAAAATTTTATTTTTAATTAAAAAATAAACATCCAATTTGTAGGCTAGATAATAGGAGAAAGGTAATAACTAGTAATTACTGCCTTGGTGAGATCGACCCAGACTTGCCTATTCTAGCTCTATCTACATCGTTCAATTACGGTTAATTTAAATATTGATATCTAAATATATCAATCAAGTTTTTGGTGTTGTCGCTGAGTACGGTAATATTAGGAACACATAGATGTTATTACTCTAATCATTTTATTTTATTATGTTTAATCATTATTTTGTTTTAGTTATTTTATTTGCTAAATTTGTTTATTTTTTCGAGTATGATAATATCAGGAACATTTAGATATTATTACTCTAATCATTTTTATTTTATTATGTTTAATCATTATTTTGTTTTAGTTATTTTATTTGCTTAATTTGTTTAGTTTTCTTTCTTTTTGTAAACTTGGATTCTTGGTTAATTTATAACCCGAAGCACTCTAAGAGCTTAACAAACACAGTCCTAGAGATCGAAAGAACAGTGCACATAAATCTTTGAAGGACATAACTATAGGAGTTTAAGCTAAATCATTGAATAAAAGACTTGGGTGGTCAGGGAGACAATGAAGAATCACACATAGCTAATGAAGAATCACCTTAACTTTTCTTAGAGAAATTAAAGCTAAACAAGGAACAACCCTTCACTCGGATTCCTAAGCATTGTAGCCCAAGAAGCCTAGTATGGATGAGTTAAAAATGGAATTTATTTAAGAATTAAGGGCGAAACATCAGAGATAACAAACTTCATACATAACTTGGAGGTTCAACTTAACCAACCAATAATGATATTAGCTAAAAGACAAAAGGAGAATCTCCTGAGTACGTCTAAACCAAATCCTAATAAGCATACAAAGGCAGTCAAATTTGGAAACAAAAAGGAATTACATAAAGACAACACAACCCAAAATGAAGAGGAGGATCACGAGAAGAGTTAAGAGAACACCATAGATATAGAGCATAATCCAAAAGTTAAAGAATTCCAGCCCACTATACCATATCCAGAAAAGTTAAAGATGGATCACATGGATGAGTAATTCAGTAAATTCCTCAAGTTATTCAAAGAAATTCATATTAACTTACCACTTATTGAAGCTCTGGCATAGATGCCTAAGTACGTAAGATTTTTTAAGGATCTATTATCTAATAACAATAAGCTAGAGGAATTGGCTACAGTGAGGCTAAGCGAGGGATGCTCAACGATCCTTCAAAACAAGTTACCAGAGAAGCTTAAAGATCTAGGGAGTTTTACTATCATTTGTTTTATTGGTGATTTGTTAGTAGAGAAAGTCTAGCTGAATTAGGGGTTAGGATTAACTTAATATCATATAAATTATTTAAGAAGCGGGGATTAGGGGATCCCAAACTTACTAGGATGAGCATTCAATTAACTAATAGATCTATTAAATATCCTAGGTGTATAATTAAGGATGTATCAATAAAGATTAGCATGTTTATCTTGCCAATTGACTTTGTTTTACTTGATATGGATGAAGATATAAAAGTATCTTTGATTCCAGGATGTCACTTCCTAGCTAGAGATAGAGCCATTATTGATGTTAGTGATCGTAAACTAGTTCTTAAGGTGGGAGAAGAAAAGGTCACTTTTAATGATTTTGAGTGTGATGATTCCTTTTACTTTATTGATATTAATAATTTTGTTTAAACATCATGTAAGAATTTGTGTCTAAAGACGTGCTAGAATTGTCTATGACTCAAGACGAGGACAAAATGAGGCCAATAAACCTTTTATGAGAACAAAAGATATCGAAGGGATAAATAGAAATACAGAGGTGAGGTTAAAACCCTCCATTAAAGAGCCACCAGAGTTAGAGTTGAAGGCACTACTTGATCATCTGAAATATGCTTTCTTAATAAGAATTCAAAATTACCAGTAATTATTGCATCAACTCTAAAGGTGGATCAAAAAGAAAAGTTATCGAATATGTTTAATGAACATAAAAGGGACATTGCATGGGAAAACTCAAAAATTAGAGGAATTAACCCTTATTTTTATCAAAAAAATTATTAGACAAGAAGTTAAACTTGTCGTATAACCATAAAGAAGGTTGAATCCGAACATGAAGGAAATTATAAAAGTAGAGGTAATTAAACTCCTAGATGATGGAGTGATTTACCTTATTTTTGACAGTCTTTGGGTAAGTCGTATGTAAGTTATGCCAAAAAAAGGAGGAATGATGGTAATCTCCAGTTATAAGAATAAGTTGTTTCCTACGAGAACTGTCACTAGATGGAGAGTGTGCATTAACTATAGAAAGTTAAATGATGCAACTAGAAAGGATCACTTCCCTTTACCCTTTATAGTTCAAATATTTGAACGACTAGTGGGACACATGTACTACTATTTCTTGGATAGACTTTCAAGATACCTTCAAATCTCTAATACTCTAGAAGATCAAGAGAAAACAACCTTCACATTTCCCTATAGTACATTGGCTTGTAGAAGGATTCCTTTTGGGTTGTGTAATGCACCTAATATAGTTCAGAGGTACATGATGGCCATCTTTTATGTTCTAGTTGAGGATATAATGGATTCATTTGATTTGTGCCTCCATAATTTAGAACGAGTGTTAGAAAGATGTGAGAAGAAAAATCTGGTGATGAATTGGAAAAATGTTACTTTATGGTATAAGAAGGTATAGTTCTGGGCCATAAAATTTCTTATAGTGGTATTAAGGTGGATAAGGATAGAATTAAAGTTATAGAGAAACTATCACCCCTTTCCTCGGTTAAGGCAATAAGAAGTTTCTTAAGTCATGCAAGCTTTTATTGAAAATTTATTAAAAACTTTTTTGAAATCGCTAAATCCTTAACCAAGTTATTAAAGAAGGACATGCCTTTACATTTATTAAAGAACGTTTAGATGCTTTTAACATTCTAAAAGAAAAGTTGACTAAGGCCCCAATAATGGTTGAACCATATTGGAATTTACCCTTTGAGCTAATATGTGATGCAATTGATTATGTAGTAAGTGCAGTACTCAAACAACCAAAAGGACAAATGCTTTTAACCAATTTACTATGCTAGCAAGACTTTGATGGATGCTTAAGAGAATTACACTATGGCGGAATAGGAGTTGCTAGCAGTGATTTTTGTGTTTGATAACTTTAGATCTTATTTAGTTTTGCCTAAAGTTGTTGTTTATACTGACCTTTTTGCACTGAAATAATTGCTGAATAAAACGAATGCCAAAACTTGTTTAATTAGATGGATTCTGTTATTGTAAGAATTTGATTTAGAGATTAAAGATAAGAAAGGGCCTAAAAAACTGGCAATAAACCATCTATCTCGCCTTAAATATTCAAATTTGGAAGAATTGAATGAAAAAGGCATTGAAGATGGCTTCCCAATAGAGTGCCTCGATAATTTGGAGGAAGTAAGTAAGGTCAAAACATCTTGGTTTGCAGATGTTGCAAATTATTTGGTAGCTTAAGGTCATCAGTAAAAGAAGAAATTCTTTATTAATTTAAGGACTATTTTTTAGAAGAACCGTATTTGTTTCGTATTCACTCTGAGGGGTGGAAGATCCTACAACATTGTCATGTTGGACCTACCAAAGGGCACTATAGTGCAAATACAACAACTTAGAAGATCCTAGAGTTAGTTTTTTTTTTCCCATCAATTTTTAAAGATGCCCAAAGGTAAGTAGCTTTATATGCTAGATGCCAAAGATCAGGTAATGTCTCTTACCAAAATGAATTGCCTTAAAATTTCATTATTGTTTTTGACATATTTGATATTTGGGGAATTGATTTCATGGGTGCACTACCAAATTAGTTTGTTAATAGATATACCCGAGTAGCTGTGATTATGTTTCTAAATGGATGAAAATATAAGCTTTACCCACAAATGATGTCAGGGTTGTCATGAAATTCCTTAAAAGCTAAATTTCCCATTTTGTAGGGTGATTATTATTGATAGGGGTATGCATTTTTGTAATGCATAATTCGAAAAAAGTGCTTAAAAAAATATGGAATTACTCATAGGATTGCCACCTCATATCACCCTCAAATTTGTGGCCAAGTCGAGTTAGGGATTTAAAATGAATTTTGGAGAAGAATATAGAGTGTTAGAGGAAGGATTGATAAATTAAGTTAAATAATGCTCTATTGGTTTATAAGATGGCATATAAGACACTGATTGGCACTACACCCTATAGGTTGGTCTATGGAAAAGTATGTCATCTACTCGTTAAATTAGAACATAAAGGATATTCAGTTATTAAACTCATGAATTTTGATCTTTAACGTGCAGATGAAAAAAGAAACTTCCAAATTAGAGAAGTGGAAAAATGGTGGCTAATGGCTGATGAAAATTCCAAAATTTATAAGGAAAGAGTCAAAAGTTATCACAACCAAATGATGAAGCAATCACGAGAGTTTAAGGAGGGAGTTCAAGTTCTCTTGTACAATGCTCGCCTAAGATTATTTCTTGTTAAGCTTAAATCAAGGTGGTCAAGACCATTCATGATGGAGAAAGTATTTCCATATGGCATAATTGCGATGAGTCATTCGTAAAATGGTAATTTTAAAGTTAATAGCCATCTAGTGAAGTTATATCTTAAAGGTGAGCTCGATAATAATACTGAAAATATTAATTTAACTAAGCCACCTTAAGCATAAAAAGTAAGTCGACCTGTCGATGTTAACCAAGCGTTACTTAAGAGGCGACCCCAGAGTTAGGATTTACTTGCATTATGTTATTTTTACATTGATATGTTGTATTTATTTTTATTTTATGTGTTACCTTTATTTCTTTTTATCCCTTTTTCTTTTTCTTTTGAATGGATGTTAGTCTGATATTGGATGGATAATCTCAAAATCAGAAAATCGTTTTACTCAACAGGAAAGCACCACCTAACCTTCTCACTTATTAATTTATGTTTATATTGTGTACATTGAGCACAATGTACAACTTTACGTGTAGGCAAGGGTTAATGATTTTAATGATTTTATTAAGCTTATTATAATCTTTGTTATTAAATTTTATTAATTGATATTCTTACTTAATTGAAATCTATCCATAAATACTTTACTTCATTATCAAATATGATTTGAATTAGCATGTAAAACGATGACAATTAGAATAAAATTGCTTCTATAAGTCATATTTTTAATAATCATTGAAATAATCAAATTGAATAAAATTGCATAATATTTACGCATATAACCCATCTTTTTTATGAGCTTTTGAGCCTAAGAGTAAAATTATAAAAAATATTTAATCTCTTTTATTCTTTTATGTGTGTCATTAATCAAAGTGGAATAATTCTAAAACTTGCTCTTATTATGCATATTGATACTATAGTTGTTAAATTAGAAGTATTGAAATGATGAAGGCACTTAGATTTAATAACTTTTTTTAGTATATTTCTCTGATTATTACCTCCCTCTACATGAGTTCTCATGCTTTGATGAATTGTTGCCATATCACTATTCTTTTAGGATCCATCATAGCTCTACTACTTGGAATTCCACTTGTTAGAGTAGAGTGCTTCCTCTTGTCTCTTGAATGCAACTACTCCCCTTTACTTAGTCAATGCTTCTTGTCCAACAAGCAAATTAAAATTTCTAATTTACAAGTCATGGTTGATTTGTCCATCTTTGTACTAGAACAATAAAGCTTCTGTATTAAAGTATCAAACCATGGATAATTATTTTCTTCATCCTGGTTTCTTCGATTGGTGCTTTAGGATCTAACTCAGAAATATCATGGCATAATGATTTCACCTTATGAAAATACTGAACAACTATCATGTCACGTTATGATCCTGATAGTAACTCACTCTCGAGAAGTTGAAGCCTCGTGTGATTTTTCTTGGAGAACAACTTATCGAATGTATCATATGCTTTGGTGTTTTGGCATTCTAGATATGCTCTAGCACATCTTCCTCGACCGTTGTCTTTAAGACAAACCTGACTTTGCCTACTTTTATCTTCCATTTCCATAAGGTACCATTTGCATCCTTAGCCACTGGTTACATCACTTCACCCTGTTGTCAACGTCCTGCAAGTTTTGATCTTGCATGTATGACATCATACATGTAGAAAAAGAACTATAATTATGGTTATTAAGCTTCTTAACTCTGCCAATGACTTGGAGATCACTCATTTTGTTAAGAGACAAAGAATTATGCCCACTATCCAGTAGCTTTGGTACCAATGATGATTGCATGAATCATTCTATATTTTGTTCAGTGCAAATAATGGCCTTTATATAGGCATGTAGGAGAAGATTGCTTCTTTAATTATTGGAACATCTAGAATACAACTAATTTAACTAAAAAACAAGATATGTTTTAGAAGTATACTCAGAACAATTAAAACCTTAGCAGATGTTGGTAATTCTAACAAAAAATGCATCCAAAATTAAAAATTCATGAGTAGATACCGTATTATCATCTCTCTTTATTAAAGTATCGTGATTTGAATAACTTTATTGGATGGTCATGTTCATCTAGTACATCAAGTTTAGATTTAATAAATAAGCATAATAGATATATCATGATGTTTAAAGTATCAATATCTCAAAAATATATATTTCTTAACAATGAAATTTTATTGATGAAGTTACATAAATAAGAACATTATTTCTAGTATTATTAATAAAAAAAATTATTGATTAAAATTATTTTATTTTGTACATATTAAAGAACAATTCTCTTTTTGGTGTTCTTTTGTTTTGTATGTTTTTATTATCTGAAAAAACAACTGCTAAGATAGTTGTAGTTAATTAATTGTTACAAGCATTTAATTTCATACTTTCGTGTACCCTTTAGTGATAACATGATCTTTTAATTAAGTTGTTGGATAGCCCAAAGTTCCAAATAAGCGTGTTGTTTAAAAGATTGTTTAGAATCCTGCTAGCTCGAAGTCTCTGAACCGACCGTCCAATTTTGAGTGCGTAGGAACGTTGATAAATTTCACATCTCTGTACATATCAACTTCTTCCTACTCTTTGTGAAGGTAATGCATAGCAAAGGCAACGCCTCTAAAGATTTGAAATCCTTGAAACCAATCGACTTGGGAATAAGAACTTGTCAAAGCTTCCAGTCCGTAAACTAAGAAGAGCTGTCCCTTTTCGGCCACTGTCCCTTTTCGTCGACAGTAGCCGAAAAGCTACACCGAGTTTTGTTGGCTTAGCCTTCCCATGCTTGTAACTTTTGGTATAATTTTGTCTTCCCTGATTGTAAGATTCAGGCATGTGCTAGAGATTCAGAGGTTAAGTTTTTTTTTAAAAATATATATTAACTTTTGATTCTTAAATAAAAGCAATGTCCAGGTGGACTTCACTTGTGTCCACGTTTGATCTTTATGGTCTTTAGTTCAATGATAGTCCAAAGACATCAGATAACAAAGAAAGGCTTTAAATGAACATTGTTAGGCTTTGTTGTTCATTTAAGGTAAATTTTGTTAACAATTGTTAATATTACAAGTTCTTTTGTTTGCAAAAATATTTAGGGATCTTATTTTTAATTTAATATAAATATTAGGAGACAAATTTTTACAATTTACAGAAAATAACATTTGAAAACAAAAAATGATATGATCTATGCTCTTATAAATACTTCAATAAATTGACGTCTACGCAGTATTCTTACCAACGTTATGAATACCGTACTGGACTCGGTACTGGATTGAGTTCTGGTATAGTATTATACCGATATCGGTCAGTACCGAATACTATTTCGAGTAATTTTTTAAATTTATGAAATAGTCCCTAAAATTTTTAAAATTTGCAAAATAGCTCATTGATATATTGTACAGTTGTACTGTATACTTTACTAGTTTACTGTTTACACTTTACATCAACCATGTTTTTAAAAATCATAATAATAAATAATAATGACAATTAATATGAAATAACAATAATTTTTAAATATTTCACATATAAATAAT
>JANSVA010000217.1:14898830-14910347 GCA_025504915.1 Erythroxylum reticulatum
ACAATTTTCGAGAGGACAACTTTGTTAAATTCAACCTAGATTAATACAGTTTTCCCCCCGAAGTCAGAACACAATTTTACTCCTATGGAAAACTTGAAAGATGCAATATACAAACTTTGGAAATCATGAGAAAAACACAATCATATTTCATTATCATCAAAAGATAAGAGTTTTACAAAGCTTTAATGGGCAATTCAAGCCACAATATAACATAATCCGAAAACCCAAAATACAAAGGGTACTTGCCCTAACAAGTTTGAAATACAACTAAAGCCTTGTGTTTCAAAATCTAACTTAAAATAAAAAAAACATTTCAAAAGTGGAGTGATGCCTTGACTCTTGATTACTCGATCCTTTGCCCATCACTTGAAGATGGGATGAAAAGCGGGGTGAGCTTAAAGCTTGTGGGTAACAGTTTTATAATCGCTAATAAGCAAAAACCATTGAAATATTCATTTACATTTTAAATCTTACATTGAATCATAAAATACATATTTCCTAGGTCTCAATTTATCAAGCAATTTATAAGCAACATAAATCATGATTTCAACAAACTTGTCAACACATAAGCACATCAAATGGTTTGAGTGGATCCAAAATAGAATGTACTACATAATCTCACTTAATGGTCATGTGTAGCCGTGAACTTATGGGAGTCAAGAACGAGTTCCATGCCACTAGCGGGTAGGCGAGAGAAGCCTTTGATCAAAGTCCACTTGATATACTTAAGGGACCACCACAAACCCACATAATCATGCATTTCACATCTTGTAAACTTATTGCCCAAAATGACACATTTTCGAACATGATTTCATAAGCTTGATATCCTTTCAAAATCATTTCCATATTTTTCATTTCATAAATCAATAACATAATACATATACAAACATGTAACATTTTCTCAAAGCAATTGAAGAACAATAAATGCACATTTATAAAGTAGTTGAAAACATTTATTTCCATTTTTTGAAAGAAACATTTATGGCTTATTTACTCAATTATAAAAATGTAACCTACCTTGAATTCCTTACTTATAACTTACTCAAATGTACCTCTTCTCTTGCTCTCTTTGTCTTTCTTGATCCCCTTTTTTATAGGTAAAAATCCCACATTCAATAGAGTTGTAAAATTGAAAACCCACAAAGCACATTCACTCAAATTGTTTCTAGAAAACATAAACTTATACATTTCCTAAGCTTCATGAACCAAAACCTTCCAAAAATCCAAAAGACTAAGTAAGACTTTACTTTGAATCTTTACCAAATGAAGAGATTATTAGCTCAAAAGGAAGCTCTTATCTTCCTCTACATTTTCCCCTTCTTGCACAACCTCAAAATCTCTCTAGAAAGCTTAGAAAAGATTAAACCCTAGCTCACTCTCTTTTTTCCTCTCAAACCACCGAAAACTCACTTCTTCTCTTCTTTTTTTTTATTTTCTCTTCTTCCTTCTTTATTTCGTTTTCTCCCTTCTCAAGAGTAAGACCACTCTTCTTTTCCCCATTATACCCTTAATGAGCCCAAAAAGTCCATTTTACCCTTCCTTATGAGCTTATGTTCTTTTAACCTTAAGTGGTCTTCCAAAAATGCCCTTGAACATTCTTACAACTTTTAATTTCAATTGACCCATGAAATAAATTCTATCAACATAGGCATAAAGAAAATTTACTCTAAAAAATTCACCTATCCAAACCTCATAATAATTTAAATCATGCTTAATTCCCCAAAAAAATTCGAGGGCTAACACCAACAATTGCAAAACAATCATAATTCTATTACCAATTCTAACAATTTCCAACAATCACAAAATAATCATGATTCCATTACCAATTCTAATAATTTCCAATTTCAACAATCACAAAACATTCATAATTCCATTTCCAATTCAAACAATGACAAAACATTCATAATTTCATTTCTATTTCTAACATTTCCAAACAATTTCCATTTCCAATTCTAACAATTATCAACAGTTTCCAATTCCATTTTCAACACAATATTTGGGCGCGTATAATTTTTCTTTTACAATATATCAAATATGAAAAGACAATATTGAGGCATAGTTTATCATTATAACTAATGATTAAAAAGGGAAGTGTTTAAATAGTTTCCTTTAAGTATGTAAACTATGTATGTAATTGTAAATGGAATTGGATGTAAATGATTATTTACTAAAATAACAAATAAACAAAAAAATTAATACTTCATTTTAGTGATTTGATTATATATATTTTTATATAATAAAAAGTTCAAACATATATTTCTAAACTTTTATTAAAATTGTGAATTTTAGTTAATATGCATTATATTTTATTAATTTTTAGAACTTAAAAAGTACACTCAATAAACATATCTATTAAAATGAGAATGAGATAAGTCAACCAATTAACTTTTCTAAATACATATTCATTTAAATTTGTCCAAAGAAGTTAAAGATAGGTTTTCAATAGTTTTTGATATATCAGTTGCATTTAAATTCTAAGTTCTAACACATAATTATAACATAAAATTAAGAAATTTCAATTGATAACCAAATAGAATAACATCCAATATAATTTCATTTCCAATTTTCACAGTCAATTGTATCATTCCATTTTCAGATCACAAATATAGACCCAAAAAATCACCGTGATCATTAACTTCAACAATACAATTCCTGAATCCAAAATCTAACATATTCATATACAGTATACACACAACTCCAATACTGTGACAAAACCCCTTCAACTTCAAGGCTTCAACACCGTCAGCATTACCAATTTCAACTTTAATAGTCAACACCAGAATCCAAAATCCAACCAATCCAACCAATTTAGAAATACAAGCAACCCTAATACCATCGACATTCAACAATTCAAATAAGAAATCTATCATCCAACTTTCAGAATTCCATTACCCAACATAATAAAAAATTCAATGAAGTAGGAAAATTTCAAAAGCTGACAGAAAAACACACACCTAAAAACAAATTACGGGGATCGGCCGATGGGGTCTTCAGGTGGTTGGTTCCAGTTGGCGGCTTGGCACACTTCGTTGGTGATAGATGGTGAGGTGGTGCAGTGTGCTTGAGCTGTGACGGCGACGACATCGTCCGGTGTAGCCGACGGTGGCGTCTTCGAGTGTGGAGGAAGGTTGAAGATGAAGATAGTGGCATCTTCAACTGACGCCAAGAGAGGAGGAGTCGAGGTCAGACGAGGTTGAGGACAACGAGAGTGAGAGACGGTGAGAGTGAGTGAGATTGAGAGGTGAGCGACAGAGAGATGAGAGGCAGAGTCGGGGCTTGGGGGTGTTTTTTAGGGTTAGGTTTCAAAAATTGCAAAATGGTCCTCCAACGTTCATAATTTAATAGTACCGGACGAAATTTTTTGGTGTTGTCGGTATCGGCTAGTACTGGCTGAAAATAATTAGTACTGACTGGTATTTGTGGGCGGTACTATCAAAAGGAATATCGTATCGTTTTCTAGCCGCTACAATACGTACTGGCCAATACGGTACTGTATCGGCTAGAAAATGATACGGTATTCGTACCTTTGATCTTTAATACGGTATCGTACTGGCTAGTATGGTACGGTATCGGCCAAAAAATGGTACGGTATTCGTACCTTTGATTCTTACTCTTTAAGTTGAATTGGAACATTTAAAAGAAAACTCTTTTATAATATTCCCACAAATATAATGATGACTCGCTGATATACCACAAGTAAATTGTTATTGGCATTAGTAGACTAGACCATTACAAATTTAAAAGTCGGTAGGTTTAAGTAAGAATATGAATATTCTAAGGGAGCTGAACTAGCCATCTTCTAGTCTTTTCCTGTGCGCAAAGTATAATTACATAGTCCATCTTCGAGTCTTTCGTCAAGTTAACTCACAGTTAGTATGAGAGTCCCTTTCAAGAATTAAGAAATTCCAACGCGTGCAATTGCAAGCATAGAAATTATCTTTGTTCGTAATAGATTCTATCTTTATTCTTTTGAATCCAAAGTTCAAAGTTAACAACAGACAAAAAACGACCACAGATTCAAATAACCTGCTAGCTACGTTCCTTATAGGTAAAAATGTTTTCCAAAAGGACAAATTTTATTATTGAGAATTTATATTTAGTTAGTCAATCCAAAACATACATAAGAAAAACTAATTATATAGAAAGATAAAGTTTATAATTTATTATTTTATAGCTTAAAATGTAAAATATTATTTCTGATTATATTTGGGTATTCTTGACATTATATATAAAAATAGAATTTAAAATTTAAAATTAAGATATAGTATTTTAATTTTGCATATGTTTATTTGAGTCTAGTTCAATTTTGAAAAAAGTTTGGCAACTATTATTTGGTGGCCATTATTATAATATGAATGAAAAACAAAGATTTTCTTTATATTTTTACTTCAATAAAGATAATCACTAATGATTTTTAATTTTTAAAACCTTAATATTGATAATTTAATTTACAAAATTTGATAAATAGAATTATTGATTTAAGTTTAATAAATACCAATTTATAAATTGCCTTACATAACTTTGAGGCAGAGATGATGCCATGTGAACATATACATAATGCATTTATAAATAACTTATTTATAAGGTGAAGGTTTTAATGATTCACAATTGAATTTATCACACATTAAAAAGGAACAAAAAGAAAGAGTGAATTATATAGAAAAGTATGTTTAATTCACTTAGATATTATACACAAAGATTGAGTCCGTAATTTATTTAATATTTAATATTGAAATATATTATCTTTAATTATATTTGAGTTCTTTTAGTTCTGATCTAGTTATTTTCTCAAGTCCCTTAAAATTCAACATGTTTCATTAATTTAGTTTTCAACAAACCCCAATTAAATATTGGAATTTTTTTTTTTAATATATCATGCATAGTTCAAAGGTTAAAAAGTTCATAAGTTTAGTTTGAAATTATGTTGACCAAAAATATTTAACAGTCATTAAGTTGCATACTTTTATGAAATGTCCAACTTCACTAGAACGAGCGTAATTGAGAGCACAAACATCACAGGATGTGCTTCTTCTATTCGTTGTTCTTAACTCCGTCAGAAATATGAAAAGTCCAAGGTGTAATTTTGGCACGCTTATCAATCATACAATATTGTCTAATGTCTATAAACTAACAAAGATAACTCTACCACGCATCCATACATAACATCAAATGTTTTTCTATTTTGTTTTATTCTTTGTTGAATGAGCTCTAGAAGTATTGGTGAAAGTGGTCTTTGGTAGTTGAGCGGAAATTTTATTATAAATCACGTGAAATATTCAATGCATATCTCTGTTTAGTTGATTGCTATCGTAGTTGGACGGTCACTATAAATTGGTAATAGGGAATATATATAGCTATATTTTACGTAATAAGATAGATGATATACGTTGAGCCGAGTTTGGTTGTAACCATAAGACTTTTCCTAGCTCAATACCTAAGCTCGTTTCTATTTCTCTCTTGCTTCTAGCTAATCTATTGAAAACGTACGTGAGGAGTGAGCAAACGTAAACATCTTTTGATTAGGGAGAATAGACAACTGTTTGAAGTAAAATGATGTTTTCATATGCAAGTGTTGTGTTCCAAAAGTGCCTACTGATGATTATATGTTTGGATTGTTTGGTGAGATTCCATAAATGGCGAAAGGTAAGGTAGTTGTAGTTTGTTTGAATTGTTCATCCTCAATTTTGACCACCAGAAACAACCATTATCTACACTGCGTAGAGAAATTATAATCATAAGCTTCTGGAAATCTCAAGTAACCGCAGTTGGTAACGAGCTGGAACTAATGAGATAAAGGAATAGGGACAAAAAGTTGATAAGGTGGTCATGAATCGTAAAAGGATCACCTGGAACTATATTCTAAAATAAGATAAAACAAATTCTAAAAACATTGCATTTATCAATATATAGATAATTTCGTCAATCAAATGTAATTGCAGACCACGGCAAAGTTAAACGGTATTGCTCCGACTCAAAAGCATAACTCCAGGAACCTTGGACAAGAACAAAAGAATCTAAACACCTGCCAGATTTTTTCACGTCAAAACTAAAGGAGTGGTTGAATGTTAATCACAATTGTAGAGAAATTTCGTTGGAACGATGTTTTTGGTTGTATGGTTCGGAGCTCATGGTTGATTTATTGTTTCAGGAAAAGCACTTAGAGGCAACAAATTATAGTATCTATACAAGCTTTATGTTTGGAAGTTGAATCAGCCAACAAGTTGGAGTTCTCGGGTACCATGGAAATCAGTAGAGTTGAGAGAATGAGAGGTTGGTGGCCTCCGCCGGAATAACGCGTTAAAATCAATATAAGATGGGGTTGTTATGGGGACAACGGACCACGCAAGAGCTGGGGTTTAGATATTTGTTCTATAGTTGGAACTAATTAAAGTGCGTTGGTCTAAAAAGACTCTTTATGATCCAGAGCTTCAATTTTCACCTTCTATGACCTAATTACGACGAAATAAGATTTTATTGGTGTAATTTAATATGTTCCATCTGCTACAATACAAGCCCATTTGACTTTTGTTATGTAAGGTCAACAACAAATGGCACCCACTCACCTACTCCCTCATGAACAAAATTACCCCTTCAGCCTCATTCTTCCCAACCAGTCATACTTACGGGATTGAATGTTGTTTCTGACATAACAGCCGACCAATTAAATATTAAGGATTAAAATCCTAGTCTTGTTTTGTTTGTTTATTATTTTTTTGTGGTTGGAACATAAATTGCAATGTTCATATTAAGAGCAGGAATATAAACATGTCCAAGTGACCTTTCAACCATCGTCCGATGGTCTCAAAATTCTGTTTTTATCTACAAGGTCAACTCTATTTGAGATTCGTGACCATCCGATCCGCGGAAATTGAAAAAGTCGGAGGACCACGCGGTGGTGATTATCCTAATCTCTGCTCCTTGATCATGCTTAATTGTTACTAGTTCTGGTGTCGATATATACATTGCGAACAGACCAACCTTTGGTTTCAAAGTCTCTTTGACCACATTTCCCTTGATAAATTATACAGTATTAGATGCTCACAAGTTTCATCATAGATCTCAAGAGTAAGCTGTCAAATTGAATTAACAGATGTTTTATTAGATTTGTGTCCGTCCAGAAAAAAAAAAGCAATTCATTACTTGAGAAACTTCCTTGTAGCCTCTTTCGCCATGAAAACTTCCGCAGACAAAGCACCACGGTTCCTGTTTTTTTAGTACATTAACTGAATTTATTAAAAAAAAAAAGTCAAGGAGGGTAGCCCGGACATTTTCTCTTGAACCAACTACGTGGACTTGCGACTGCCCAACTTGATTAACCAAGAATAATAAACTATACCTTGAATCCATCAATTTAACATATGCATATAGAATGATAGTGGAATGATTCCTTTACCATATCAAATTATAGAAAATGATGTCAAGCAGATAGCAAGAGGAAAGGAAAAATCAAAAGCTCTTTATTATTTACTTAAGTACTTTTCTCCATATCCGCGTTTAGATGGTTATTTTGCGATATGGAAGTTAGCGACGTCTTTGGCTTCTTCTACCTTCTCCACCAACCTCGATATATATAGTTCTTCCCTAACCCATTTTCCCTACTTCTTACTTGCAACATAATAAACTTGTTCCATCGACATATATACACCTTCAATACCGATGTTTGTGTAGCTTACAAGATTTTTTTGAAATAAAAAAATCTAAGTTTTAAGAACACATATCAGTAAGATGACAGTTCAGACGAGTACGTGGAGATCTTTGGTTACAAGCTGTTTCAAGGCTCAAGTCGACCCATCACCTAAACCTCAGAAACAGGTTACGAAACAAACTTCATTCCAAAGGCTTTCTCTCACTGATTTGAGCAATCCCAGTTCGCAACTCTCGGAGGATCTTTCCATTTCTCTTGCTGGGTCCAATCTTCACGTGTTTACCCTATCTGAGCTGAAGGTGATTACTCAGAACTTCTCATCGAGTAACTTTCTCGGTGAAGGAGGGTTCGGACCTGTACACAAGGGTTTCATCGATGACAAGGTTAAACCTGGTTTCAAGGCACAGCCTGTGGCCGTCAAGCTCTTGGACTTGGATGGCTTGCAGGGTCATCGAGAGTGGCTGGTGAGTTCATTTACTCGTAAACGAATTCATTTGCTCGTAATCGAACATACTCTTGCAATTTTTGTTCTTTGGATTGAATTATTTCCAGCTTTCTGGAAATGCTTGATCAAATTTATACTCTTTTTTTCGCTCGTGCTTGACAGACGGAAGTGATCTTCCTTGGACAATTAAGGAACCCTCATCTGGTGAAGCTGATAGGCTATTGCTGTGAGGAAGAACATAGACTTCTGATATATGAGTACATGCCTCGAGGCAGCTTAGAGAATCAGTTATTTCGGAGTAAGTTCATTTTGTCTATAAAGCTTCTATGTCCACGTAGTAATACCTATTGTCATATTCTTTTTGCCAACCTAGGAGGTAACTTGTATCTTTTATGGTTTTAAGGATACTCGGTTTCTCTTCCATGGTCGACAAGAATGAAAATCGCTCTAGGAGCTGCCAAGGGCTTAGCCTTCCTTCACGAATTGGACAAACCCGTTATATATAGAGATTTTAAAGCTTCAAATATCTTGTTGGACTCGGTAATAGCATTTCTTGGCTTTCCCTAACTTAGTTCCATACATTAAGCTACATAATATAATTAATTAAAATTCCAGTTTACTAATACCAGCTTTGAATTAAACAATCTATTGCAGGATTATACAGCAAAGCTTTCGGATTTCGGACTGGCAAAAGACGGTCCTGAAGGATCTGACACGCATGTTTCCACACGAGTAATGGGGACACAAGGTTATGCAGCCCCTGAGTATATCATGACAGGTAATGTCTTGATGAATGACTAATATTAATGAACCATTCCTTTCAATTCCGACGTTGTTTTACAAATGGATGTATGTTGAAAATTTTCACTCAATTATTTTCAGGTCACTTGACATCAATGAGCGACGTGTACAGTTTTGGAGTAGTACTCTTGGAACTCCTCACTGGTAGGAGGTCGGTGGACAAGAATCGTCCTCAAAGAGAGCAGAACCTAGCAGAGTGGGCTAGGCCAATATTGAACGATCCGCGAAAACTTTGTCGAATTATGGATCCAAGACTCGAAGGTCAATATTCTGAAGCAGGTGCCAGGAAAGCAGCTGCATTGGCATACCAATGCCTGAGCCACAGGCCAAAGCAGAGACCAACTATGAACAATGTCGTCAAAGTTCTGGAGCCTCTTAAGGACTTTGACGACATTCCCATTGGACCTTTCGTCTACGAAGTCGCATCAGAAACTGGTAAAGAAGATGCTAAGGAATGTGAACCAAAAAACGACGTGGAGAAAGAGAATGGACATCGTGGCCAACGACATCGCAGAAAACATCAGCTCCATAACAGTAACAGAACACAACTAAGTTCGCCCAAATCTCCGACCATTCACTCGGAGGCTGTTTTACGACCGAGTCATAGAAATGGGGTGCAGTCTCCTCTGCATTCCAGAGCCAGAGGAAAATAGATTAGTGAAAAATGTGAAATTTCCATGTAGATATACACAACCTTTTTCTCTTCCGAGGTTACTTAGTATCTTTGAATTAAATACTGCGGTTCAAGTTAGGCCTGCGATGACTTGTTGATTTAATACTTGATTTGATTCTTTCAACGTATACTGATTTTGTTGTCAAAATACAAAAAAAGGGACCAATTCAAATGTAGAAATTGCACCAATTAACTAAAGTCAGATCTTGCAGATAACCATTTTCAAATGTTGAAATCTAAGTTATCAGTATTTTCTAATTCTATGGTTGCTTCCACACGGATTAATTACATGCTATTTAAGGATGATTCACTAATTTTTATACAACACCTGCACCTTGTGATTAGACTTGATCAAACTAATAAAAAAATTAATACTCACAATCGTGTAACTAGTCAATAATTATGAGACAAACTATAATAAAAATAAATTACTATACAAAAGATCTGAGCACATTTTTTTCATTTTTGTCTTTATGCTCAATTGAAATTTAGCTTCTATTGTAAACAATGGAAAAGAAAGTCGTCTTTCCCTGCTCTCATTAATGATTGAGAGATATGGTGTGTATGAAGAAGACCTATCTTTTATATTGGTCTTGATTGTTTCTGTCGTTCTCTCTATGTCATTAAAAATATAACTCATTGTTAGCTTTTCTTCACTGTCAGCCAAGCGAAGCACCCTCACCAAAAGCTTACAAACTCATGTAACAAATTGACATTGTGACCAAAATTCTCTATCTTGTAGTATAATATTACAAACCTCTACTTCAGCATTAGACCCAGTATGCTGAGATGCAACCTACTTATCACTTGTAAATATTTGCCTTAATTCTTTCTTCATAAAAATAAAAGACTAAAGTGATAAGAAATTTATTGCAAATCTTGTCGCATCAGGACGACACAAATTCCTACCATTGGTAAATTTCCTTCTCATCAAATTCAAAACCCATGCACGATTATAAATTAATTTTGTCAACTTTTTAACCTTCTGCATAGTCTCATCAATAACAGGAAAATACCTAAGATCGACTATATTTTTCAGCATTAAGTCAATGCAATATGCAACACAAGGAGTCCAAAAAATGAATTATAGGTATTCTGCAACCTTTTTCCTGCCTCTTTATAAGCGGAATCATTGTCAGTAATAAACTGAACTATATTATCTGGCCTTACTTCATTCACAACTTCATCAAATATCTCAAACAAAGTCTCAGTATTTTTAATAAGGCCAGATGCATCAATAGATTTAAAAAACATAGAGACATTTGAAGAATAAAACAAAAAATTTATAATAGACTCTTGTCTCCTGTTTGTCCAACCATCACATATAATTGAACATCCATAAGTATCCTAATTTACTCTTCTCAGCCAAATAATTTCTAATTTCAGAAACAACATAACTCAAAAGTTTATCTCTTAAGTCATCAATCGATGACCCTTTGTATCCTAGACCATAAGAGGCTATTGCATCCATCATAGGTTGATAATAATAAGACTGAGATGCATTGAATGACGAACTTGTATCATACCACCATCTAGTTACTGTTATATCAACATTGTGAGTCGCATCTCTTGATTGCGTTGCACTATGAATTGAAGGTTAGGCCTCAGGAGTTGTTCGTGATATAAAGAAACTAATCACCTGCCTTTTTCTCTTCCTCACATCAGATGCTTCATGATCCTGAGATAGAACATTACTAGTACCAGTACCACTATCACTTCCATCTTCAACATTTCCATAATCACCACGGAAATTAGAAAACGAAATTCCACTACCAATTTCAAAATTCAATCTTTCTTTTCTATCTTTCTCAAATTGATGTTCATCAAGTAATGTTTTCATCTATCACTTCATATCATGACTTACTTTTTTACATGTTTCCACATCTCCTTTAATCCCAGCTAAATGCCTTTTCAATCGGGTGATTCCTCCACCTTTCAAATGCTTGTTACAAA
>JANSVA010000217.1:14910447-14942437 GCA_025504915.1 Erythroxylum reticulatum
ATAAATCCATTCAAATCCAAATGAGAAATAGAAATGATGTTTCTTGTAATAATAGGAACATAATAACAATTATCAAGCTCTAATATAAGGCCAGAAGGCAAAGCTAAACTATAAGTCCCTATAGCTAATGTAGCAACTCTTTCTCCATTGCCAACTCACAGGTCCACTTCACCTTTCTTCAATGATCTACTCCTTGTTAATATCTACATGTTATCACACAAGTGAGAAACACAAACAGTATCTAATACCCAAGAATGTGGAACAGAAGTAGAAAGATTGATCTCAATCATGAACATACCTAAAGAACCAGCTTCTTTAAAGCTTTTATCTTTCAGGTTAGCAAAACAAGAGGGGTAATTCCTATTCAAATGTTTGTTGACCCCACAATGAAAACATGTTCCCTTGTCATTGCTCTTCTTCTTAACACCTCCTTTGGATTTTAGTACATTAGTAGAAGCCTTCTGTTTCTTATTATTATTCTTCTTAAAACCCTTTTTCTTGCTCTTAGAAGAACTAATAACAAATACTAAACTAGGTTCCTTTCATAGTCTTTAGCATGTTCAACAGTTCAGGCGCGTCATGTCCTTCTGATTCATGTTAAAGTTCATGACGAATGGTGAAAAACTCGAACTCAGAGACTATGACACTATGTCAACGCTTAACTCGTGGTCTATGACAAAACCTAATTGGGCCAATTTTTCAATATACCCAATCATCTTTAGCACATGAGCATTGAATAAAGATCCTTCTATCATCTTGCATTGAAATGGTGCCTTGGAGATTTGATATCTCTCCATCCTACTCTATGCACCAAATAACTCCTTAAGATGTAGTATCATAGTAGGTGCATCCATGTTCTCATGCTGCCTCTAAAGTTCAGGAGATATACAAGCTAACATCATACATGTAGCTTGTTCAACGTCATTAATATAACGCTGATATTTCTCCCATTCTTCATTAATAGCATCTGAACAGGGTTCAGATGGAGCAGGAGTACCAAGAACATACAACTTCTTCTCTTGCTTAAAAACTATTATTAGGTTTTGAAGCCAGTTCAAAAAGATGGGTCCAGTCAGCTTGTTAGCATCTAAGATGCTCCTCAATGTTAGGTTGGTACTCATCTTCAAACCTAATAACCGAAAAAACATAAAAGGAGCATATATTAGTTTATATCCAAAAATCAAATTAAATAAGGACTTTAAAAATATTTTATTACTCCCACTATTTTCTACAAAATAATAGCCCTCACTATTATATCAAAAAATTATCAAATAATGTCTTAGCAGGCTAGGATCCTATTTAAAATTAATTGATCTTAAGTTTACTCAACAAACCAACTAAAATTAAATTAGATAGAAAATAACTTTTTAATCACATCTCATGTGACTCCTAGAACTATTAGGTGACAACTTTTGCCAAAATATATCACATATATTATTCCTAACTCTATCTCTAAATTTATATAATCATGAGTTTACTCATCCAAATCATACAATTTTAGTTAAGTAGAACTTATTAGTTTAAGATAAAACATAGTTGGGTTAAAGTAACTTTGAGTTTACTCAACAAGTCAAACAATAAACAAAATTTTGGTTTTATTCTTAAATAATGGAAGACAACTATCACATTCATAACGTGTACTTAATATTTTACTAAGGGATTTAAAATTTCAAAAAATTTCAGTCTCATCAAAATAATATAATCTCGTTATATTTATAATTTCAAATATAATCTAATTATGAAAGAAATTTTTAAAACTTTGGCTTAAGGCTAATTATTTATTTAATAATAAATTTAATTTAATAATTCAACTTGTGAAAAATTAAATTTAAATTCCAAAACCTTTCCTAATAAATATTACTTTGAAAACAATTTTCAAATTTTAATAAAACACTTTTCAATTTTATTAGGAGTGGAAATTAATTTAATCTCTATTAAATTAATAAAAGACAATTTTGGGTTTTAAATCATTTTAATAACACATAAAAATTGGATGGGAGGAGCACGTGCCAGAACACGCTCCCCGCGATCAAAAGGAGTGGCACATGCCAATCCATATATAGACCAGACGCTTCTCGCAAATGGTGGGCGTGTGTGATCTTTTCCAAAAGCTTTCGCCTCCCACCTAGTTCTCAATCTCCCTCCCACTTTGAGCTTCAAACCGCTTCCATCTTCCACATTCCCTCAACCACATCAACCATAACACCACGTTCCATGTTTTTTAAACCACGACACAACCCTAATTCCCTCATCGCCTGTCCTATTCATCGCCTGCAGTTATGTTGTCAACATCCACAGGCTGCCCAAGTGATGCCATCCACGATGTCACCCTTGGCTTCGCCATTCGATGAGCAATTAAAGCCCATCAATTACTTCAGTGGTGATGCCATCCATAGCGTCACCACTCTATGGGAAATAATCGACCCACGAGGCCAACTGATGGCGTCGCCTGCGATCCACGCCCTAGCGACTCCATTAGATGGCATTGACAATTGTCTCCACAGATGGGCAAAGCGATCTTGTTCGCAAGCAAAAGGTAATAAACGCAAGAAAGAAAGAAAAAAACAATAACATAAGCATATGGAAAAACAAAATTTTCCAAAAGGTAGATATCACGTTCTTGTAGCAAACCAGAAAATAAACACAAACCCAGAAACAATTAGGGATGTCAAAAGAACACGTGTATACATTCTAGAAACATCGCACAATTGATGCAATCAGAAGGCAGATAAGATTAGGGATTTCAGAAATAATTAAACAATAAAAAAATGCATTGCATAGACAACGTGTATGCATAGAGAATAAAGACAACAGAAATTAGGGATTTCTAACAAAACCCGTAAGGCTTGCATCGTATAACAAGGATTTCAAAAAACCCTAAGCCCACTCAGAAAAACATTTATCATCGTATATGTGTATAGAATAAAATTCCAGATCATACATAAACAATTAACATAGGGATCAAAATCACATATACTTAGGGAAAAAATTTCCAGAATAAACAAAAAAAGGAACAGTCGAGAATAGTTTCGAGTAAAGACAAACCCGAAGCAAAATTAATCAAATCAACAATAATCAAGCCTCTAATTTAAGATTAACAATTAAATGGGGCTTTGATACCACTATTGGAATCCAACTATGATCGAATCATAGGCGTAGTGAAAAAAATTAACAGATTCCGAGCAAATCCCAATAATTGATTAAATTTGAATAAAACAAAATTCGATTTAGAAATCGTACCTAGTTCGCTTTCCGAAGAAAAATCTTTGAATATGTTCTCTGATTGATTAATCACGAGTTGTCCACTTGTCCAGCCTCTGATGGTATCTACAGAACAATTCCCAAACTGCTTTAAAAGGAAGAAGACAAAAAAGTGCTAGCTTCTAAAAGGCTATTCCCTTTAAATAGAAAAATCATAACAGTCTTTTATTAAAATTAAAACTCTTTAATTATAATTATAATTATAACCAAATTCTAATTCTAATTAATTTAATTTTAATAAATTAAATATCTCATATTTGATTCTCAAAGTTTCTCAAACTTTATAATTAAATTTAACTTAATTAAATTGGTTTTTCTTTCACAAATTGTTCTTTGATTTGTGACCCATTAGGTTCCTAATAAATTGGCAATGATTATAAATTTTAAGTCTAATTCACAATTAGAATTAGATCAATTAAAACTCCTTTTAATTTATCTTTAATTCTCCAATTAAATAATTCATAGTCATAAATCATAATTGACGTCTAGCAACATATCATGATTACCTAAATATCAAGAATGTCAAAGTGATTGACTTAACCTATCCTTGTATGGCCATAATGTATAATTTAATCCTTTCTTCATTCAATATTCTAATTAGACAGAGTATGGGTATAATGTCTACTTTTATCATTCAATTATGTTCGTTCTTGCTAATTAGTAATTGATTTATAATTGAAATTTGAAAATTCCTTTTCAAATATTAATTCACTCTGGCCAGAGAATTTCATAAATCATTACTAATTAAGAACAACGGAATATTCTCTCTAATTACTTTAGAGTGGCAAATCCTATATTGACTTACTCAACTATCTACATATGGTTCATATTGTATCCAATTACTATCGACTGAATTATCCTAGGATAATTCATAAGTAGCCTCAAAATACAGTAATTCCCGTACCAAATAACTTGGTAATCTCAAGTCTGAGGATTAATTATGCAAGCATCATTATGAGATAATCCATAAACACATAAATAATAGTCTATTTAGAATTCTCATAATCGGGTCAGTTCAGTGACTTATTCTCTAATAATCACTCACACATTAGTTTAAGTATCTCTATATTTTAATTTATGAGATCAATTACTTTCTTCATAAGAAAGAAATATAATGTGTGCTATCTTTACCGTTTCAACAATATTCAGTCTTAATGAAACTATAACTAGAAACATTTAAGGATAATACGTAAGTGTAAATTAAATCTCATAATTATGATCTTATCATAATTTCAATTACACAGTAATTATTCTAATGATTTTATCTTTAGTATTAAAACCTAAAATATTAATTAATTGACTGTAAGAGCATAAACTAACAAAAAGAGGAGAGAAGAGTCGTCATCCTGTCGATGAATATTTTTAGAAAAGTTATTCTTTATAAAAAACTAAAATAATAATTTTATAAACATTATAATTAAAACAATCATCAAATCATTAATTATAGGATTATTATCTATTCAAAATTTGGAACTCTGATATTTTCTCACTTAATATTCAAACATTAACAATAAATTATGGATAAATTATTCATGTCTTTTAAGATCTTAAATATAATAATAACTATATAGATGAAGCAAATAAATCACTTATCTTAAGCAAAATTCGACATAATATAGAGAAAGTTTTCAACAAGTACGAACTTAACATTCTTTCTGTAGTAGATAGCTTGATGGATAGTTAAATATATTCATTCTGTATTTTATTTTGTCTGCGTACTTAATTAAAGTGAAGAGAGAACTAATTTATATATCTGTTATCGTTAAATTTTGTACTTCCTTTAAATACTAAAATAACTGTCAAATTTTACTATAATATTAATTTAAGAAAGTCCCTAAACTAAATTTAATATAAGAACAAGAAATACGAATTCCTCGAGGATCCTTCTATAGCCGGACCCTCAGCTCCATGAGGGACGGATCCAAAAAAAATTTTGAATGTAGGCAAAATTTTAACATGAGTAAAATTTTATTTTTAATGAGAGCAAAATTTTAATAGGAATATTTTTTTTATAAAATCAAAATTTAAAATAATAATTTTTATAAAAAAAATTTTAAAGGCAGACTTGCCCCTAATGGGATCCACCCATGGCTCCATTCCCGAGCTCCACCTAAAACACGTTGAAAGAAGTTGGTTACCCACAATCGCAACAAGCAAACAAAGGCTAATAAAGAATAGAACTTATTGGCTACGGCATTAGCGAGATTTCACTGGTTTTACCAAAATGCAAGGCGACACTATCTAACTGCTGGTCAAACAGAAGAGAAATGTTGCCACTTATCTTGGAGTCACGCACCTGTATGGATTCTTGCTTTGCTTCTGTCTATTACGCTTACCATTTGTGACGGAGTGTACCGATGTTCAGCTCAATAACGTATTTTATTTCCTTTACTTCTAAGTCTTGGTCTTGCACTGCCTTTTCTACAAGTGGTGGCAATACATTGGGCCAGGATGGGTCAATAGCTCATGCTCGGGTCAGCTTGAGGTATCCAAACTTTTCGACCAAGTCCGGGCAGCCTAAAAGTTGATTTGAGTTTATTTGATTTAAATTTTTATTTTTAAATTAAAAATTAAATATAAAATTATGTTTATTTTAAATTTCGCATTTTAATACGAGTAATCTAAGCAAAAGTTAAGTCTAATCAAAGCTCAATTTTTTAAAAAGATAAAACACGTATTTGATCAATTAAATAAAATTGATCTAAAATTGAGTCTATTACTGTAACATATAATTTTAAATTTTCATAGTATATTAACTAATAATGCAAGGCCTTGACCCTCTTGTTAATTTTTATTATTTCATCTATTTATTTTATTAAAAAAAACTTTGGTAAAAAGAAAGAGAGAATAATTTGATGTAGAAGTGACAGAATCTACCTAGGCGTAATAGAAAAACTGTTTTTGTGACGAGATGAACTAAAAACAAAATAGCTGGTTTTGTTTGGACCTATGGCCTTGCATGAATCTGAGCCCAGTGAAAGTCGAGATAATATTCAGTTTCTTTTTCATTTTCTGGGACAAAACAAATTATTATTTCTTAGTCATTAAATGTAATTAAAAACTATATTATTTCCCTTTATGATGCCACAATGTCGCCATACTGTTGTGGTGTTGTTTCTCTACTTGAATCACTTCATTTTAATTTCAGGAAAAGAACCAAACAGCAAAAGCTTTACTTGAGGGGGGACAATGGCGACTTTGGATTCTGACGTTCCGATGGTTCCGGTCAGTGAGGCCTCTAGCAGCGCCGCTCCTTCTTCCTCCAGTAAGAAGCCCAAGCGTTTCGAGATTAAGAAGTGGAGCGCTGTTGCCCTCTGGGCATGGGGTAACCTCTCATCCTCGTCCCTAACCCTAACCTTAACCCTAATTTTATTACTTTCTTTCTTTTACGCTGATCGCCTATGTCTGAACCCATATGTGAATGTTTCAGACTGGAAATTTTGCTTTAATTAGAGAGTTCTGATTGTTATTGTTTGCTTGATGTGTACAGATATTGTTGTAGATAACTGTGCTATTTGCAGAAACCACATCATGGATCTCTGTAAGTTAACTTTCTTTCGGCTTTGATTTGCTTTTTTTATCTGGTTGCGTGATTATTGATTTGCTTCTGTTGTTTGATTTTGTAATAATCGCTTTTTGATTAGGCATAGAGTGCCAAGCTAACCAGGCTAGCGCCACCAGCGAGGAATGCACTGTCGCATGGGGTATGCAATTAATTTACACCTTTTTTTTTTTCATTTTCTGTATGTGGCACTTTGCTGAGTCATGTTCAGATAAACTCCATGAAGATGATTTGTCTAGCTTGCTTGGGAACTGAAATTTTAATCATTAGTAGAATGTGCTGGATTCAGGGCTTAACACAATGATATGGTGACCTGTCGGCGGCGGCTTTTTATTTGTTTGGTCACATGAATCTGCTTGTAAGCAAAAACTTTTTAGTTCGGTTCCCAAAACTTGTCCCTTGGAAAGTACAGAGCTGTTATAATTAACAGACTCTTAAAAGTGTGTAATTTAAATCCAGTTTGGCTTTGAATTTCTTATGGAGCCAAGAAATATGATCTTGATTCATTCTTGTATTGTGATCCATAAATTCTTAGATATTGCGAGTCCTTTGTACTTTCAGAATTTTAAAAATGAATTTTGTGTGGAAGGTGACAAATTGGATGCTCCATTGAAGTGATTGATTGTCATGATGTCTCCTGCTTGGTTCCCTTTACGGGGTTGTATTAAGTTGTGTTGTTTCTGCTATTGCACAGTAATTTAAGTCTCAAACAATTTGGATTTCTTGATGTTGATTGAGAGTGCTGTGATAAAGTTATCGGGATTTTCTCATCCATCTAAACATTTTGGCACCTGTTAACATTGAGTTGGTGAACATCATTAGAATTCTATTTTATCTCCTTTCTTTAACTAATTTAAGTGACAAAAAATCCTTCAATATTTGCCAGAATTACTTTAAAGCTTTCCGGTGGCTGATTTTAAAGTCAAGTTGTTTTCCCAATTATACTATCCTCATGTTCTTATTGGTTATTATTGTTGTGAGTTGGCTTCATATGTTGTGAGAAGATAATATTAGATTGTGTGTGTTCAATTTTCTTTCGTTAGATTAGAATTTTATGTCCATTTTACATGTTTGCTTTAGATTTGTGGATGGACAAATAGTTTTCAATCTGCTATGTGTTGAAGAAGCTTGCATATTTTCTATGATTATGATTATTAGCTGCTTCAAAAGGAGTTGAGGTGGTCAATTTTCCATACTGAGAATTGTCTTCCACAAAAGTTACCACGTCAATTTTTGCTGTGTTATTCAAGTAGATCTGATAGTATCAAATTATGCTCAATCAGATTTTAGGATAGTTTATTTGCAATGAATGACTTCTGTCAAAGCCACTCTGCTGTCTGAATTGGTTTAAATATCAGCCTGACCTGCCATGAAAATCTAAAATAGTTAATCTGTTCGGCTGTAGTTCCTTAAGAGTTTATTTTAACTGGTTATTGTTGGTAGTTCCTAAGAGTTTATTTTTACTGGTTATTGTTTGTACAGGGGTTTGCAACCACGCCTTTCATTTCCATTGCATTAGCCGATGGCTCAAGACTCGCCAAGTCTGTCCTTTAGGTATGATTCTTGCAACTGTCAACCGTTCCAATCATTTCTTTTCTTGCTCCTAACTGTTGTTTACTTCCAGCATTCGACACTTTGTTTCATGGGCCTTGGTTTCTTAATATGGCTTTTGTATTATTCATACAGATAATAGCGAATGGGAGTTTCAGAAATATGGCCATTAGAATATTCTTGCTGTTCAAGGATCAGGCTTCTCTACCCTTGCTTTCATGATATTAGGAACATGTTCCTGACTATTTATTCTCCTCTTCCCTATGACTTTTCTTACTCATGAATCTTTGTGATGCTTTCGTTATTTTTTCAGATCTTCAAAAACCGATGTAGCAGTACACTGCTTTTTTTACTACACTTGTTTTCTATAACATGCTTGTCTGTCATCCGTTGCTTGTCGACGGGTTCCATCCTCTTGGTATAGTTACTAACTTCCTACTCTCCCCTGTAGTAGTGCACCCTAACATTAAATATAAATAAAAGAGATAAAGATGCACATCTTGATTTATTTTTGAATAGTTTCCTATAATTGAATATTTTAAAAACTCAATATTTTTAAGTTTTTGTCAAATTTTTTTTATGAAATTGATAAGTATTATGGCTTGAAATGCGTCACGTACAAGTTTTATTAGGTTTTCTAATAGAAAAAAAAATTACCGTATAAACGATATGTGGATCTTCAATAAAATATGGAAAATTTTTATAATATTAAATTATAAGAAATTAAGGATTATTCAAATCACAAGTATTTTCTTTTAACTTGATTAAATTGAGTTTGTAGGGGAAAAAAATAATTACTTTTAACTTGATTAAATTAAGTTTATAGGAAAACAAGACCAAATCATTAAAGTTCTCATGATCTGTTTTATGGAAATAATTAAAATAGGATCAGGCAATTGCTGTAGGAATTAATCTCTGAAATAAAAGAACAAATGAACAAAGTTTATGGGCCTGGTGGGCCGTGGACGTTCTAAGTTAGAAGCTGACATGTTTTGATTTACATGACTTTGTTAGGGAAGTTCTATCCTATTCATTACGCAAATTATAACACGTTAATACAACTTCAGAAGATTTCCTCTCAAATTTCCTGGATGTATTCTTGATTATCTTTGAAATAATAATGAAGGATCATGAGATGCCAAAATTAATATCTCAGACAATGTCGCCCGCACAAGGAAAACAGAAAGGGTAGACATCTTTTCAATCGAAAGAAGAGAGACAACCATGTTCGGAAAGTATAGTTCTTCTACACAAGATCAAGTCCATACTCCATATATGAACAGCTTCCAACGACCGATACTTTTGTCTTTTGTAGGTTGAGAAATATCTGTAATAGTTTAACCGTTGTATATAATGGCTTAACAAATTTAATCTCTAAATTAGCTAAAGATAGGTCAAATAAATACTATATGCTTCATATTTTAAAAAGAAACCTTCCTGATAGGAAAATGTTCTGAAAATTGATTCTTAATTTTTTGTCGGTGATGATCTAATAGTTTAGCAAAAAGAGAGAAGACATCTCCCTATTTGCAAACAAATAAAAGCAAACATGAGAGAGAAGAAATAATAGCAAGATAGTAGAGGGCTCCTTGGAATTCACACTCTTTTAAGTGGAGTTGTAGCAACAAAATAATATGTCCACATTGGCACAAGTAAACCACAGTAGACAAGGAAGCTTGGTCTTACAAGAAAGACAAAGGTATGAATTGCAAAAGAGGGTTTGAATGAAGTGACTTCTCCCTCCCACTCTTAAAACTTTCCCAAAAACATTATATTCTCTCTCATGTTCTTATCTTTTAGAGCTACCATCCCCAAGGCTTAAGAATTGGAGTGTAAATTAAAATGAGTAACTCTGATAACTGCTCACAATATTGAGAAAGGGCAAATTTGCGCTACATTGGAGTCATTAGAGCACAAGGTGAACTTGTAAAGTAAGAACATAGAGAAATGGACTTGTCATATTAGAGAGGTAAGGTCGCATCATACCTTCCTACATTAGTATTAGAGCAAATATAATTTGCTTTCATCCTTGAAATTGTGCCAAATGTGAATAATGTGTCATATATGCTGAAATTTGTTCATGCGTAATGACCGCGAGTCGTAACGTTAGTCAAAATAAAAAGTAGACTACTACTACAGTAGTGGTGAGTATAGGTCGATCCCATAGAGAGTGTGTACAAAGTTTATGAAATGAAATTAATCGATGTTTAAGAAAAAGGGGATTTAGATTTTGGAATAAGAAAATAAATAAAACTAACCTAATGAAAACGAATTAAAGAAAATAGGTGAAAAAAATTATAAAAGTGGAGAATTCAATAGGGACATGGTTCATTGGTTTAATCTCGGCCTGCACCCTAATTAAGCATATTTTATTGATTTGTTGTTCTAACCTCTCTTAGCAACTATTAATCATGGGGGGTTAATAATTAACCCGAGTTTTTCCGTAGGTTTTATTTAATCAAGATACAATCGTTAATTAAACTTAACCACTGAATAACCTAGGATACGATCTCTAAATTTAATTATGCAGTAGCATTACGAATTAGAAAAACCAATTAATCAAGGCAACAACCACATCCGATACGTCATTTAACCTACATCATGTTATTCCTAATAATTACGAATCATTAGTCGCTACATATGAATTTCAACATAACAAGTACATATTATATCGAAATTTTAGCAATGTGTTTATAATTAAATGATTCAATGAACACACTAAAATCATCCTTTCACAATACCCAATGGATTCATACACAAATAACCGAACAATAACGAAAATCTGATTATCCATACACAAAATTCAAATCAATTAACAAAAGATAACATAATTAATTCCTAATGAGAGAAAAAAAACAACAACAAAAATAGTGAAATACACTTACCCCAAGTCATCAGCGTCAATGTCTCCTCTGAACCGGCATTAGGATGTCTAGCCTTCCATAAGTCTCTCCTGAAAAAATGCTTCAACCCCCCCACAAAAATTGCCCCCACCAAAGACCCTTTTCTGCTCTTCACTGCACCTCCCTTCGTGGTACTGTTCTATTTCTCCCAACCATGTTACTGTTCATGATGTGATGAATTAACATGGGAATTTTTGGTCCACCCTACTATTCACTCACTTCTCTTGTCTCACACTAAGCCGCAACTCTTCTCCATTTCTCTCATCTACCAAGCCGAAGCCCCCTCTCTTCACTCCCCCTTACTGTTTTATTGATGGGACAATTTTACTTGAGAGTTTCTGGTCCAAGCTACCGTACACCCAAAACCTTCAGGAAACTTATGGAAAACGTTTGTGTTTCAGCAGACATCCACGTGTCTGCGTTTTTGCAAGTGGTCTGCGTGAAATGCAGATGTGGTCTACGTTTCCACAAGTGGTCTTCGTAAAATGCAGACGATGTTTTCTCTCCACTACGTCATCGTTTTCCTTTCTCTTTATGCTGCCGTGTTTTCTTCATATTGTGCATGTGTTTTGGTCTATTTATTTCTACCGAATGCATGTTCCACCTGCTGTATCTTAGGTTATTTACATTTTGTGCTTTCATTTTTCTTTTCTTCTTCTTGTCTTTTTTCTTCTTGCTTCAAAAAAACAAGTGAGAATTAATCTTGAGAAAAACGACCCAAAAGTAGTACTTTCGATTCACTTTAATTTCTTTACTTCCAAATTGTATCTAAAAACATGTATAAATTAACGAGAATATCTTAAACATTTTCATATTATTAATCGCTAAGTGTAAATAATTAAATCTATCAACAATTAAGCAGATATCAATTTCCCTCATACTTAGTCATTGGCTGTCCACAGGGAAAACACAAAATTAAGCTCAAAGACCTGAAACATTTACTCAATTCTCATATTTTCTAAGACAATATAATCACAACCAAAGATGAGTGACTTTTAAAAATCATAACGAGAATTCAACATTCAAGGCTTCTACTCATGATCAATCAACAAGTATCATCTTCATAAACTGAGCAATCTATTAGTAGACTCGAAAAACGTGCTTAACTAAAATACATCCACGGGTACACTCAACACCATTCATGATCATGACAATCCACAACTTTGCATATCATTTCATTTCTTGACCACTAAATTTCAAATACAAAATCATGGATCAAAGGACTTTTCAAGGTTGTAAAGTGGGCAAAGGTAAGGTGAGATGTATTTGGGTCAAGTAGTATAAAAGCAATAGCTAATAAAACAAAGCAACACTCATCAAAAGCTAGGTACCGTCAGCTATGACGAATGCAACATTTATATTTCACAACGTAATTCAAATATCGCACACCGACCACATGAAGCATATACCAATCCAAAGGAATCCTTGTACAATTTATGCCAACAATACATTGACACCATAAAAGTGAACTTTCCAAGCCACATCTACCTCATATTCAACGTACTCAAATAACACATTCATTACAACTCTAGGAAGATGCATTAGTTATGAATAACTTTGCAACCTTATATGTACTTCTTCCTTGATAAATTTATTTAAACGAAATTTTTTTCATTCTTTCTTTCTTTCTTTCTTTTTCTTTTTCACTTTCTTTCTTTTTCTTTTTCTTTTTCTTTTCTTATGGTTTTATCTTTTCTCTTTAATTTCTTTTCCTTTCTTTTTTTACATTAAAAGAAACTACATTAACATGGAAATTTCAATGATAAAATATAAAATAACATCCAAACATTATAATCAACCCTCACATATGTACACCCCCCATACTTACACTTTTGTATATCTACAAACTCACCAATCACAAATTTTCTACTAGCTTTATAGCTTGGGTAGGATTTTTAGTTAAGTATAAAGCATGTAATATGGTTGATATAAAAAGAAAGGCTAATAAGGCTCAAAGGAGCTTATCAAAAGGAAAATCGTATAGTAGGTAGGTTATTTGGCTAATGTAGTTTGGAAAATCAAAGAATCCCTAATCATATCCATGCTAATTCATATAATAAAAATGTGGTCTCGAATAGAAATTTAACACAAAATTGAGATGTACATGTAGTGAAGGTCACACATTATCAAAAGGCAATGAGACTGATATGGGTGTGTCAGTCTAATAAGGCTCAAAATCTCAGCAACTTTGTCTACCACTAGTCACTACTCTTCTAAAGATAATGCATATCGACTAATCACTAGAGTGAAAAAACATGCTAAAGATGTTATGAAATCCTTTAGTCAATTCACACTTTAATCATAACTATATAATCAACAAAAAAGAGGGAATGTTTGTTTTGATTGTTTATTCATTCTCTCATTTTGATTAAAAACTTAAAACAAGCAAAAAACAAACCAACAAAGAACATATATGCATATAAAAATAAATGTGAAAATGTAAGAAAAGAAATTTACGTCCCTTGTACTGCCTCCCAAGAAGTGCTTTTGTTTAAGGTCACTAGCTCGACTCCTTCTTCTCCTCACGTGACAAAATTGTGATCGTTAGGTATTATAGTTAGCACCATTTCCACGCGAGGTAGTTCTAGATAAGGCCTTAGTTGATCATCATCCTCTTTCAGCATCTTCCCTATTCTTAGATTCTCAATCCTGACTGAGTCCATACACTCCAGAAATATTTTGAACATTTCTTCACCTTTTTCTTCATCATTAAATTCCTCTAATTTGTTATGTAAAGGTAAAGAGTTTGTCTCACAAATAATCATGGACTCAGCACTCACCTCCGAGCAAAAACATGTGTCCCTTTCGGCTTCGAGCTCCTTCTCAACTTCTTCTACACAAACAATTTATTAAAGGTTGACCTCAAAATTTTCAAGTTCCTTATCACTTTGTAAAGTTTCCGCACAAATGTCTATTGGGTACACCTCGAGTTGATATAGCTGCTCCTCTTCGTTTTGCGGTTCCAGATGATTGATATCTCCCTATTAAGACAATGCATTTTGCTGAAATTGCAAAGCATCATGTCAGATTTGTTGTACACCTTGCTGAAACAACTGTTGCATATTCTATTAAAACTGTTGCGTATCTTATTGAATTTAAAGATTGTTAGCATCCATAATATTAAGCATTTCTTCTAGAGATGTACTTGAGTTTTGACAATAAGCTTCTGGTCCGCAAGAGAATTGTTGTGTGTCCTGCAAATTATCATGGAAGTAATTCTGATGATTATCTCATCTATAGCAAAAGTTAGGTTGATCAATCCAAACATTGTTATACAATTGAGAATATGAGTCATAAAAGAAATTACTACCGTCCATATCGAATTTTCAAACACGAAACAAACAATGAAAAAAATCACAAAATAACATTAAAGAAATCAATTACAAAGAAATATATACAAAATACCAATTAAATCATAAACAAAAACTAAAACATTACACTCCCCTGCAACGGTGCCAAAATTGATCATGCGTTGTAACGCTAGTTAAAATAAAAACTAGACTGCTACTATAGCAGTGGTGAGTCTAGGTCGATCTCACAGACAGTATGTGCAAAGTTTATGAAATGAAATTAATCGGTGTTTAGGAAAAAAAGGGTTTAGATTTTGGAATAAGAAAATAAAATAAAACTAACCTGATGAAAACAAATTAAAGAAAACATACAAAAAAATGATAAAAGTAGGATTTTCGGTAGGGACCTGGTTTTTTAGTTCAATCTCGGCCTACACCCTAATTAAGTATATTTCATTGATTGGTTATTCTCTAACCTCTCCTAGCAACTATTAATCGTGGGGCTAATAATTAACTCGAGTTTTCTCTTAAGTTTTGTTTAATCAAGATACGATCGTTAATTAAACCTAACCACTGAATAACCTAAGATACAATCTCTAGATTTAGTTAAGCAGTAGCATTACGAATTGGAAAAATCGATTAATCATGGAAACAGCCACATAAGATGCGTCATTTAACATAGGTCATGCTATCCCTAATGATTACGAATCATTAGTCGCTAGACATGAATTTCAACATAACAATCACGGATTATATCGAAATTTTAGCAATGAGTTCAAAATTAAATGATTCAATGAACGCATTAAAATTATCTTTTAACAATACCCAATGGATTCATACACAAATAAATGAAAAATAATGAAAATTTGATTATTCATACATAAAACCCAAATCAATTAACACAAGATAACATAATCAATTCCTACTGAGAGAAAGAAACAACAAAAATAGTGAAATACACTCAACCCAAGTCATCGACATCAATGTCACCTCCAAACCAGCATCGAGACGTCTAGCCTTCCATGAGTCTCTCTTGAAAAAATGCTTCAACCCCTACAAAAATTGCCCCCACTAAAGACCTTTTTCTTCTCTTCACCGCACATCCCTTCTTAGTACTATTATGTTTCTCCCAGCCACGCTACTGTTCATAATGTGACAAATTAACTTGGGAGTTTTTGGTCCACCCTACTATTCACTCACTTCTCTTCTCTCACGCCAAGCCACAACTCTTCTCCATTTCTCTCAACCACCAAGTCAAAGCCCCTCTCTTCACGCCCCCTTACTGTTTTATTTATGGGAAAATTTTACTTGAGAGTTTCTGGTCCAAGCTACTGTACACCTAAAACCTTCATCCAACTTATGGAAAATGTCTGCATTTCAATAGACATCCGTGTGTCTACATTTTTGCAGCTGATCTGTGTGAAACACAGACTAGGTTTTCTCTCCATTATATCATCATTTCCCCTTCTCTTCATACTATTGCATTTTCTTCATATTGTGCATGTCTTTTGGTCTATTTATTTCTACCATATGCACGTTCCACCTGCTGCATCTTAGGTTATTTGCATTTTGTGCTTTTATTTTTCTTTTCTTCTTCTTGTCTTTTTTTTCTTCTTGCTCCAAGAAAACAAATGAGAATTAATCTTGAGAAAAACAGCTCAAATGTAGTACTTTCGAATCACTTTAATTTTTTTTGCTTCCAAATTGTACCTAAAAACATATATAAATTAAAGTGAGTATCTTAAGCATTTTCATATCATTAATTACTAGGTGTAAATAATTCAATGTATTAACAATTAAACAGATATCACATATGTAACATGGCCATCAATGGCAAATTTTTGTGTGCTTTGTTTTAGATTTAAATTTTAGCATGCATATGTTTCTTATAATGTCATAAACTCATGCCTTAAATTTGGTTAAAAATGGACTTGAATTGAGTGAGATATCCCATGATGAATTTCTGAAAAAAAATCTAAATTTAAGCATATATTTTTTGAAAGTTCAAGCTCATTTTTTTGACTTATTGCAGTACTATTTTACATGAGATATGTATATGGATATGTTCCTTTCCACATTATCTTTCCAAAGGTATATTATATGCTAGAATTTGAGATAAAATGAGTAAGAAACAATAGCTCGAATGGGCATCGTGGCCATAAAATGCTAGAATTTCTAGAAAATTTGGGTTTAATATGAATATGTTCATCCACGACATATGTTTCTCAAAGTTTAGGCCCACTTTTTGAATTGTTACAATATTGTTTTACATGACGTTTGAATATATATATATATATGGTCCTTGTCACATTATTTTTCCAACGGTATATTGTATGTTTGAATCGAAGTTAAAATAAGTGAGAAACGATAGCCCGAAGTGGGCATCATGGTCATGAAAAATTGGAATTTCGGGAAATTATCATGACTATAAAAAATTGGAATTTTTGAAATTTCTGGATTTTCCCCAGCCACACAGCTGCATCATGGGCATCGTAGGGGTGGCCCATTTATTAAAAATTTTCAAATTTTGAGTTATTTGTTAGCCTATTTTGAATTTTTACTTAATTGCAGAAGTTGAATTATTTTTTGGGCTATTAACTTAGGTTTTCATGCTTGATAATTGTGTATTATATTAACTTAGGTCTTCATGCTTAATAGTTGTATATTATATTCATGAATTTATGCTACATTTCATATATGTTATGAGTTTCATTTTATTATTTATTTCATTTATGTGTTAAATGATTATTACTTATGTTATTAATAAATTGGTTAACTATTTGTCTATGTGACTAATTGTTAATTAATGCTAATGGACATATATTAAATAAAGATGCATTGATATTTTGAATTAGTGCCTATATTGTGTGATGTATGTTTTCTATAATAATTTATTATATACAAGGAAAAAGGTGTGGCATCCCCATTTAATATTTGTTATTAGAATGATGTAATAGGATTTGAATTGTAATTATTAATGTTTTGTATCAATAATATTAATGTTTTCCTAAAGATTCAACTAGATATGAAGCTATACTGTAGGCAGTGTATCAATTTATTGTCGATAACTTATTATTTATAGGTCTATTAAATGTGAACTCTCATTGTACATTTAACACAAATTACCAAACTCACTCTCTCGATTTGTTGCAAGATATGAACTCAATAAATAACACAAACATTTGTATTATTGAATTTACAATTAAAGGTTCACAAATAGTTCAAAAAACAAACCCTAAAAAATTATTTTAGCCAATCATAATGTCATTAACATCCCCAACATCTAAACAATCCATGACAAAAATGCTAGAAGAGAAAAAAAAAATTGAAATAAGAACTAGACGAGGCGACCTCCTCCTCTTCTTTGCCCGAATCTAGAAAATTTGGATGAAAGAATGTTCTTTGCTCAATTGGGAATGAAAACCTTGATTCTCCACCTATCTCTAGGCTTTCAATCTGTCTTTTAACTCCCAGAGGCTAATTTCCACGACTCCCCTCTGCCCTAGGTATTTGTGACATTATATATCATAAAATCCTAAAAAAATAAGTAAAACCTACGTGAATTCTTAGGCTAAGCATCCCACGATTGTGAGAATTATCCTTATGCTTCCCACAATCGTGGGTTAATGTGATAGAAACTTTCTCCATAGATTTCTCACGTTCATGGGAAACATGCCCTTTCCCACGGTCGTGGGTTCTTATTCTTTAGTAGCTCCACTTCTCTTCTCTTCTCTTCGCTTCTCTTCTCTTAGTCCATAGCTTAATTAGAAAGGTGTCCACCCTCCATTCCTACACGAAAATGATCAATTCTTACCCTAAACTAACATCAAACACAAAAGAACAACTATGAAGATCAAACTAAACAAAAAGAACAACTATGAAGATCAAACTAAACAAAAACACACAAAACAAGTCCTAAAATACAATAATACTAACCTATTATACAAGAAACATATGCCAAATACTTTGAAAAACACAAAATAATGCACAACTATCAACTTCCCCACACTTAAATCTTTGTTTGTCCTCAAGAAAAATCAAACACAACCAATCAATTCCATTACTTCATTTTCAAAAAGATCAAAGCATGCAATCCATCAAAGTTTGGCCAACTCAAATATCAAGCTATTACACATATCATGACTACTTTTCGTTAATGTACACATGCAAACTCAATTTATGGCACCATCACTCAAAGATAAGTATAAACTCACAATGAATCTCACGGTATCATTTATTTCTCTCAAGTGTTTGATGGTTAGTGTTTCGCTCAAGCTCCCTATAAGAAACTACACTACTATAAGCTTGCTAATACACCAATTCTCCTTTACAATGATTACATGCATAAATAGATCAAAAGGACTTGTTTCAGGATGTAATGTAGGTAAGTTAAAAGGGTAAAGGGTTTAACACAAGTATTCATAAAGTAATAAGTAAACAAAGGGATAATAAATACATTTATAAGATACAAATGAAAATAAACTACTACTCCGCACTTATTGATGCTACCAAAACGTTCTTCCTTTTTCTTTTCTTTTCTTTTTCTTTTTTCTTTTGTTCTTTTCTTTCCTTTTTTCAATAATTGAGGAAGCAATAAACAAAATAGCAACTAAATACAATGTGATCCAAGAGTAGAAGTATCACTCAATTCATCTCGAAAAAAATTGTAGCAAAAATCCCAAACTAATGCGTGACTTAATACTCTACTAAGCTTGTGAATGGGTAGGATAATGAGGTTTTGGGTTTTAAAATATAGGGTGTTTTCAAGAAAAGGGTTAAAGCTCAACAGGGTAGTAAGGGATAAAAAGGCATGCCATTTAAGTTAAGGGTTATTAAAGAAACCCTTAATCATCTCTATTAAGCATGCATCCAGTAGACTCAAACTGATTCAAACCAAGTTCTGAAAGGTAGTAACCTAAGAAAGCATCACACAATCAAAGAAATAAAATGACTATAGATGGAGTCATATAAGCTCAATCCTCACATTGGCTCAAATAAAAATTTATTATGCATCTCTACACTACCTTATTGCTTAAGTGTCAAATTTTGAGTAAACTTATGAAACCAACTACTTTGCATCACTCAATATGATTCACTCTCTACTCAAGTAGCCTAGTCCGTCCGAGTTCAAGCATGCATTCGATCTTATTCTAACTAGCATGACAGAATCTCATGGAAAAACACATCAAAATGATTCAAGTGCGGTTCCATTACTTAATATAAAACAACAACCTAATATGCCTAAAACATGCATCCTAATTAACAAAATGCAAACAGTAAATAAAACAAATTAAAATAATGCAATTGACAAAGCAAATGCCACCTCCCCACTCTTGGACAGCACATTGTCCTCAATGTGACAAGGTAACCATAAAAGGAAATCAAAACATTAAACACAACATCAACCAAGCAAACAAATAACACAAGTAACAAGGTAAATAAAACAATATAAAAAGTGAAGGATATGAAGGCTTATGGAGATTGTGGTGGCAAGGGCATAGGAGAGGGGATTTCAATGTTTTTCTTTTGAATGAACTTGAGGAATTTCTTCTTGATGTACCATTGCTCCTTATGCACTTGTCGCATTTAGTTTCCAAGCTTATTGATTTGCAACGTCATTTGTTGATGATTTATGTCCATTTGGTTAAGAATTTACTTAAACCTATCAACATCTGCTGCTACTGTTGGTTCCTCTTCAACTGTTTCCTTTTGGGGCTTCGAGGGTGCCTAAGAGGTGGATGGTTAAAACGTGGTTGCGTTCTTATCCTTCCTATTCTTAACAGTAGTACGCGTCTGAGGATTTTGAAGCTCCAAAATTTTAGAGGGTCTTAAATACAATACATAAAAAACATCAGGGTTAGCAGTACGCACACTATCCACATCAAGACTGTAAAACGAAGCCAAAGCAATAACAATGTACGCCATACCAAAATATGAGCTTGTCTTATTAATACAACTCACAATAGACCTAAAAATATGATACGGGGTATTTACTTTAACTTTGCAATCTATACACCAAAGAAAGAAAAGTTCTTAAGCCGAACACTTATTGCTTTCAGTTTTATTAAAAAATATTAACACATAAATTTGTGAAGTAGTAAATGCTCAGTGCTATGAATTAAAGTGTTAGGTGCATTCCTATAATCAAACGAGTTTTCACCAGTAAGGCTTTTCCAATAATCATCCAAAAAAAATTCATCACGGTCATCTAAAACTTTCATGTTGGATAAGTCAAAAAGTGCACGAATGATAGTATAATCAATCTTATATGCATGACCACCTATTCTAAACCAAAATGTGTCCATTTTAGGATTACAGCGCATAGTGGTGAAAAATTCTACTATCATCATTGGGTATATCGGTACATCACAATGAATTAGATGACCATAACCAATATTTGCAGCTAATCATTCAATGTTACGCCTCAAACCTAGAGTTTCTAACAATTTAAAATCAAAGTATTTAGGAGGCAATAATTCTCTATCTTTAAAGTCCCGGAATCTCATACATTCTTTTTCCAAAAAATGAGGAATGGTGCTTGAAAACTGGATGTCATATCGGTATTACCTTCTTCAGAGACTTAAAGGTGCAATTGGTCAATTAGTTTCTAGGCGACAAGCTTCTTTGAAGCCATTGAAGAAGAAAAATTTGCAAAAATAGGAAAAAGAGAGGTAAGCATATTTTAGAGAGAGAAAGAAATAAAAGCTCACCAAATCCTTATATTCTTGAACGGGTAATGTGAAATAAGTGTAAAAGAAGTGACTAATGATGGAAAAATTGGAAAAAAAATACCAAGGTTTGGGAGAAAGATGAAAGATTTTCAAAGCTAGGTTCGTGAGAGTCAGCTGGAGAGAGAGAGAAAGAGAAAGTGAAGAAAGAAGAAAGAAAAGAGAGTTTTTAAAATCTTCTGTTAAAGGATCCCACAATCATGGAAACCCCTGTGATTTCCACAATTATGGTTAAAGCTCCAGAAGGTTTATGGAAAACCTTCCCACAATTTCCACTATTGTGGGTTAAGGCTCTAGAAGGTTTATGGAAAACCTTCCCATGCTCGTGGGAAATATACCCATTCCCACAATCGTGGGATAAGGCTCCAAAAAGTTTCTAAAGAGTCTTCCCACATTCATGGGAAACAACCCAATTCCCACTATCGTGAATTAGCGAACTTTTCTAACTTCTTAGCCTTCTTCTAAGCTTAATATGCATTCCCAACATTCAATCAACCTACCAACACATCAAAATCAACTAACCAATAAGAAATTTGAAAAGAAAACAAGTTAAAACTCAAACAAAATTCAACAACATAATCAAAACCAAACAAATCAAACAAAGAAGTAAGCAAAAGCAAGCAAAAGAAAGGTAAACATGCTAAAAGGTCATTAGCTTGACTATTTGACATGTATTCATAAAGGAGTAGAAGAAAGGAAAGAGGTGACTTCCCTTTCTTGTGAGTATATCCCTCTATAGTATGGCTTGCATCTATGCCCATATTGACCTTGAATGCTTCACCCTTATCATTTTCTAACTCCAAAACTCTATGGGGAAACACTTGAATAACCTTGAAAGGTCCACTCCATCTAGACTTGAGCTTTCCAAGAAATAATCAAAGTTGTGAATTAAACAAAAGCACCAAGTCCCCACTTTTGAATTCCTTCTTGATGTGAGCATCATATCACTTCTTTGTCCTTTCCTTATACAACTTGGCATTTTTATAAGCATCAAACCTCAACTCTTCCAATTGGTCAAGTTGTAACAATCTCTTCTCACTTGCTAGCTTCCAATCTAAGTTCAAATTCTTAACGACCCAATAAGCCTGATGCTCCATCTCTAAAGGTAAATGGTACGCCTTGCCATACACAAGTCTATATGGAGTAGTTACTATGAGTGTCTTGAAAGTTATCTTATAAGCCCATAAGGTGTCATCTAGCTTCAACGCCCAATCTTTTCTTGAGATGCTCACTACCTTCTCCAAAATCTTCTTCAACTTTATGTTCACCACCTCTACTTGGCCAATAGTTTGGGGTAGGTAAGGAGTCGCCACTCTATGATGAGCATTCTATCTTTTCATAATGGCCTCAAATGGTTTGTTGCAAAAATGGCTCCCTCCATCACTTATAATCACTCTGGGCACCCCAAATCTCGTAAAGATCTTCTTGATGAACTTTTAAGTCACCTTGTCATCATTAGTTGGAGTAGCTACGGCCTCAACCCATCTAGAAACATAGTCAACTCTAAACAATATGTAAATGTTACCTAAGGAGGATGGGAATGGTCCCATAAAGTCCAAGCCCCACACATCGAATATCACTACCTCCATGATGTTTAAAAACGACGTCTCATCTTTCTTCGATATATTACCCACTCTTTGACACCTATTACACTTCAGCACAAAATCTTAAGCATCTTTGAACAAGGTTGGACAATAGAATCCACATTCTAAGATCCGAGCTACAATCTTGTTAGCTCCATAATGCCCTTTATAAGGTGAGTTATGACATTGCATCAAAATTTTAGGCATTTCATTTTCACGGACAGACCTATGAATCACACTGTCAGCACATATCTTATATAGTATAGGTTCATGCCAAATATAACAAGAACATTAAAACAAAAACTGCTTCTTTTATTGATAAGAGAGATCAGAAGGAAGAAACCCACCTGAGAGGTAGTTTGCAATATCTGAAAACCAAGGACGAAAAAGATTGTCTACCATCATTAAAGCCTCATTTGGAAAGCTCTCCTTGATTTCCTCTTCTTCTTCATGGTGCCCTCCTTCAAGTATCGACAGGTGGTCTGCCATAAAATTTTTTGCTCCCTTCTTGTCTTTAATCTTAATGTCGAATTCTTAGAGCAGAAGCACCCACTGAATAATCCTAACCTTGGCATCCTTCTTGGAAAAAAGATATCACAATATTGCATGATCTGTAGAAACAATAACATGTGAGCCTAACAGATAAGAATGAAATTTCTCACATGCAAATACCATAGCAAGCAACTCCTTTTCCGTAGTTGTGTAATTCATTTATGCTCCCTTCAGGGTCTTACTTTTGTAGTAGATGACATATAGCCTCTTTTCCTTCCACTGGCTAAGGACACAACCAATGGCATGATCGCTTACAGCACACATAATTTTAAAGGGAAGAGACCAATTTGGCGATTTCAAAATGGGTGTTATTGTAAGTGCCTTATTTAACCTGTTAAAAGTATCCAAACAAGTATCATCAAATACAAAAGGCACAACTTTAACTAATAAATGAGTTAAGGGTCTAGCGATAAGAGAAAAATCCTTGCTGAATCGTCTATAGAACCTCGTATGAACAAGGAAGGCTTGGATGCCCTTGATGTTGGTGGGAGGTGGTAGCTTTTCAATTACTTCAGTCTTAGCTTGATCCACTTCAATCCCCTTGCATGAGATCTTGTGGCCCAATATAATTCCCCCTTAGACCATGAAGTGACACTTCTCCTAGCTTAAAACTAGATGAGACCCCTCACATATTTGAATCGCTTTGTCTAAATTAAACAAACAATGATCAAAAGAATCTCCAAAGATAGAGAAGTCATCCATAAATACCTCCGTGAAATTTTCATTCATGTCCGCAAATATGGCCATCATGCACCTTTGGAATGTGGCAAGTGCATTGCGTAAAGGCATCCATCGATAAGCAAAAGTTCCATAAGGACAAGTAAAAGTGGTCTTCTCATGATCCTGTGGGTATATAACCACCTGATTATACCCTGAGTACCCATCAAGAAAACAATAAAATGCATGGCCAACCACCCTCTCAATCATTTGGTCCACAAAAGGTAAAGGGAAGTGATCCTTCTTGGTGGCCAAATTAAGCTTCCAGTAATCAATACATACTCTCCAATCTGTGATGGTTCTAGTAGAAATCTTTTCACCTTTTTCATTCTCCATCACTATCATGCCTCCCTTCTTAGGCACACACTGTACCGAACTCGCCCATTCACTATCTAAAATGGGATAAATAATCCCTACATCCAACAGCTTCACTACTCCTTCTTCACAACCTCTTACATATTTGGATTTAACCTTCTCTTTCGCTCCCTCACAGTTTTACATCCTACTTCTAGGTTAATTTTATGCATCACTACATTAGGTTCAATCCTCCTAATATCAAAATTTTTCCACCCCATAGCTCCCATCCTCTTCCTAATGGTCTCCACCACTTTCTCTTCTTTCTCACAATCCAATTGGTTCGAGATAATGATGGCTAGGGTATGGCTCTTATCTAAAAAGGTGTATCTAAAATAAGAAGGTAAGGGTTTAAGCTCTAAAATTTGGGGGCTTAACAATGGAAGGTTGTGTAAGTGTATATGTTCTCTCCAACTTCTCTAACTTGACTTCCTCACATAATTCCTCTTCTCTCACACTCTTATCCCTGTGCACTTTAGTAACTTCATTAACTTCCTCTTTAACCTCCCTCACACATTCATCCATAACATCAATCTTCATACATACTTTACCATTTATCGGTTTCTTCAAAGATTTAGACGTGTTAAATTCAACATGCTCATCACCAATTCTCAAAACAATTTTTCCCTCATGCACATCAACTAATGCCCTATCAGTATACATAAAGGGCTACCCAAAATCAACGGACAATGTTTATCAGCTTCAAAATCCAACACAACAAAAACAACAGGAATAATAAATCTATCCACTTTTACCAACACATCTTCTACAACTCCATATGGCCTCTTGATGGATTGATCCACAAGTTGAATTAGCATGGATGTTGGCTTGACCTCTCCTAGTCCCAATTTCATGAAAGCAGAAAAAGGCATAAAGTTAATGGTTTACACTTAAATCACATAAGCATTTAGAAAATTCAAAGTCACCAACAACACATGGAATTGTAAAACTCCCTGGATCTTATAATTTTGAAGGCATCATGTTTGAAATAATCGAACTACAATTCTCTGTCAAAGTGATCATATGATTATCCTCCCAAGTAAGTTTGTGTGTCAGTATGTCCTTACGAAACTTCGTATACTTAGGCATGCACTCCAAAGCTTCCACTAATGACAAGTTGATCTGAAGCTTCTTCAGTTTCTCCAAAACTTGGAAAACTGGGTGTCCACCTTATGTTGTCTCACCCTTTTTGGGTATAAAAGTATAGGCTTGTAGGGTGGTGGTGGCACATAAGGCCTCTCTTCGTCTTTTTCTTATTGAATCTCCTTGCCTTTTCCATTTTCTTGGATATCCTTTTGCACACTTGGTTCCTCCATATGCTTGCCACTTCAAAGTGTGATAGTCTTGAATTGTTCCCTTAGGTTGGCCTCAATATTGCTTGGTAGGCTACCTGCACTTCTAGAGGATAAAGCGTTGGCAAGTTGACCTACTTGTACCTTCAAGTTGTGGATGGATGAGGCATGGTTCTTCACGATCTGATCAAACTTTCCCTCAATCCTCTTTTGACTTTCCTCCTGGCTTGAAAACATCCTCTTTCGGTTCTCTTCTTAATTTGCCAGTCTAGACCCCAAAACATCCATCAAATTGTCCATTTTTCTCCAAAGATCTAAGTCAGTATTGCTAAAAACTAGGAGATCCTTGCACTCTTGCTTGGCCACCTATATTGTTAGTACTCCAAGAAAATTTTAGTTATTTTTTCCACCCCGAATTATAAGTATTAGAGTATGGATTGTTGCTTCATTGTGGTTGGCCCTAGTAATTTACCTATTCAGTGCTACTGGCTCCTAAAAAGAAACATTCTACTGTGCAATTGTTGTCCTGCCCATATAACTCATACTGTGATTGCATAACTTTAGCTGTAGAAGAAGATGCTCCTTGCATGTTGCTCAATTGCTTAGTGAGGGCTGTGATCTGTGCCTATAAAGCTATAACAAAGTAAATTGGGATCATACCTGTTTGCTCCTTCTACCCTTGTCTACTCTCGCTTGACCACCTACAACTGTTGCTTGCCGACTCTTCCAAAAGATTATGAGTTGTATCAATAGTTTTCCTCATCAAAGAACCTCTAGCAGCTGCATCTATGATTCTTTTTGTGCTCTGATTTACACCATTGTAGAATGTTTGCATGAGGAACTCCCTCGGAAGGTTGTGGTGGGGGTAGCTTCTTTGTAGTTCTTTAAACCTCTCCCAAGCTTCATATAAAGACTCACTATCACTTTGTTGAAAATTTGTGATTTCCTTTATGATCCTTGTTGTCTTGGTCAATGGGAAGTACTTAGCAAGGAATGTATGGGCTAGTTGTTCCCAAGTAGTAATTTGTCCTAAATTGAGTGAGTTGTACTATGCTTTTGCCCAATCTCTCAAAGTGAAAGAAAATAGCCGCGACCTCACGGCATCGTCAGACATCCCATTAAACTGAAAGGTGTCACATATCTAAAAACAGTTAGCAAGATGGGCGTTGGAATATTCATTAGTCAACCTATAAAATTGCACACTACTCTGAAGAATGTTAAGGAGTACTGGCTTGATCTCGAAATTGTTAGCTTGAATCGCTAGCCTCACAACTTCTTGAGGACTAAATCTTGGCCTCATAAAGTCCATCAATGTCCTTTCAAACCCTCCTTATTCTCCTTCCTCCTCCATATTTCTTTGTGTAATGTCTTGGCACTTCGCTCTTCTCAACTTTCTTTCGTGCCTTGTGATATCTAATAACTCTTCGTCACGAAATTTAGTAGTCCTTCACATGTTCCTTGTGTTCTTGCACATGTAAAAACACAAGGAAAAGTATTAAAAAAAACTCTTAAATCAAAGTAACCCAAACTAATCAAGATGCTAAACAAGCAATCCCCAGCAATAGTGCAAAAAACTTGTTGAATGCAAACCAAACTACTAGTTTTACACTTAAAACTACAAGTATATAGTTCGTAACTGGTAGTAAAAAGTAGATATCTATCCCAAAAGTATTGTGCTTAGGCATCACTTAATTCAAGTTGTTCTTTGTTAAAGAAACTGATTTAAACCAATTCAAAAAGATAAGTAAAATAAACACAAACTAAAGGTAAAAGGAAACAACACAACCTAAACCAAAATCATAAAGTAAAACTTGGAGAAAATCAAGATTAAGAATTAGGACTTCTCATTATCCCTATTTGCTCCCCTCTAGTTAATTGATTCAATTTACGCTTGGCCCAGGATTTCCTAAAATTTTAGCTACCCTCTCTCAAGGTGCAACTAATTGTCACTAGTTAAATAAATTGGGATTAACTTTGGGATCTCTCGATGTGCAAAGCTTTTCCTAAATATTCAACTAGATATAAAGGTATCTTATAGGCAATGTATCAATATATTGAAATATCTTTCTAATAAATCGATAACTTGTTATTTATAGGTCTATTAAATGTCAACTCTCGTTGTACATTTAACACAGATTACCAAACTCACTCTCTCAATTTGTTACAAGATTTGAACTCAATAAATAACATAAACATTTGTATTAGTGAATCAACAACTGAAGGTTCACAAATAATTCAAAAAACAAACCTAAAAAATTATTTTAGCCAATCATAATGTCATTAACATCTCCAACAACCAAAAAATCCATGTTAAATATGCTAGAAGAGAAAAAATGAAAATAAGAACTAGACAGGGCAAGCTTTTCCTCTTCTTTGCTCGAATCTGGAAAATCTGGATAACGGAATGCTCTTTGCTTAATTGGGAATGAAAACCTTAATTCTCCACCTATCTCTAGGCTTTCATTCTGTCTTTTAGCTCCCAGAGGCTAGTTTCCACACCTCCCCTCAGCCCTAGGGATTTATGACATTATATATCATAAAACCCTTTAAAAAATAAGTGAAAATCACATGACTCCTCAGTCTAAGCATCCTGTGATCGTGGGAATTGTCCTTGTGCTTCCCACAATTGTAGATTAATGTGACAGAAACTTTCTCTATCGATTTCTCACAATCGTGGAAAACATGCCCTTTCTTACGGTCGTGGTCTCTTGTTCTTCAACAGCTCCACTTCTCTTCTCTTCTCTTCTCTTCTCTTAGTCCCTAGCTCAATAACAAAGGTGTCCACCCTCCATTGCTACACCAAAATGATCAATTCTTACCCTAAACTAACATCAAACATAAAAGAAAAACTATGAAGATCAAACTAAACAAAAACACACAAATAAAGTCCTAAAACACAATAATACTAACCTATTATACAAGAAACACTTGCTAAATACTTAGAAAAACATACACTAATGCACAACTATCAATTGACTCTTTCAACAACAAAAAAATAAACGGGTAAAGAATCTATATTAACACTAATATTCTCTACAAGACTCTTAACCTTGAATTTCCTAGTATCAGTGCTAACTTAGGATTTTTTATCGTCACAACACTCTCAACGTTAATTAGGTCTTGCACGATGTGATCATTGGTGTACTTGACACTAGGTTTTGACCTGAATTGAAAAGTTTTAATGATTCTGGCATGCTTGAGATCCCATTTAGATGGAAGGGACAGTGCAATTTGGGTCCCGATTTTAGTGCTCAACAACGATGCTAAGCTTTGGTGAGACGGTGCTGAATGTAAGGCCATTATTGGTTGTGGTGACGTTTAGCTCTTGAGTGCCTAATACGATGATATGGCAGATCCTAAAACTAGACATGATTAGGCCTAGTGTCAACATCTTGGCTACTTGGTCTAAGGCTATTGCTCCCACTAGGCTTGAATGAGACACTCGTAAGTCAAAGTTCAACATCATCTCAGGTACTCAATCTAAACATCGTTCTATTAGTTAATGCTTCTGTTTACAAGTCAAATATACGTAGATTAGGTTTAGCACACAAAGGATGCATGTGGTCATGGTTCACTACAAGAAAATTGCAAATTACTGATGGAAAATTACCAACAAAAAAATTTAGTAGTAACTTAGCAACGAAAATTGCTCTCCATAGGTAAATTTGTAAGGAAAAAAGGTAATTTGCGACCAAAAAATATTCATTGCTAAAGGGGAAGATCAAACTTTACTGATAAAATTTAGTGACAGAATAGTGAAAGTCGTCGTGAAAGTAGGAACCAATGGCTCCCGGTAAAAATTGCATATGAAATTTATCGATAGAAAAAATTTTCGTAAGTAAATTACCTACAAAAATATGTTTGCATAGGGAATCTCCTGACAAAAAGAAAGTTTCGTAAGTATATTACAATGGAGGGAATTCGTAGGTAATTTACCTACAAAAACACCATTTCGTAGGTAATTTACCTACAAAAACACCAGTTCGTAGGGAACTTCCCTACGAAAACACCTTTCTGGGAAATTACATACGTAGACATTTTTTGTCCGTAATTTACCTACAAAAATATCATTTCCAGGTAAATTCAAACAACATGGGGATTTTGGTTTTAATTGAAAGGAAAACGACTCAATGTCAAATGTCATTGAATCTTGCAATTTTTTTCCTCTTCCCTCGCTGTCGTGGTCTTTAGTTCCATACACCATCGTCATCGTCTTGATATCCGGTTAATCATCTATCGTGGTTAGTTATTCCTCTTTTGCACTAGGTTTCTTATTTTTCTGCTTGTTATTATTAGGGAAGCTTTTGTTTGAGTCGATTTGAGATGATGTGGTTTGTGTTATCTGCATCTATTTTAGCTATTAATGGTTCATTGTGCGCGTGAATGTATTCCTGTTGGTGAAGAATGCCACATGCCAATGTTTTTGTTAATAGTTATGGATGAATTTATTATGCCTACAAAGTGTTCGATGAAAGTTCTATCATATATTGTATTATGTTGTTTGCGTTTATTACTGTCTTTTATTGTTGGAAAACAAGAACAATTAATTTAATCTTTGAATTGGTGAATGTCGATGCTCTAATAATCTCCAAGATTGTTTATTTTGTTTAAGAATGCATATCACTATTGAAGTGGCTAAACAAATAAAGCTCAATTTTTTAAAAGAAAACAATTTTCTTACAACCTAACAATTTATCTACTGTCTTAAACAATCATTAGATGTGGTAAGAAAAACATAAGATCTGAGACCTTTTAAGAATAATGTGAGAAAGAAGAAGAAAGAATGATGTTTGGCATTGGCTATAAGCTAACAATGGTGAGTCTTGCTACATATATAAAAATATCTTGTCACTAAAAAATTAAACGTTATGTTTATTTAAAAATTGAATATGTTATGACTACAAAATGTTAAATACTCTCAAACATTAAGATATACATGTATATCAATGAAAAATCAAAAACCTTTTTGCTTCCTATTTTACTTAATTTTAATACCTATTGGCAACTTTATACTAGTGGCTTTGCATTTGTTTACTTATCTTTTTTCTTGATCAAAATAGATTTGATTTAATATGTCCACTTTTTATCTGTTTAACCTTATAATGTATGATGACATTTAGCAATCTTATCTTAAAATTTTCAAGCTTTATGTCCATTGTGTCTATTTACTTATCTGTTTTCTTGGTCAAAATTGAATCCATTCAATATGTATACTTTTTTATTTTTTTTTAACCTTGTAATGTATGTTAGCATTTAGCAATCTTATCTTAAAAATTTCAAGCTTTATATCTATTAAATATCGACATGAGTTACTCTTTATATAGCTTTATTTCATTAACTTTCTATATGAAGTGTTAGGTAGACTAATAATATAAGGAAAAAAAATCTTTTTCACATACTTTATTTATGGCCATTAAAACCTTTATATAGCTAATGCATAATATAAAATAAAATAATTTTAATACTAGTAAAATATGCAAAGAAGTAACAAAATTTTCAACTGACCTCTTAAAGGCTAGGACAATATTGGCCTGAATCAGACAAATAACAAAAAAATTAAATATTGTAGAGTCCACGAACTTTATCTCGCCAATTTATTGATAACTAGACAATTTATTTCAGCACCGTCCCTTAAACAAATGTTTACAACATAAGCTTAATGATCATGCATATATTTTTCCATATTGCATACTCCAAGCAATTTTTAGCTTCTAAATACAACAAATTTGACACTCAATTTAATTTTTTGAGCTTCTAAACTAACTTTAATAGCTTTTGTAACATAAGTTTAACAAAAATCCTTATATTCTTTCATGTTGCATACTTCAAACAATTTTATGCAACTAATTTAAGGGGTTTTATAAATAAATAAGTAACTTAAAATAATATCAACTATTTCTCTTTTGTAAGTTGATGCAAACTGACAATACTATATTAATGTGTTTATCGCTTCCATCAAAAACTAATATTTAACTTATTGTCATAACAAATTAGATTAAAACCTTCTTAATTGAAACAAAGCTTCTCAAGAATATTCCTCAACCAGATTGCTTAATAATCTTATATTTTTAATGATATAAACTCTTTTTAAGTAGCTAAAGAGAGACGATAGACTACCTCTTTATTAGCCCCGAAATTTTTTTTAAAAATATTATTTATTTATTTATTTATTTAATAAAGCATGATTAGACTAATTA
>JANSVA010000217.1:14942537-14952829 GCA_025504915.1 Erythroxylum reticulatum
ATTTTATTTTATTTTCAAATCAATCAATTCTTGATCGTCTGAGTAATTTTTCATCGTTTAATTTAATTGTCTTACGTATTGGAAATTTTTCCTTGGGTATGATATCCGGTTCTTACCGATTTATATTACTTGTCGACGGGGTGCGCTTGTCTCTAATTGGTCTAGATCGAATTTAATTTATATTGTTTTGTTTAGACTATAACAAAACTAAGTAAGAGTCATCTTCTCATTTAACTGTGTTCTATTTCCTAACATAAGAACTGCTCCTTTCCAAAACTGATATTGTCGCATATGTTTTAATAATATTAATGTGTCTACATTTGTTAATTACAAGTTTTGATCTTTTTAGTATGCTTACAAAAATGTCACCGTAGATTTCCAATGCTTTTTTTGCTAAATTAGGTTCTTTTATTGTTATAGCAATGCACTAGTTGTGGGATTTTATTCTTAAACATACTTGTTTTGTTAGGTAAACATCAAAACTCTTGATAGAATGGAAAACATTTCACTTTCAGCAGCTTTAATTTGATGATAGTGAGAATGTGTTTGCTGATGATAAGTTCAAGTTACCCTAAACTAATTAGATTGGGAGAAAAAGATAGAGTTAATTTTTTATTTTTATAAACATTTTAAAGCATTGAAGGTGGAATTGGATGTGATTGGGTTTTCTAATTGTGAAATCATATGGTGGGATTGGTTGGTTTCAATTTGGAGGGAAAATGGTCAGAGAAATGTAAAAACTTAGAGAAAATGAAGGATCTAATGATGAAAAGATTTATATCTAACCATCACTATAGGGACTTGATGAAGATCAAGCATCCTAAAGCATATGCTATAATATAATGCTTTTTTCTTGTGTTATTGTTGATGTGTTAACTAAAGATTAAATGTTCTGTAAGATTAATTTAGATACTACCATAACGATTATTATATCTAACTATGAAATCACTTTTTTAAATAACAATTTGCACAAAGGAGTAATGTTGATAGATTTTGGATGTATAGATGTTTAACAACCAATAGTTTCATTAATCGTGAGTTTATTGGGGAACTTTAAGCTTTTATTGACTATGCATGTTCTTAACCTACATATATAGATGGTTCAAAGATCAAATTTCTACGTAAAAAGTGAAAAACATATTCGTTTTAGTGAAAAACATATTCGTTTTCTTCCTATTGATGAAGTGAATCTCCATTTGTTAAGAAAAGGGTTTGTTCCAAACTATTTTGAGTGGACATGACATGGGGAGCCATTAATTTGTCGCACCTTAAGGGGTAATGAAGTAAACTAGTTAATAAATATAGATAGGTTTGAGGGGGGACTGATTTTATAACAAATACTATGGGTGCAACCGAAAATTCTTACACCCAAATGGTTTATTATGCAGTCAGTTATACCTTTCAGGAAAATATAGAAAATCTTAAAGAAGAAAGAATTAAACCCAAATGCAAAAAAGTTTTTTCACTTACTAAAATCAAGTGACCAAGAATTATGGCCAAATTATGAGACCATGACTTAATGATCTTTAATTACTCGAATATTGAACATAAAGTTTGAAGGGCATATTTATATTCAAAGTTTGGATAAAATTCTTGCTTGGTATAATGAATCATTTCCTCCTAATCATACAATGGTTGATAATGTTTACAATATGAAGAAACTTGTTAAGGGTCTTGGTTTGCCAATTGAAATTTTTTATTGTTGCAATTTGGGATATGTGTTATTTTTGGGAGAGATATGGAATTATAAGAGTGCAAATTTTGTGGTCAATCCAAGTTCAAACTTAGAAAGCATATTATGAATTAGAAAATAGTTCCTTAGAAGCGGATGTATTATTTCTCTTAAACTTTGAGACTTCAAAGACTATATGCCTCTGATATTACTGTATCTCACATGAGATGGCATAATGAACATGAACTGGAAGATGGAATAATAATCCATCCATCGGATGCACTCGAATGGAAACATTTCAATAACACCTATTATGAGTTTGCAATCGAAAGTCAAAATGTTAGGTTAGGATTGTCGACTGATGGATTCTAACCTTTTGGTCAATTAGGCCAACAATATTCATTATGGCCAATCATGATGCTCTTTAAAATCCGCCTTCATGGATGTGTATGAATGAGGCATATATGTTCTTGACAATGATTGTGCCAGGGACTACGAATACAAAGTATAAAATTGATGTATTCTTATAACCATTAGTATATGAATTGCATCATCTTTTGGAATATGGTGCAGAGACATATGATGTATCTCTTAAACTAAATTTTTTGTTAAAATCAGCTTTGATATAAACTATTAGTAATTTCCCTGCATATGCTATGTTGTCTAGATGGAGCACAGTAGAAAAATTGGCTTATCCTTATTGTGGCAATGATTTTGATGTGTTTTATCTTCCTAAAGGGGCTAAAACATCTTAGTTTGACAATCACATAAATCTCTTCCTCCAGATCATCCATTAGACGCAATAATCAAATGGTCATTAAGAATAAGATGGCACAAACACCTCCTCCCCCTTACAAAGTTGCTAAAGAGATATTGTAGGAGATTGATGAATTAAGGTTGCTGAAAGTTACAGAACTTGAAGCTGAAGATGTTAATAGAAGCATTAGTATAAACTTTGGTTGGAGAAAGCGAAGTATCTTTTGGGATTTACCATATTAGAAAACTAATTTAATACGTCATAATCTAGATGTGATGCATATTGAAAAAATATTTTTGACAATTTGTTCAACACCATAATGAACATTAAAGGGAAGAAAAAGGACAATGTAAAATCACGAGCTGATTTGAAACTTTTGTGTAGAAGGAATGAGTTAGATAAAGTTCTTCGCACAGGTAAATATCCAAAAGCATGTTACACTTTAAACAAAAAACAAAAGAAATTTTTATATGAATGGTTAAAAAGTCTAAAGTTTTCTTATGGCTATATTTAGAACTTGGCAAGTTATGTGAATATGAGGAAGTACAAATTATTTGAGATCATGATTGTCATGTGTTATGTAAAGGCTAATTCTAATTGCATTTTAGGAGTTGCTACCGAATAAAGTTTAGGAAACTATAACAGAATTAAGTTTGTTTTTTAAAAATTTAATATCATCATAAATAAAGTTGGCTAAAATGGAAAAACTAAACAGGAAAATTCCAATTATCTTTTGCAAATTAGAAGGGATTTTTCCTCTAAACTTCTTTAACTATATGGAGCATTTACCCGTACATTTAGCACATGACACTAAACTTGCTAAAAGGTTCAACCTTCCGTGCAGTTAGGTTAAGTTATATTTGAAATTGATTATTTTGTTTTTCGAGGTTAATGGTGCTAATCATTAAAATAGATAATAATGTTTTTAAATTATACGAGGAATGGTTACGCAAGCTAATCCCCCAAAAACACACAAGATGATATCAATAAAGAAGTAAAAAGACACTTTACTTGATGGTTCAAGAAATATGTAAGTTTTCACTTGCAATAATTGAAATGGTTAAATTATCATATTAAAGTGTTTAAATGACGTCATACTATTTAATATGATTTTGTTATATAGACCCCAAAAATTCTAATAGAGAACAAGTTCATATGTGATCTTGTGAAAGGACCTTTGCAAACTATTAAATTGTAATCAGTGTATTTTGTTAATGGATACAAATTTTATACAAAATATCATGGTCATAGTATGGCCACGGTAAATGGTGGGATTTGCATACACGAAGAATTGATAGATTATTATGGTAAAACTATTAAGATACTTGCAATTGAATACCCTACATTGTCAATAAAAGGGAGTGTGATATTTAGATGTTAATGGTTTGACCTAACTCGTAATGTTAGAACAAAAGTGCACAGCTGATACAATCTAGTTGAAATCAACCAGTAAAGAAGATTTAGACAATTTGAACCTTTCATGTTGACGATGCAAGCAACCCAAGTGTACTATGTCCCTTTTCCCAGCTTAAGATGAGATAAATTAGATTTGTTGGCCATTTGTAAAGTAAAACCTAAAGATGTTTTTAAATTACATAGAAAAGGAGAAAATAAGAGAATTGAAAGTGAAGTGTTTTAAAAAGGTGTTTATGAAATAAATACATGTGTAACATATGACAAGAATGAACCTTTAAACAATCCAAATAATGAATATGTTGAAATTTTATCTAGAGAGGATGAGGAATCTATAGAGGGCAAGAAATCTGAAGAGGAGCCTGACTTTGATTATAATTCTTTAGAAAAGGAAGAAGATGATGATTTTTTTTTACCATTAAGTGATAATAGCGATTAACTTGTGCACGTAATAGAATATTATATGAATAAATTTATTATTGCATTATCAATAAGTTGTTATATTTAATTTATATTATTCTATTAGTGCAATAATCAATAAAATGGAATTCTAGGTTAAAAATATTCCACATAAAAGAAAACAGGAAATGTTGTGGCCAAAGATTAGGTTACCACCATTTGGAGGAGCCACTGCATGTCCAACATCTCATTCTACAAATGTTACAGAATCAGGTGTTATACGTTTAACTAGTGCACATCTAGATAAGGCATCACCTTCCCCACCTACAATCTCTATACCATCTAGTAGCCTTACTGTTGCACCATCTAGCAGCCTTGTTACACCATCTAGCAACCCTACTCCCAAACTAGAATCTGAATCTATACCAACAAAGATATCAAGGGTAAACATTACGAATGAAGGAGGAAGCCTCCAACCTGGAGATAAGGGAGTTGATGGAAGAATTTACATTATAATTGTCAACGATTTGTGAGTGAAATTCTAAAAATTTTGTAATACATGATAACACCATAGGTTTATACTGAAGTTATAGATTTTAATTTGAAAATGATCTAAATTAGCTTATATATTAAGTTAGTTTCATCTTGAACATGCTACAAAAATATCTCATCCGAGTTCAAGGAGAGGACAGGAGTTTCAAGTACAAAAAAAATTATTTAATCTTTTTATTTATCTAATTTTATACATTAATTAGATAAATATTGTAGTTTATAAGTACTTATAGTAAGTTTTTCTTTTCTTCTTTCAGAAAGAATTTTTTTGGGATTCAAAATTTGATGTTGTCCTTTATAATGTATAGGAGAGGTAAGCTCGTGCACGTTGTAGAGACGTTCTTGGTTGGATATACAAGAATGATGTACAACCTCCTTATATATCTGAAGAAATGGAGTCGTTGGCAACAATATTGAGCAACACCCAAGGCAATCTTTATTTCAGAGCACAATTCTGCAAAAAGACGGGGAGGACCGGAGGGAAATAATCTACCCGTATACAGTGAATGATCTATAATCCACTAGGAACAACAGAAAAACTTGTAAGTATCTAAATTTTACATTTATATTCTAATTTTTATACTTTGATGTATGAAATTTGATTTCAATGTAATTTGATGTATGAAATTTAGAATAAAAATATGTGTATTATGGAAAATGATAATATTATCAATGTCTGGTACCATGAATGGTTGTATTGTTGAGAAAATTTTTTGTTTAATAAGAGGTAAATATCATAAAATGAAGAAAACTCTGCTGAAATTTTTTTAAATTCTAGTTTACTTATAACACTTTATTCTGATGCAGGACAAGTCTATGGGTAAGAAGCCTACACTACGTCAACTCTTTTTACATATCCACAATAAAAAGCATGATGGTATAACATTCATCAACACTTAATGTAGACAACTTAATGTATATAAAATTTGTTATTTTATACTAATTCTTAAACATTATCACTTATTAACATAAACAATTATAATAATATGACCAAATACAAAAAAAAATTGAACGACAGTCTCAGAACTTTAAAACTATTGATGAGAGTCAAACGATCTTGATGTGATTGGTGGTAGGGACCACTGTGGAAGGATTTTCAACTTAAGTTCATTTGCAAACACATGTTATTCGCAATTCTCCACATCCAGTACAGTTGGATTGAGTAGGCGGTCCACATCCAATGAGAGAATCGTTCAATTTGAGAGTAAAATAGAGAGGCTGGCAACTTAGTTGCAACAGTCGATAGAGGGCATAGCTCAACTCTATAATGAGATGGACAAGTTGAAGAGGAGAGGCAACACCTCATCGTAGTAGTCAAATCATATGCCTTCACTAATTGCATATCTTAGATTTGTAATATTTTGGTACTTAAGTGAACATACTTTATATTTTGCTACTCTTAAGTTTTTGTATGAATGCTTAATTTACAGTTATTTTTAAGATACTTATTGTTGTATATTATAATTTTTATATTATATTATCAATCAACATAATTTTTATGTTATATTATCAATCAAGATTATATTATTTAGAAAAATTAAATGTAGAAAAAATCAATAGATTATCAACAAAAAATTCGAGTGGGAAATGAGAAGGGGCAGTTGAAAATATTATAGGTAAATTACTGACGGAAAGTTATCTTTTGTAAGTAAATTATTGTCAGAATGCTACATTCCATTACTAAATTACCAACGGAAAGCTATCTTTCATAAATAAATTTGGTGACGGAAATTGTTTATCTATCTAAATTACCTATGGATATTGTAATTCTGTAAGGAAATTTACCAACGGAACATAGTATTATGTCGATTAGCAACGAATAAAGTGAATTTGTCGGTAACTTTACCTAAAGAATATTGTAAATCCATCTAGAAATATAGCGACGGAATTATAATATCTGTAGGTAATTTTAGTGACATAAATTTTAATTATGTCGATAAATTTACCAACGAAAATTGTGATTCTGTCGCTTTATTTCCTGAAGGATTTACAATATTCGTTATTGAATTTTACCTACAACTATTTCTCTTGCGTCTCTTTCTGTCAGTAATTTTTGTTGCCAAATTTGTTTGCCAACGAAGATAATTTCTGTCGCCAAAACCAAATTTTCTTATAGTGATTCTAGAATTGGAAATATTTGAGGACAAGACACTTTCTAGTCAAAGATTTTTAACTAAAGAGCAGATACCATGATTATGCATTTGGTAGAGATTGATGCCTCTATACATGAATCTAATTAATCTTTCGGTAATCCTCTTTTGGGGGAAATGTTTAGGTACTTCAATGTCGTGCCCTCACAGAAGTGGTCTAGCTGGAAGCAGCTAATCCCAAGTGGAGCCCAAGCGCCATCAAGTCTTCTCTAATGACCACTGCCTATACCGTTGACAACACTAAATCCCCTCTCAAGGATGCAACTGATGGCTTGCTATCTAACCCATGGGCTCATGGATCCGGTCACGCTGACCCGAACAAAGCCCTCACTCCTGGTTTTGTTTAAGATATCTCTACAGAAGAATACATGGCATTCTTGTGCTCTCTAGGCAACACGGTTGATCGTGTCTAGGCCATTGTGAAGTGGCCTAATACCACATGTTTGAAGAAATTCAACGACCCTGGTCAACTCAATTATCCATCATTCTCGGTTGTTTTCTCAAATAAAAGGGTCGCGAGTTACACCCGAGAAGTGACCAATGTCGGGCCTGCAGGATCTGTTTACGAGGTGGCGGTGAGTGGTCCGTCCACCGTTGGCATCAGACCTAACAAACTTGTGTACAAGAATGTCGGTGACAAGCTTCGATACACAGTTGCGTTTGTGGCTAAGAAAGGTTCGAACTTGACGGCCAGGCCTGAATTTGGTTCCATTGTATGGAGGAATTATCAGAACCAAGTGAAAAGCCCAATTGCTGTTACATGGACGCTGGAGTGAACTTTGTTTTGGAGTTCTATTGTGGATTTCTAGTCAAGGATAATTAGCACCTTGAGAAGGCTGGTCAATGAGGTTAACCACAAAATGAACGCTATAGAAAACAAACAACTCACTTTTTCAGGATTCTCATGTGAAACTAGCCAAACCCATTACAGGCTCACAATTCCAGTGAAGATTTTGATCATTTTAAAAGTACTGGGTTGCTTGTGGACCTTAGTTCTCAGCTACTTAAGAACTTTGTAAGAATTGCCGTGATTACATGCTAAGTAATGCGTATATCCCAAAACAAAAATCAGACCAATCGCCAATAAATTAAACTGCTTATTACAAACGAGATTCCATGTAATATTTGCACGGATATGCTATAAGAATAGAGAACGTGGAGAACAACAGGACTTCGTACAATTGCAAGAGTCTCGTACGTTGGGGCAAGATGTCCATGTGCAGCAACTGCAATCTGGGCATGAAGGAAATTTACACTTACAGCAGCTGATATCTGTACAGCATTGGGACCTAGGACAAGAACAGGAGCAACAATGCAACTTTGGTGCAGCACAGTGGGGACACGAAGGACATAAACAGCAGTTAAATGGATTGCAGTCACAGCAGTGAGGCAATTCTAGATGAACGGAGCATTTGGAGTAGCAGCAAGAACAAATCCATGAGAAGTTGAAGCAGGGAATTCCACTGCAGGAAATAATTGAATGCTGATTATCTATGGAAAGAGTCAGGCATTTGCAGAACAAAAACTGTAGATGATGATCAAGCTTAGGAATTTACGGTAATTTGAGTACGCCGTGATTGCAATCACAAATTTGCTACTAGTTGCATCATACAACCATTGTCACAACAGAATATTAGATATTTTCCATAATGATTAAGAAGAAATGATGGAGCTAAAGATGGAATACGTAAGCTGCTGCTTGTAATTATTTCTTGGTTTTTCCTTATTAATAGATGTCTAAAACCAGAAGGACCAGGGAGATTTTTATATAGGAATACTACTTGTTTTTCTATTATATAAAACTTGTGCTAAACCTTCATCAGTAATTATGCTCCTTTTTTCTAAATTCTAACAGAATTAACAAGGAACCATACCATGGGCATAGCCAAAACCGACAGGAGGATCTTCCATTTTTACGATTTCTGCTTGAAAGAGAAGAATTTAAAAGTAAGTCTGGTATTCAACTCTGAAAAGAAAAAAGAGTAATAACAAGTTAGGAATTTCATACGTGGATATCAAAGGGTCTGACTTTGCCACCACAAATTCAGCGACCCTGCAGAATGTTTTCTGAATTAATTACAAAAAGCTGATAGTAGATAAGTACAACTTCACCTATATCAGATGCATCAAGACAAAAGACAGGAATTGCAAGAACATATTGCTTTTCCATTAAGCACTCGAAACGATTAAAAGCGTCACTGCAATTTTAAAAAAGACTTAACTCTTTGCAGCATTTGGAAGCAGGCTGGAGACCCTCTACTGATTTGAGTTCGTCCTGGTCAAAATCAAATAGCCAACTGAAATCAGTGCTGTAACTCTACGAAAGAAAATTAAAATTTGCTGTTAGAATCATAAAGCATGATTCTTCATTTGCTACCTGTTGCTGTATAAATTTCACGATATACATCAGAAGGTGTGAAGCTCCAGGAAATAATAGTTGGGCCTGTCCTCTTTATGATAAATTTGGATGCTTTTCTCATATTTAAAATAATCGATTTTCTATCCGTCATGCACATATGGTTATTCTTTGATTATATCTAGATGAAGAAATTCTTTCAAAACATTTGGCCTCATACTAGAGGGCCCTGATGAGCCAATGATCAAAGGGACAGGAGCAAATAGTATGGTTATACTGTATCCTTTCTTCCCATGTCAGATTCTCTAACCAGGTTATGAAGCTATTCATTAAACAGGGTTCCTACAGTCTTGCAATTCTTTAATTTACAGAAAAGGCATAGAACCAGAAGGTGTGCCATAAATTTGATCAATTGGCTGCATCAACAAAGCCTGTCCTGAATGACTGAATGCAATCAGTAAGAACGATTGAACATACTGTGCTAGGTTCCAGCAATAATTACCAATTTCAGCCTCTTGGCAAATGATCTAGAGAAAGATTGAATTCAATGTCAGGATAAGCTATCTGTTAGGTACTCCAGCCACACTATACCGCACAAGCTATCCTATCGATCATGGGTAATTTCTTCCCTCCTCCTATGTTTTGCGGTTCTTCTTTCCATACGGCTTATCGACTTGTAATATTAACGTGAACAACAAATTGGACTATCAGCCTAAGAGGAAGACCGGAATATTACCCATAATAGTTTTCCTAATAAATGAGAGTCAGCGTAAATTATCATTGAAAGATTAGGTTGATTGGAATAATTATTCTGATATATTCTTAATAAATAGTTATTCTTTTATTTGACAAAAAATAATATACAGAATAATTAAAGATATCTTCTTATGTTTTTATTTATTCCATGAAATGAATAGATAAAGACATCTTTTCTTATTATTATTATTATTATAGTTATTATTATTATTATTTATTATTATAAATTTTGAACTT
>JANSVA010000217.1:14953664-14966322 GCA_025504915.1 Erythroxylum reticulatum
TCATAATCATCATTGATGATGATAAAATAAAATAAAATATTAATATTAATAATAAGGAAATTAATAATAATAATAATAACAATGTTATTATTATTATTATTATTATTATTATTGATGATAATGTTAGTGGAGACTATAATGAATATTTTGATATTTTTATTAATTATTCCTTTATCATCTCAAATTTATGTTTTCAAATCAAACATTGATATACATTATCATTAAAAAATTTTAAGAATAAACTAAATTAAGTAATACTCATTCCATTATATTCTTCGACTATCTTATTTTAAAAAATAATTATTTCATTCTTTATCTATTTTAGCAGGTGAATCAAATACCCTAAAAAAGAATACTTGTTTAAGGAGTCTCCCTCGTGGACATCACATTTAAATCAAAGTTAAAAAATTTAACGTAGTTAAATATTTATTGAATTTGAAATAAGAAATTTTAAATTTAATATCTTAAATAAGTAAATAAATACCCTAAAATTTTAAAAAATTAATTATATAAATATTATTAGTGTTTATTCAGTGATTATCAATTTACATTTTATAAAAATAATATTTTTATTATTGATAATAATAATACCTATTATAAATATTCAATTATGACTACTAAATTTTTTATAAAATTTTCATGAATTTATTTGAAATTGTGCAGTTTAATTAAATATTTAATCGTTTAATTTTTTTGTAAAGTATTTAATCGTTTATTTAATTAAAATGAAAAGTATATACTTACATTATTTCATTTATACGATTTCATGATTAATTTTGCCCCCATCAATGGGTTCTCCTGTTCTCCTGCGTTTATTCCTCACCATTTGTTCGCAACGTTAGATATAACACGAACTTACCTCAAGAAGACGGATCTCTCTCTCAAGCATCTGCACTTTGGCTATTCCCCTTCGCTTCCCGTACAAATCAGGATACTCCGGCGGTGAATTTGGACACGGAGGAGGCAATGACGGTTCAGACGGAACAGAACCCGATTTTAAACTAGCTGCCATTGTTTATTCTGTAACGTTCCTCCAATCACCGCCAACAAAAAAAATAAGTATTCTATCAGAAGAATAAGAAAAAAACTGAAGAATAGACAAATCCCACAAAAATGCAGAATCAAAGCAAGCAAATAGTGGAGGTGAGGAGAAGTAACAAAGTAAGAACTAGTAGCGAATAGTAAAGAGATAAAGGAGCAGGTGGGTAATATGAAAAATGTTTGTTGACAGTGGGCAATAATTAATGGATCAGATTTTCTGTTTATGTGTTAAACCTAAGTAAATATATAAATAAGATTTAATAAAACAAATTAAAATAGTAAGAAGATTTGATGCGGTAATTAAGTGATCGGACAAAGGATAATTACCGTTTTAAAAACTGGAAAAAGCCAGCGAACAGAAGCTGAAAGGAGAGATTAATGAAACCTGAACGTCGACGTGTGGGTATATAATGTGTTATTTATGGTGTTGTGGCAGAAATAGATTAAAAGTGGAATTAAGACACAGTAAAAAGGGTGATAATGAGGATAAAAAGGAACTCATTAATGTCACAGACTACGCGTGGTGAGAGAGTGAGATTTGATGTTGTCTGAAATAAAAAACCTTTGTGCACGGCAATAATGATAGCTGTAAGAATGGTAAAGACGGCTGTGGAAAAAGCCTGCTAAGTCCCGTGTACAAAGTTAATAGAAAAAAAGAAAGAAAAAGGAAATAGCTTAGATCGAATTTGAGTGAGAACTGGGGTTGAGCATCTTTCGATATCTGTTTCTGTGTAAGACAATCTCTGTACCTTGTGTATATACGTGAGCAATATTTCGTGGGTGTGGGTGTCGCTGATCACTGATGTAGGATGGTGGAAGCAGAAGAGAAGCGAAAAGCAGGATGGTAGTACCTGAAGTAACACGCCATGGCTACATAAGAGTGAGAAAAAGTCGAGAGTGGAGAAGCGGATGTGGCTTTATTTGGATGAGGATATCTAAACCAGGACGGTGTGAAGTACCAGATCTGCAGCAGAAAGTTTGGTGTTTGTTGATGATACTTTTGAGGCTGAAATGAGTAGGAAAACGAAGTTTGGTAAGGGGAAGTGTTGCTGGGACAGTGATGTTATGGAAAATATTCACATCGGTAGTGATGTGTCAAGTTGGGGTAGTTTGCATAGCTAAATTAATTCGAAAAGTGAAGAAGTCAAAATCTTACCAACTGTGTACACCTAAAAGTCAGGGGAGCTTGATGATTTGCTTCCTTTTTTAATGTTTATAATTTTTTACAAAGCAGACTTCAAGCCTATTCCTCTATTTATGTTTAGGTTAGGGGCTCAAAAAATTAAACGCTTTCATTTAGTGACTATGTCAAAGTCCCTGTGACACTAGGGCAGGAGGGAGGTGCCAATTTGCAGAAGATGGTCGTTGGAATCAAGCCAGAGAGGTGGCGTGGGGCGGGAGCACCGAGATACAAATGAGGGGTCTGGAAATCTAAATAAATGGAAGAGAGGTGCACTTCCGAAATAACATCCTACCAATTCAAGGCGTTACAATGTTAACTTGAACTTGGGAGTTGGAGACATGCAGCGACTTCTGCCCCCAGAACCATGGCTTGTAAATGTACAGTAAAATAGAGAACAGTTCTCTTCCACGGCGGAACTACAACAGCCAAACGAAGGTCTTGGAACACCAACCCAACAGGACTTTAAGACTTAAATCTTATTCTAACGCAACCGAAAATAACAATTGTTGTTGTCTTATGAAAAATAGAACAGCCACAATTCCTTTCCTGTCTGTAGCGATGCAAGCCAATGAAAATTGTAAGGACCCCATCAGAAGTTGCCTCCAGCAGCCGCTGCATGCCTGCATCTACTGTAGAGATGTTTCCCTAGCTACAGATACAAGTGGAAGTCCTAAATGAATTACTGCACAGAAAAAGGCGTCCCTTCTAATGTAAAGCAACCCGCAGATCATCATACAGGCGCTTCGATAGAGATACATCAAATCTTTTGTTCATGAAATTTAATAAAATATGATAAAAATATCATAATTAAATTAAATTAAATTAAATTAAATTTATATATATTTATATATTTATATAAGGACCGTTTAAATTTATACATAAAATTTAATAAAAGACGATAAAAACACTATAACCTTAGGGAAGACAGCTGCATACGTGCCACCCTTGGACATGTTACCAGGAACGTCAGGAAGCTAATTATTAGACCCTTCCACCGTCACAAGTCAACTATCGTCACCAAAGTTTAAACTCCCAATCCTGGAGTTCTATAATAGCTAGTAGATTTCATAGATAATGTGGTGCGTTACAGTGAAACCATAGACTTGCCCACTACGTAAGAATGTTTTAAAGTTGTAAGAATGTTTTAAAGTTGTAAAAAAATCTAGTATTTATTTAAAGATAAAATTTGAAAATAATAAAATAGAATGATAAATATAAGATTTATTATTTGTTAGAACATAAAATTTTATCTGTTAAAAACAAAGTTATTATCTGTTAAGATTTAAATTTTTAAATTTTTAATTTATTTAGTTAATCTTTACCGAGATATTTTTTATAACTTTATTCCCTATATATTTAAGCCTTCAGGATCAATGTAAAGAAAACTCATCAATAATAAGGATAACAATGGAACTAACCTATAAGTTAAATTTAGGTGCTTTTAATGAGTCGACCTATAGGTCAAGCTCAGGCTTAGACCAACCTAAAACTTAATTATTCTAAATAAGAGTTGAACTTTAGGTAAGCTTGGGTATCTTAAGCCCGGATTTAATTAAAAAATTATTATTTTATACTTTTAATTTTAAAAAAATTAGCGAGGTTGGCCGTGAACTTGCTTCTTGTCATTCATAATCAATAAATTATCTTTTGTATTATCTCTTTCTATTCTATTTTGTTAGTTAATTTCAGGTTCTAAAACCCTATCACATAGTGTCTCCTTTGTATTGAAGTGCAAGACTCTCTTTGATGTTCACAGATGCAATAGCTCATATATGCTTCGAATTCGGGGATTCTACGACACTATTCAAGCAAAGTCCAAATGCGAAAAAAGAGCCTATGACGTTATACTCATGTTTCAATGTGAAGGCAATTTACATCTTCCACATGAAGCCCAATTTATGAGAAAAGGTTGTAAATGAATCAACCCATGTGGAGGATTAATAGACAAAGCGCATGAATTTTAAAGAGATACAATAGAGTGTAGTGCATATCACAAGCCTTCGTTACGTACCCAAGATCAAATGTGAAAGAGAAAAAAATGAAGAAATACGAAAAATATTTGATTTCGATTTCATGACTTTAAATGTAGCGCTCCCTTATCGTAAGATACACACTGGAATGCCCGGAGTTCATTTTAGTACATATCCTACGATAAAGGCAAGCTACGTTCGATCTCTACATTAACTTTACATAGCATCATATCAATATTCAATCATAAAGCATCAATAAAAAGACCACAATATTTAAAAACTAATTCTTTTTCCTCATTTCATTGCACAAAACCGAAAGTCTATATTGTGTCTTTCAACTTTTACTACAAGAACATCATCAGCCTAGTACAAAAGTACTACATGAAAGAGGAAAATCTATATATATACAATCTATCTAAGCTGTCCAAAAATCCCAGTTGATTAACCTTTGAGCCATGGTCTCTCTTGCCAGACACAATCTACACGGCTGGAAAAACCTCTCAGTGGTTAGAGTCGTCTCTCGGTCCTGAAAAGATAACGTTGCAATTTTAGTGAGTTTTGAGAACTCAAATGAGGTAACCTCTTGGTCCTGAAATGAGGTAACCATCATCGATGGTTCTCCCAATTCATGCAACACATTATTTCACGCAGCATATAAACACATATTGTACTTTGCATAATATTACAATTTTACTTAGGCATAAGCAAATTCAACCTTTCAATCAATCAAACATGCTTGATAAAAATGCATATGAAATACTTATGAAACACTTTCCAATTATTACATTATTGTGATCGAGTGTCTGAACTGTCCTGTATCCATTTTGGATACGGGGCTTGTTACTAATTGTCCCTTATCCGATAAGGATACAGGACTCATTAGACATAGTGAGCCTTAGGCTCCTATTAACTGTTTGAGCTTGAGGCTCTTTTCACTTGTTGAGCTTTAAGCTCTAATTAGTGGCTACTCTGATCACAATTGTCATTATCTTATTGTGCACTCATGTATGGAATACATATGCCACAGTCAACCACATTATAAAACACTTCAATATACATTTAAGATTTTACAGTCATCAGACCTCCTGTCCGAAATCAACAATCAAACTCATTCATTCATCATTCAGGCATAATTTAAGCAAATAATAATTGAGAGAAACCGTCTAGGTTACTCACAGATTGCTCCCGAAGCTAATGCCTGGAAGTTCCGGCAAAGTCTGGGGGTTGACGTTCCAGTTGCTCCTTTATATCAATTAACATACAAAATATCACAATTTGTACAATCATAAGTGATTAATAATGCACATATATTAAATGAAATATGTAAAATGCATATTCATGATAATTCCCGAGTATTTTACCATCAATCTCATCACAAGATTATTTTCATAATCAAAACTCATCTAAGTATAATTAGTACTTAGGTTTATGCCTCACTAAAACCATTAAATTCACAATTCAACTTCTTGAGACAATTTGTAGGCCTATATCTCTAGTTAACTCCACATTAAAAATCATCTCATTTGAAATCCTACAGATCGAGATATCATCAAAATACAAGAATATGTTCAGTAAAATATCCAGTTCATGCTCTTCCAACCGATACCCTACTTTGATTAGATCAATCTTTTTTGAGTCAAATCCAAAAGCTATAATTTCTATGGAGAGAGATAGAGAAATGTGTTATGAATCCAACACTTCAAAAATCATGTCATTTGGAGGTTAGACGACAAAGTTCTAGCTGAACGAATCCATCAAGGTTCTGTCCATATAAGACTAAACAAAAAAACAAATGAATGCAAAAGCAAACGATTCGAAAAAGCAGACGAATGGAAAGAGCAGAAGAATGCAAAAGTAGACGAATGCAAAAGCAGATGAATGAAAAGAGCAGACGAATGCAAAAGCAGATGAATGGAAAGCAGACGAATGCAAAAGTAGACTAATAGAAAGAGCAAACGAATGCAAAAGCAGACGAATGGAAAGCAGACGATTCGAAAAAGCAGATGAATGGAAAGAGCAGACGATTCAGATGGTTAACTTAAGATGAAGCAAAAGTCAACTTAAGACGATATAGATGGTCAACTTAAGAAGAAGAAAAAATCAACCTAAGACGATACAAATGGTCAACTTAAGACGAAGCAAAAGTCAACCTAAGACGATACAGATTATCAACTTAAGACGAAGAAAAAGTCAACCTAAGACGATACAACTCTTAAGATGAATGACTTCATCACAGATGATACGTCTTTACAGAAGATACATCTTTACAGACGATGCATCTCTTAAAATGAATGACGTCATTATAGACAATATTATGTCATCACAGACGATACGTCTTTACAGAAGATACATCTTTACAGACGATGCATCTCTTAAAATGAATGACGTCATTATAGACGATATGACGTCATCACAGACGATACATCTTTACACTCTCAGACTCAAAAACCTTATTCTCGAATATTACTAAGTTTTCATCAACTCACGTATAAACACCTATATATTCATACTTGCACAATGAAGAAACAGAGCATATCACCTTTCTACCTCTAACTCTCTACACTAATCCAATACATCATTTCATTGCTACTTTAACTCCAATAACCATTTCCACAACATCTGATCAATAATAATCCATCAAAAAACCAATAACACCTTATCCATAATTTTCATCCCCTTAACACAGTGTTCAAGAACATAAATATACGTAAATGCTATGATCATGCACTGACAATAAATTCATCAACTTTATTTCGGAAATCCATACCTCTAACAATTATATTCACTACTTACTTGTTGAAGATTCCAAAAGCTTCAACTATCTTCAAACCTTAATTCCATACAACATTACGTAAACCATTGTAAACACTAACCAACTTCTGGTTTTTTTCTCTTAAGGCAGCAGAGACACTTAGCAATGAAGGAAGTGGTGAGGGATATGGAAAGGTAAGGTTAACTCCCAGAAGGAGTTTGATGGAAAAACTCTGTGTAGGGGAAGAATTCGGGGAAGATGATGACAAGGAAAGAATTTAGGAAAAAGGATAAAATCCCCTTTTTACTCTCAAATAACTGAAACTTACTTCTGAAAATTAATACAAGCAACTTACACTTGTCGCTTTTCCTAAAATCTAGCTCTAACCAAGTTTCTTTTAAAACTAACTCCATTAACTCTCCTCTTACAATTCAACTATCTCTAAATCTTCTTTTAAATTTCTTTTTCCTATTTTTCATAATACTCTATAAATTCTGAAATAAATCCTAAATTCACCGAATTTCACAAATATATAGATTCCACTAATCAATAAAATTTCGAAAATAATTAAATTCCAAATTCACAAATTTTCAACAATCATAACTCTATTCAATTATACCCGGAATTATTCATGAGTGCATGTACAATTTTTCATGTGCAACAAATTTTACTATTCATGTGTATTTATATGACATATTATGCATGAGCATGAAAAATACATTTCTAAGCTCTCATGGTTCACTCACATTTAATATTCTAACCTTCCCGCAGGTAACAGGATGTTACAATTCTCTCCTCCTTAAAAGAAATTTTGTCATCGAAATTTTTACCTATTTGCTCGAACAGATAGGGATATTGTCTCCTCATATGCTCCTCTGTCTCCTATGTTGCTTCCTCAGTTGAGTGGTTCCTCCATAGGACTTTCACCAATGAAATGACTCTGTTCCTCAACTGCTTGATCTGCGATCCCACAATCTTGATCGGCTCCTTAACATAACTTAAGTTACTGGCAACCTCGATTTCCTGAGCCGGTATCACATGTGTTGGGTCCGATCGATATCTTCGAAACATCCCACATGAAACACATTATGTAACTGAGGCATCTCATTCGGTAAAGCCAACTTATAGGCCAAAGGTCCAATTCTCTCAATGATCTCATAAAGACTAATGTACCTATGGCTCAACTTGCCATTTTTACCAAATCTCAAAACTCCCTTCCAGGGTGACACTATCAAGAATACTCTGTCTCCCACACTGTACTCCATATCATGTCGATGTTGATCCACGTAACTCTTTTGTTTATCCTGAGCTGCTTTAATTCGACTTCGGATCAACTTCACCTTATCCACTGTGTCCTGTATCAACTCCGGGCCTTCAACCATTCTTACTCCCTTTCATCCTAATGCTATGACGATCGATATTTCCTACCATACAGTGCCTCATACGGTGCCATTCTGATACTACTGTGATAATGATTATTATAGGCAAACTCTATTAATTCCATATACTGATCCCAAGCTCCTCTAAACTCCAATACACAAGCTCTAATCATATCCTCAACAGTCTTGATTGTTCTCTCACTCTGTCCATCTGTTTGAGGATGAAATGTTATATTGAAGTTCAACCTAGTCCCCATAGCAGACAACAAGCTCCTCCGAAATCTTGAAGTAAATCTAGGATCCTTGTCTGATATTATGGACACTGGAACCCCATGCAGTCTCACCACCTCATCCAAGTATCTCCGAGCCAACTGATCAAGTGAGTTATTTTCTCTCATTGGTAAGAAGTAAGCTAACTTAGTTAACCGGTCTACTATGACCCATATCGCATTATGCTGCCTCGGAGTCTTAGGCAATCCTATGATGAAGTCTATAGTGATTTGTTCCCATTTTCACCCCGAAATGGGTAACGGATGGAGTTTCCCTACCGGAGCCTGGTGCTCAGCTTTCACCTGCTGACATGTTATGCATTTAGATACATACTCGGCCACTTGCTTCTATATTCCTGACCGCCAGAAATGTTGCTTCAATGTGTTATACATCTTGGTAGTACGAGGTTGCATAGCATAGGCGCCCATATGAGCTTCCTCAAGTATCTCCGTCCTCAGATCATCCACATTAGGCACACACAGCCTCTGTCTCAACCATAATGTTTCGTCCCTCAAATCAAACTCGGAATCAGGATTTATCTTTACTTTCTCTATAAGCTTCACCATATCAGGATCTTCTCTCTGGACTCTTCTGATTTTATTATGTAGCATCGGTCTCAACTTCAATATAGCAATTAAGGCCCTATCTTTCTCCAAATTCAACTCCACATTCAGAGCTCTCAAACGAATCAAATTGGGTAACCTCGATAACTGAATCTGAGCTACACTGATATTAGATTTCCTGCTTAAAGCATCTACCAGCACATTAGCTTTCTTCGGGTGGTACTCAATAATGCAATCATAGTCTTTCAATAGCTCAATCCATCTTGTTTGTCTCAAGTTCAAGTCCCTCTGACTCAGCAGATATCTCAAACTCTTATGATCTGTGTATATCTGGAAAGTTTCTCCATATAAGTAACATTTCCAAATCTTTAAAGCAAAAACAACTGCAGCTAGCTCCAAATCATGTACCGAATAATTGATCTCGTAAGACCTTAATTGTCTCAATGTATGAGCGATCACCTTGCCATGCTACATCAATACACATCCTACTTTATGATGCGAAGCAACTCTGTACACCATACATCCCCCGATCCCCATTGGAATAGTCAATACCGGTGTAATGGTCAACCAACGTTTCAGCTCCTCAAAGATCTTCTGACACTCCTCACTCCATCTAAACACTACATTCTTTTTCAAAAGTTTAGTCAGAGGGCCTGAGATAAGAGAAAATCCCTCGAAAAATCTCCGGTAATACCCAGCCAATTCTAGAAAACTTTGAATCTTTGACACATTTCTCGGAGCTCCCCAATTCATCACTGCCTTCGAATCTACCTGTATGTCATCTCTAGTCACTATATGTCCCAGAAATACAACTTGATTCAGCCAAAATTCACACTTACTAAATTTGGCATACAGTTGCTTCTCTCTCATAATCTATAAGATGACTCTCAGATGCTCAGCATGTTCCTTTCTACTCTTTGAATGCACCAAAATATGATCAAGAAACACAATCACAAATCAATCTAGGTAGGGCGGAAACACCTTATTCATCAGGGCCATAAAAGATGTCAGGGCATTAGTAAACCCAAACGGCACCACTAAGAACTCAAAGTGCCTATACCTAGTCCTGAACGCACTTTTAGGTATGTTAGCCTCAGCTATCTTCAACTGATAGTACCCTGATCTTAGATCCAGCTTAGTAAACATCTGAGCTCCCTGCAACTGATCAAGTAAATCATCGATTCTAGGCAGTGGGTACTTATTCTTCACTGTCATCCGATTCAGCTGTCTATAATCGATGCACAACCTTAAAGTCCCATCTTTCTTCTTCACAAACAATACTGAAGCTCCCCATGGTGAAACACTGGGTCTAATTAAACCCTTTTCTAGCAACTCTTGAAGCTTAGCCTTCAACTCCCTCAGTTCTACAGGTGTCATCCTATATAGAGGAATGGATATAAGAGCAGTACCTGGAACTAGATCAATTGTCAACTCTGTTTCTCGATCTGGTGGTAATCTAGGTAACTTATTGAGAAACACATCCAGGAATTCCCTAACCACTGGAATGTCCTATATACTCTGCCCAACCCTAGTATAGGTGTGGGCCAAATAAGCCTCACATCCTCCCTACATCAATCTCAATGCACTTATGAAGGATATCATCCTAGCTGATACTACTTGACTAATTCCTCTTAATACTACCCTCGGCTGACCAAGAGATTCTAACACTACCTCCTTGGTGTAGCAATTCATGATGGGCCTATGAGTAGTGAGTCAATCCATGCCTAGGATAACCTCAATCTCCCTCAACTGTAGTATAATCAGGTCTGCCTTCAACTCTGATTGATCAATCCTAATCAAGCACTCCTTACAGACCTCTCCTATAATAATAGTACTACCTAGAGGTATACTCACTTCTAGCTCATACTGTAGCAACTCTCTATCACAATGTAGTCTACATGCCAAATGTGGTGCGATAAAGGAGTGTGTGGATCCTAGATCTAGCAGTGCAAATACCTCAAAATCATAAATGAGAAGTGCACTTGCCACAACATCCGATGAGTCCTAAGCCTCCTACCTAGTCATAGCATAGACTCTGGCCTGGGACTGCGGTCGGCTGCCCCGCCCTTCAATCCTCATGGAAAAACTCCAACTCTCCCTCTGCCTCTACCTCAACCTCTCAATCCAGATCCACCACCTCTGCTCTGTTGGATTGTAGTATTGCTCCCAGATTGCCCACCAACAACAGACTGAGCTTCCAAAGTAGCAGGGCAATCTCTGATCTGGTGGTCCATAGAGTTGCATTTGAGTTAAGCTCCCGTTAGCCTCCAACACTCACCACCATGAGTCCTCTCACAGTGCTCACAAATTGGATACTGATTCAATCTCTGTCCTATACTTCTTCCATTAACAGTCTGTGAAAATCTGCCCCTCTACCCAGATCCTATCTGTATGGATCCACCTGGTGGTCTAAATGCTCTGTTTTGGCACTCCAGAGCTGCCCTGACTTGCACTAGGCCTCTTTCCTCTAGACCCTTACACAGTCTCAGTTGGTCTCTCTCTCAGCAGTTGTTTAATTATAGTTGAAGCAGCTCTTAAGTTAGTGAAAGTGCCTAGGTCTGAAAGCGCCAACCTTGTTCTGATCTCCATATTGAGCTCATTCTTAAACCTCCTACACTTTTCTTCTTTTGTAGGGATCAGAGCAGTAACATAACCCATTAATTCATTAAAATGAACCACATATTCAGCCACTGACATCCTACCCTGCTTCAATTATAAGAACTCCTGCATCTTTATGTCCAAATAGATCTTGGGCATATAGTTGTCTCTGAAGACCCTTAGAAAGTCTCCCCACTTTAACTGGCAAGGCCTGGTAATACTGCCTGAAACAGTCTTCCACTAGTAATAAGTTGGGCCCTGCAGTAAGGACACTGCATAGTCAAACCTCTCATCAAGCTCGCAGTCCATCTGATTAAATACCCTTTTTGTTCTCTCTAACCATCTCTCAGCCTCAACAGGGTCTGTGCTGCCATAGAAGTCCATAACTCCTTGCTTTCGCAGCCTATCATACCTCCTCTTCCTTCTTTCGGGAACTCTAGGAGGCACCTGCTTAAATCGAGGCACCGAGGACTCCCTACTGGCTCCTACCAATCCTTGGTCAGCTGGTTGGTCAATTTGATCACCTAGAATGGATGACCTATAACAAACAATAAATTCATTCATTATCCGTATGTCTCACGATATTTCATACTTAACATTCCTATATGTCCCAACAGATGCCAAATCATGCTCTAATACCACCTAAATGTAGCACCCCCTTATAGCAAGATACACACTGGGACACCCGAAGGTTATTCCGGTACATATCCTACGATAAGGGCGAGCTACGTTCGATCTCTACATTAACTTCACATGGCACCATATCAATATTCAATCATAAAGCATCAATAAAAAGACCAAAATATTTAAAAACTAATTCTTTTTCCTCATTTCATTGCACAAAACCGAAAGTCTATATTATGTCTTTCAACTTTTACTACAAGAACATCATCAGCCTAGTA
>JANSVA010000217.1:14993790-15012472 GCA_025504915.1 Erythroxylum reticulatum
ATTAATTGTCATTATTGTTTATTATTAAGATTTTTGAAAACATTGTTAATGTAAACAATAAACTAGTAAAGTGTACAGTATAATTGTATAATATACTAATATGAACTATTTTGCAATTTTTAAAAATGTTAGGGACTATTTTATAATTTTAAAAAATTATCCAAAACGGTACCCGGTACCGACTGATATCGGTACAGTTCCGTTCCAAAGCTCAATCCGGTACAGGACTCGGTACGGTATTCATAACTTTGTACTCCCCAATTTGGTAATATAGTTGCTATAATTTTCCATACTTTGCTTGTTTTTATTTATAAAATCGCTTGTATGCCCAATTTCCTGAAATTATAAGATAATATTAAATCTTTTTCTATAAATATTATTATTTTTTAAAAACTTAACTTAAAGATTGAAGACTGTGAAAAGAGTAGTTATGGATATTGACTATTATTGAGGTCTACTGTATGTTTTCTCAACAAATTTTATTGGGTAGTTTTGTTGCCATTTCATTTATTATCTGAATAAAAAGGGTCACGGATGTTATCTTATAATAACATATACATTAAAATCTAAAATTTTTAAATAATTTAGATTTAAATTAATAGAATTCTAACAAAATTATATTTTTATCACTTAAATACTATATAATGTAATTGACATAACACTTTCTTTCTATTTTTAAGGGTTATTATAATAAAAATCTCAAATTTTGCTCAATTTTACAGTTATAGCACAAAATTGACAATAAAATGTTCAAATGTTCAATTTTTTCCAATTCTAACCGAACAGTAGTGTCTTCGTTAAGTTTGTTGACGTAACTTGTCATGCGATATAAATTCTTTATGTATAATCTCACAAAATAAAACTCTCTCATAAAATAAAAGTAAATATATATTTAAGCTAATATTGGTGAAAATAAACTCTCAAATTTTTGCTAAATGTCTCGGCTTATTGCATGTTTAAAAATAGAGAGGCTTAAGATGTATTTATAATGCTCAAATTTTATAGTCTTTGCCTTGCATCATAAACCAATTTGTTTACAAAGTTACATTGTGTCGATAAAAAACATTCCATATGATTTGAGCATTTAGTTGCTTAGCTTGAAAAGTTTAGTTTTATATAGCTAAATCAATTCTTAATAAATAAGCCAACATTTTTAGCCATAAATTTATTGATTTAAGTTAAGGAGGAAGAATTTGGGCAACTAACACAACATTTATTATTCTTATAAAACCTACGATACCACATACATTTAGATCTCACTTACTTTAATTGAACATAGATCTTAATTAAGATAATTGATTTTAATTTTAGATTAGTTTTAAATTAACTCTAATTAATAATATTATTAATTAATCCTAATTTATTATAATTAGTCTAATATTTATTTCAAATGCCACCTTTCTCTCTCTCTCTCTCTCTCGCTCTCCTCTGCCACTACCACCATTATTGTAGTCATGTCCTCTTCCACGAGCTTTTGTTCTCCACTTCTTTGTCAGAACCACTCATCGCCCCACTCTCCGACTCGACCAGCATGATTTGGGCTCCAATTCCTCCGTCGACAAAACCTTCATTTCCACTGACCTCGAGTCCTCTTTCCTCCTCTCACCTCAAGTTTTGATTCTTCTGTTTATCATTCAATTCTTGCACTCAATATTTTTCTATAAATATATCGATTTTTAGTATTTCGTTATTTGTTTGATTATATTGCATTAACATGTGATTTTTAATAAAAATATCAATTTTTGATTCTATGTGATTTGTTTGATTTATTTACAAATGATCTATAAGCGAATGTATATGTCTAGTTTTATTCTAAAATTTTTATTTGATTTGCTTATACGAACAATTGGTCTTGTTTATGAATTCTAGTTATGCATTTTTCGTTGTATTGGATTATGCTTAGATGAAATCTCATTTATTTCCTTGTTCTAGCTAGTCATAATATCCAGGAGCAGAGAAAGCTAAAGAATTTGTTGACCAAGTCGATATTGAAGATATACAATTTAAATTTATTTAGATATTACAATTGATTAAATTGAGTTAGGGTATAACAGATTTAATTAATGTTAATTAAAATTTATCAAAAAATTAAGATTTGTTATAGTTAATTTAAAATTACAATTATTGATTTAGTAAGAATTTTATGAAATTCATAAATCACTTATTTTTATGTTTATATTATAGGTTTCACAAAAATAATAAAAACAAAAAAATATTAATATGATATTTAATTAATAAAAATATAGTTTTCTTAAGAGTTCTATTAATTTAAAATTAAAATTCAAATAATTTTAAAATATAATTTTTTAAAACATCCTAAAATATGTAACATATATTTTAATAATAAAATTAGGATATATATTTTCGTTCCACTCTCATTGGTATTAATTTAAACGTCTATTGATAGTTTCGGTCAGTACCACGTATAACAAATAACGACATAATACATCAGAGAGAGTTCAATTCAATCAAGAACTAATGATAGAGAAAGTGATAACAACTGCAACTTCAAAAATGTAGAAAGAAATTAAAGAAAGACATCCTGTAATCTTAAATATGGATACTTCCAAACACTCTGAATTAGAACCTAACCGCGACGGCTATCTGGCCAATAAGGTACGTAAACGCATTAGAGAGGAGGAGCCTCCTCCATTGAAACATAAACCTAATTATAATGCGGTAGTGACTGGTGCTCCAATGGAAGAAGAGGCGACAAAACTTGAATGGCCAGATGAAGAACCAGTAGATTTTGAAGAAGGGGATATAGCCTTGGTAAATGGGGATTTTGGAAGTGGATTAGAACTGTCTAACACATTTAAAACGAAATTGGATAAGCAATGGGAGAAAGGGGTGGTTGTGAAACTCTTTGGTAAACACATTGGGTAAAAGATGCTCTCTTTTAGATTGAAGGCAATGTGGAAACCTTTTGGGCCTATGAAAGTGGTCGATTTGGAGAGTGATTATTTTCTAGGAAATTTTATTGAAGAGGATGATTTTCTTCATGCCCTAACTAAGGGCCCTTGGGTTATTCTAGGTCATGTTCTAACTGTTCAACGTTGGCATTCTTGTTTTCGTCCATCGCAGGGAAAGATTTCAAGGGATGTGGTTTGGGTTCGTTTCTTGGATTTGCCTATCTTTCGCTATTATCCAATAATTCTCACGGCACTGGGAAATCTAGTCGACCATACCATCAAGATTGATGACACTACTAAACATTCTAAAAGAGGAAAGTATGTGAGAGTAGCGGTGGATGTTGATCTCAGTGCACCTCTTCGATCTCGAGTTAAGTTGGATGGTGAAGAGATAAAAGTAGCATATGAAAGTCTTCCATATATTTGTTTTTCATGTGGAATTATGGGTCATGATGCTATCATTTACCCAGAAAAGGCCAGCGCGCAGAAAGAGCAACAACAGAATGCACCAAACAATGATGCAGGGACGATGGTATCTAAAGCGGAGATTCTAGTGGCTAACCAGAACCGGACAAAGGTAGTCACTAAGGAGGTTTATAGGCTGTGGATCCAGGTTCAAAGGCGTGTCAGTCGGCCACGAATAAGGAACCAAGATCAAAGGGCTTCTCACCATTAAGGTACTTTGAATCAAATGCGAGGATCTCGTTTCTCAATATTGTCAGCTAATGAAAATTTGGGGGAGGTCAATAACCGTCCACTAGCTGCAAATAACATTGGTCAGATTTCTTAAGTCAATGAAAGGTTAGATTTGGGCCAACAATTGGGCATTAATAAGAAGAACTCTAATAGCCAGGGTTCATTTCTTAACGGGCCCAAAGCTACATCCAGTATTGGCAATAAGGTGAAGGCCGCTGCTATTAATGGGTTGGATGCATCTGGACGAGCAATTAGGTAGGCTAATATAGGGGAGATTTCTTTTTCAGTTGCTAGGGTACAACCCATGCAACGTACAAAAGATAAACATGTTGCCATGAGTATTCCCTCGCAAAAGGAGGTGGTCTGTGGGACAAACTCGTTTATGCTTAGGGATGAGGAGGATATGGATTATGGGGATCTAATGGATGGTGAGGAGGAAGTTGCTGATACACCTATATCATGCACCCATAATGAGTTCATGTTACCTCCTACTAAACCTCCAGATCCTAATGAGAAGGAGAATTGGATGGAGGAAGACCATAGAGATCAGGACTCAATTGAAGAGGTGGTGCCTCAAACCCCGGGATGTAGCACGGTTGGTGCAAGACATGATTCTAAGGATATCACTCAGGCTTAAGAGTGTGGTTTTTTTGGTTGTTTAGTGTTTATTTTTATTTGGAATTACCAAGGGGCTGGGGGTGATGACTTTTAGCCTATTTTGAAGAATTTCATTAAGATGCATAATCCTCTTATGGTTGTACTTGTTGAGACAAGACTTAATGGATGTAGAGCCAAGGAAGTTATTAATAATCTAGGTTTTAACTATTCATTTCGGGTTGAAGCAGAGGATTTTACAGGAGGCATTTGGTTGTTGTGGAAATCGGAGTTGGTGGTATCAATGTTGATAGCTCATTGTCAATTTGTGCATACCAACATCGATTATGCTGGGGTTGTTTTTTATTTCATAGTAGTATATATGATTCCACAGTACCATCTTCAGAGTTTCCTTTGGGATAATTTGCAAAAATTGCTCGCCATACTTTTAAGGCTTGGTTGTTAGGTGGCAAGTTTAACGCTAAGTTGAAGGTTTCTGATAAAAGAAGAGGTTCTCAGTCTATGCCAGTGGTTAGCAAGGATTTCAGGAAGTGTGCTCAGTTGTGTTGTTTGCATGATTTAGGTTATGTGGGTGCACAATTTAGTTGGTTTAGGGGTACTATCAGGCGAGGCTAGATAGAGCATTATGTTCCTTATCTTGGTTGTAATCCTTCCCGGATACATCAGTCAATCACTTGTAGTTTTTGGGATTGGATCATAGGCCATTGTTAGTGAAGTTTGGACATAATTCTATTTAGGCTGGCGGAAAAAGGAGTTTTATATTTCAATTTGCGTGGTTGGCTAACGAAAATTTTCCTTTGTTTGTAAAGGAGAATTGGAAATAGGGTTTGAAGGATTTTTGTGGCTCTCTAACAGTTTTCTCCGAGAAGTTGAGTCTTTGGAACAGAACTGTCTTTGGAAATATTTTTCATAGTAAAAGGAGGCTTTTGGCTAGACTGGATGGCATTTAGCAAGCGTTGGAGACTAGAGACTCTGAATCCCTTATTGAGTTAGAGGAGATGCTTAATGGGGATCTTATTTAAGTCCTTTATGAGGAGGAGTTATTTTGGCACCAACAATCCCGTTGTACTTGGATGTTACAAGGAGATCTTAATACTAAGTACTATCATAGAGTCATTATTATAAAGAGGAAGAAGCTACGAGTTGATATGTTGAAGGACAACGCTGGAAATAATGTATCTGATCCGATTTTGTTACGTGCCTTGGAAAAAGATTATTTCAAACATTTGTTTTCAGAGGAGGTTGGTAATGCATGTGTGCTTCCCATTTCAAAAGTATTTCCTAGGCTGTTTAATGACGTTTTGCATAGTCTAGGGGAAACTATTCTTCATGATGAAGTCAAACGAGTCATGTTTGAAATGAACCCAAATAAAGCGTTTGGATTTGATGGCTTTAGTTCTCAGTTCTTTCAAAAGCAATGGGACCAGGTGGGTCAATCTGTGGTAGAGTTTGTCTAGAAAGTATTTAAGCATGAGACATGGGAATCATGTCTAAATCAAACGATTCTCATTTTGATCCCAAAAGTTCCGTCGCCTATGCATATCACTCAATTCAGGCCGATCAGTCTATGCTCTGTGATATACAAGACCATTACAAAGATTGTAGTGAATTGTATGACGCCTTTCTTGGATAATTTGGTGGCTCCTAACAATGCAATTTCGTCCATGGTAGGTTAATTACTGATAACATTATTATTACCCAAGAAGCCATTCATTCGATGAAGAGAAAGAAAGGGCGGATTGGTTTCATTGCAATTAAAGTAGATTTGGATAAAGAATATGACGGACTTCGTTGGGATTTTATTTAGGATACCTTACAAAACGTTGGGTTCCCTGAAGACTTGATCAGATTAACCATGAAATGTGTCTCCTCGGTGTCAATGCAAGTTTGTTGGAATGGAGACCTATCGGAGCATTTTATTCCATCCCAGGGTATTAGGCAAGGTGATCCGCTATAGGCAAGGTGATCTGCTATCTCCTTATCTTTTCGTTCTTTGTATAGAGAGATTGGATGATCTTATTAATTATTCTATTCAACAAGGTGATTGGAAACCAATGTATTTGAGTAGAGGAGGGCTTTGTCTTTCACACTTATTTTTTGCGAATCTTATATTGTTTGCTGAATCTTCAGAGAAGCAAGTGCAAACAGTATCCAAAGTGTTAGAGATTTTTTTTCATACTTCGGGGAAGAAGGTTAGTAATGAGAAAACGTGATTTTTCTCTCCAAGAATGTATCTCGATCTAGAGATCATACATTAAGCCAAATGTTAGGGTTCAAGCATACAAATAATCTTGGAAAATACCTTGGGGGTGTCTTTAATTCATGAATGATCTACGAAGAATACTTATTAGCACATTAGTGATAATGCTCATTGCAAACATGAGGGTTGGAGTGCTAGATGTCTGTCTTTTACTGGGAGAGTAACTTTTACTCAATCAGTCTTGACCTTGCCCATATAAACCATGCAAACAGTTAAACTCCCCAAGCAGTTATGCAATGATCTTGAGAAGCTATTGCGAGATTTTATTTAGGGGTCTAAAGAAGGGAAGAGGAGAATTAATCTTGTCAGTTGGGAATTGGTTTGTTAGCCTAAGAATTTTGGTGATCTGGGCCTTAGACAAGTTCGTTCTAATAATGATTCCATACTTACCAAGCTAGGTTGGATCCTGCTGAGGAATCCTTATGCTTTGTGGGTTCGTATCCTCCAAGCAAAGTACCATTTTGATATTACTAATATCCCTAGGATGCTGACTAGCAATGGAGCATCAACAGTTTGGAAAGGAATTTCGGCAACTTGGCATTTTGTTCTCAAGAGCTCCAAATGGTGGGTTGGGAATGGTTGTATAATAAAATTTTGGCTTGATGCTTGGGTAGGTGATTGGGGTCCTTTTATTCATGTGGCTTTAACTCAAATTCCTGCTGAGATGATTAATGCAAAGATCAAGGACTTTGTTGGAATGAGGGCTGGTTGGAATTGTGATAGCTTTCAACATTTCCTTCCTTCCTCTGTTTGTATGGATATAACTAGCACTGTAGCACCTAGGGAGGAGTTTGGAGAGGACCGGTTAACGTGGGGAGCTTCTCCAAATGGTAATTTCTCTACAGCATCTGCTTATGAACGTATTGAGGATGTTCAGGATAGTGCGGGAAGCAGAATTTGGGATTTGGTGTGGAGTTGGCCAGGTCCTCAAAGGATCAGGTTTTTATGGTTACTGGCTAAGAAGAAGCTCTTGACAAATCAGCAGCAGGTTCTAAGACACCTAACCGATGATATCAGGTGCATCTTTTGTGGTATTCCTGAAACTTGCTTGCATGCCGTAAGGGACTGTCCAAGAGTGTAGTTATTTTGGACTTGTTTTCCTTCCAAGGTGATTAATGCAGCGTTCTTTAATGGTGACAATGCAGAATGGTTGACCAAGAATCTTCTTACTTTTATTGAAGTGCAGGGAATTGCTTGGTCCACTATATTTTGGGTCACATGCTAGTTTCTTTGGTACTGGAGGAACAAATCTTTGTTTGATGATAACTTCTCTTGGCCTAGAGATAGTATTGGTTCTTCTATTGTTTTAGATTACGTCGTTGGGGTTACAAAGGCCGCGTCTATGCTATCTCGTGCAACTAATGAGATTGGTGGTGCAAATATGCGCCATGTGGCTTGGACCAAGCCTAAATAAGGGTGGGTGAAGTTGAACACAGATGGTGGGGTTAATTCTTTTGCTCGTTGTGCTACTGCAGGAGGTTTATTGCGTGATGTATCAAGAGAATGGCTAGCAGGATTTGTTCATAATATTGGTTATTGCTTGCCTTTAATTGCTAAGCTTTGGGAAGTTCATACAGGCCTAGCTCTTACTTGAGACTTGGGTTATTGACGAGTTGAACTCGAAGTGGATTCTTTGGAGGCTATCAACATTTTATCTACTTCGGGTAATTTGAGCTATTGTGGTAGCTCTTTGGGGGTGGCCATTCGAGAGTTATTGGCAAGACCGTAGGAAGTCAGCTTTTATCACATTTATAAAATTAAAAATTATTTTAAAAACTTTAAAAATCTAAATTTTTTAAAATTAAAATTTTTTAAAATTTTAAGAATCATTAAAAGATATTGGTCAGTACTAATAACGTATTGTATCGTAATAAAAACTGGTAGTAAGTTTTATACAATATTTACAATTGGTTAAAATTAAAATTATACTTGTTATCCTAAAAACTATTTAACATTCTAGCTTACACATTCATTACATCATTACTATGTTGAATTAGCTTCTGATTTACACATCCGATAGTAATATTAAAGGTTAAATTACACTAAAAACATTATTAAGAATGAAATTGCGTAATTATACATGAACGCTGCATAACAAAATTTTGAGTACGCCTCTACAACTTGGCAAAAGAACATGATCGGCTCTTGGTGAGCTGATGGCTGCTATCTCATTCCTGTGTTGTATGTACTCCATGAAGAACGATATAGGAAGGAATCTGGCAGATGCTAACAATCTCTTGGATACAGTATGAAGAAATGATCTCGTTGCATTAATCCAAAGTTGACTGGTGGAACAAAAACAAACAATTTGCGTCACTTAAGAGATGGAAGTAGCTTGAAAATGAAAACAGATATGGCCATACTTAAAACATGTCTTGTATTATGGTAAATTTAGTCACTTAGCAAGTAGCCTAAGCAAGCACGTCTCCATGCAATGCCAGCCCGAGTTTGGCTCAATGTCAGAAAATGACAGATGAACGAGATACGTATTAATAGCATCTACATGAGGCATGTGCAAGTTGTGGTCATTTCTTCTGATGAGACACAGAGTTTGGGACCACTTAGCGTGGACGTGCGTCGCAGCTTTCTCGTCAGCTAGCCACTCTTAGCTTTATCTGTGGCAGGGGCATCTTTTCTGCTGGGACCAAAAACTGCACCTCGATTCATCAGGTTTTTGGAGGTCTGCGCATCAGCTACTGCAAGCATTAAGACTCTTCACAATCGGGTTCTTGTTCTTTTTGTTTCATGTCGTGGAAAAGTTGATCTTGATCTAGTATTCCTCTGCATATGCAGTCTCAATCGAAGTAATAACCTGGCACCTTCGTCCATTCAACATAGTATTATCCAAAAACAAAAAGCTTGCTCGTTGTCGTGATGACAGAACAAAATGCCATCAATAGTTAGTCTCTGGACCACGACATGTATTTGGATACACTTACTACTCACGCCATTGTACGAAAGGGTGCATTAAACAGAATCCGCTGAAATTTTTTACCCATACGAAGAATTAATTTCTTGTTCGTTGGATCGCGACTTTCCGTTCTAGCAATTGGCCTTTATTTTTGACCAAAATTGGTGATTTGGCTGGGTTAGAAAGCCTCGAAGGCTAAGGTCACATTCTACTTCTAAAGTTATCAAGTGTACTCTTATACATTTTATCCGTCTCTTTTCTATTCCCATCTATTTATATCTTTCATGTTTAAATTTAATATAACTATTATAATTCTTCCCCATTTTGCTTTATTGCGAGATTTTAGATTGAATGGGATGGTAATGAAATAACTACTATAATTCTATATTTTTTCTGAAGGACAATTCTTGTTTTCCTTCGACAGAATATTTGATTAGAACACTTTCCTTGTAACATGAATACATGAGGAAGATTTAAGACTTAAAAAAACCATATAGGTGCATGGCTTTCACTTTCTTTTCTTTTCTATGACTTTCATAGGATTCGAAATTGGGTTCTTGATACCTAGAACCTGCCATAAAGGTTAAGCTTGGTAGAAGAGTTTCGGTTTCAGCGAAAGGTACACGTTAAAGTTTTTCAGGTCGTACAATTTGTTCTACCATAACGTTTTAAGTTGGAGAAATGAGGAATCTTTGCTAATATGGTTTAACGTTGGGCTAACTTATTAATGTTTAAGTTTAATTTAATAATTTTGATCATTTATTCGGTTTGTGATAGACTTATTAGATTAATTATAATAAATGTATATAAGTCTTTTCTTGACCTATTAAGATTTACAATTAACATGAAAGACAACTATAAATAAAAAAAGAGTCCAAAGAGAGAGTAATTTATTTTAAGAACTTACTGTATGTTAATTTCATCAAATTCTTCAATTAATTTATTTTAAGAATTTACTGTACGTTAATTTCATCAAATTCTTTAATTATGTATTATATGCTTTATACTATTAGACTTATGTGTTTAAGATCCTATGATTAATACTCTATTAATACAAAATTAATTCCAATATGTGCCGTCAAAGCAATTTGTTTTTGAACATATTCATAAGAATTTTCTTTATCATTTAGGAACTCGTTCTCTGATATAATTGTCCAGGGCTTTGAATAATATTATTGGTAGAACTATTATTTGTCCCTTAAATTAATTCCTAAATTCTTATAGTCAATAAATGTAATTTAGGGAAGTAAAAATCAATCCCTTGATCAATTCTTACTCATCAATCATTATAAAAGAAAATAATTACTGGAGGTGAGAGGGTGGTAAGATTACCTGATAAAGAAAATAAAGGAAATAATAAAATAAGAGTTCTTAATAAAATAGACCTTGGTTTACAATTGTATCCACCCTCCTTAAAACTACAATTGATCATCATCATAAAATAATTATTTCGTTAATCATATATTTGTTATGATACTATTTATCAATCTTTCTTAAGATTAGTTAATTGAAAATGCGTAATTTAATTAATCCTTATTGCTTGACAACCTTAGATATAATCCACAATTAAATTAACCAATAGTTTAAAAAAAAAAGGCCATCGAAGTAAGATAACTTAACATCCATGATTGCATTTAATCTAGTCAAATGCTTTTCCTAAGAGTAGTAATTTTTGATGTAGTAAATTAAAACTTGTAATTGCTACAAATGATTAAATGAATTGAACTTTTATTTATTCAAACCTTAATCTAGTAAATTATCATTTCAATCGGTAATATAATTATGCATATTAGAAATGAATCAAAATTAATCATGGAAAAGCAAACCAATACATGAACAAATTAAATACTTCTATGATAAGACCTAATTACCTCTCAATCTTCAAAGTTCTAAAAGGGCTTCTACTCCCTTCAACCAAGAGTAAAAAACTTAGCCAACAATGGTCATTTTAACGACTAGCATCTTAAGGACTATTCTAATATTTACTAAAGCGAGGTGGAAAAAAGAGAACTTTTGAGAGGATGGAAAATGTAGTCAGAAGATGGGATACTTTGTTCCTTAACAGTGGTTTTGTTTATAGCCATTTGACCCCATATGAAAATCTTGTTGTTGTGATTCTTTGGATTCTCCAGATCATAACTTCATTGCTTTCCACTTAAATTTGGACAGGATAAGTATTATAACAACTTCAAATACGTTTATTCTCTTACATATTCTAAGTTTGCAATTAAGTTTGGAAATTGCAATGCTTATTGAGTAAGTCCATACGTAAGATTTTGATAGATTGTTTGTCTAGATTTTAGTAATCTAATCTAAATATGCAAAATAAAATGTTTGTTAGCCAAATCTCCTTGATTCACCCTTGATCATTATTGAAATTTCTCCTCATTTTAAAATTTCAAATTTAGATTAAAGACCAACCTTTTTTTTCCAATCAAATGACATCTTCAACCCTTATCCTGCAAAAAAAAAAAAGGTTTTAGCATATTAAGATAAGATTATGAAAGATGTCTTTGAATGCTAAAATTCAGAAAATATTATGACATATCAAATTCTCTCACAATTAATCCTTGCTTGTACCTAAGCAAATGAGAGGCTAACAAAATAAGATACCCAAACCATTTTTTCCAAACCACTTCTCATGAGATTATGCTATGCACACTCCTTAAAATTCAGACCAAAAAAGAGTTAAGCATCAACACATATCTAAGTCGATTTTCACCAGAAAATATGAACAAGGACAATTAAAGACAAACACAGTTAAAAGTATGCCCAAAACCTTGGTAAATTTTCTCATATTCTTTGACACACATGTTTAAGCTAAAGTGTTTAATATCAAAATATTGTCACGAGGAATACACAATTATAAACTTGTACATAAATATGTATCAGCATAAACATGTGAAGGAATGAATAAAAAAGGATATTATTAATAGTTGTATTGAGGCTTGCGTTAAGGGTTAAAACTACATATAGTAATAATACATTCAAACAATGTATAGAGCTATGAATGGAATGCAGCCAAGTACTCCTTTATAGATGTAAATATACTATGACTACGATTATTCTCTTCTTGATTTTTTATTCATAAATCAGTGATACAAAAGTAAGTAGCCATTATACAAAACTAATACAAAATGAGTATTTTGGAAAATAAACTTTAAAGCGAAGTCCTTCTCATTCCCCTAATAACTTTTGAAATAGTTACTAAGATGTGTAGTTAGGTGATAGGATGCATGATAGGTTAGGTTTCTAATGTGGGTTACAAAGAAAGAGATTATAAATGGTTTAAAGGAGCTAAACTAAGGATACTTATGAACAATGTCTCTTAAAGTTAAATGCCTTAAACAAGAAGGCCTTTATCATATTCAAGTCCCAGGCAATCAGGGCAATTCAAGTTGGTTCAATACAAGTTCTAAAGGTTTCCAAATGATAGTAAAGCATATACCAAAGGAAAATGGATAGACAGAAAACGTTTCTATCCTTAAATGCTCATGTGCGCCATAGGTTTCAAACAAATTCACCTAAACCTTATACAATTCTTCATCAATCAATTGTCTCTCTTTATCTAAATGCATACCCTAGCTATTTTAACTTATCAAAGTGTTTAACATTCATCTTAATCAATTTAAGTCTCATTTTGCACATATAGTCTAATTCATTCGAAACAGTTTAGTGAAAATATCTTTGGCAAATCTTATTTCATCAATTTCTAAAAGAATTAAGTGAAAACAATAATTTCAAAGAGAATGTTCAAATAGTCTAAAAACTAAAAATAACATAAAGTCAAAAAACTTATCCCAACCACATACCTATTTAAAGCATTATACTTAAGGCTTAAATTAATGTATAAAAATGGGAAGTAAAAAAGGGGAGCAGAAGAGGCCACTTTATTTTTCTTTGTTCTTAGGATGGTGAAGAAGAACATCAAACTCACGGAGAATTTGGAAAAGGAATTGTGAACCTCTGGTCTAAGAAGAAAGTCATCAGATAATGCTCCAATCTATACAATTTTCTCTCAATCCTTTCTCATCGGGTTGGAATAGCCTGTTAAGCTAATGAAGAGGAAAAGACATTTTTTTTGAATAAGTAAAATTGTATTAATAAATTAAATAGCAAGTTACATATGGGATTAAGAATAACTAATAGGACATGTAGCAGCAACGTTTAGAAGATAAATCTCAGTTACATCCACAACATCGTTTAGAGGCAAACATAATAATTTTAGCTAGTACAATGATAGTGTATGGAACGAGAGTCACAAAAGCTTAATATTGCCATTAGACGAAGAGTTAGGCAAATTTGGAAAGCTTAGAACACGTTTTCTTCCTTTCGTATAATTCCTACCAAATTAGGGCTTGGGAAGATGATTTTCGATTACAGTAGGAGAAGGTTCTACAACCGATGGAAAGAGAGGATATTCAAGAATACACTTCCTATTTCTAGAACTGACGTAGAGGTTAAGGATTGGAGTACTCAGCTTTGACAATCACACTCTATGCATCAAATAAAAAGGACGTCTCTTAGTTAGGTACTGACTTGCAACTTGAGTTGATTTCCTTTTTCAAGAATTTTAGCCTTTGTATGTTAATAGATTCTCCATGATAAGGCTAGATTAGGGAAAACTTGGTCATATCTTATAGAACATAGGAGTTTCTCTCTGATTTCGCCAACTACAAAGAAGAGAACCTCATCTCCTGAGCGATGTGTGTTCTAAAATCTTTTGGTGTTTATCTCTCACCAAATCTCCTTAATGGACGAGGCAAAGGAGATTACATAGATCTGCTTGTTGTAGTTGGAGGTATGATTCACCTTTTGAAACTAGTCTAGAGCTTTCGCAAAAGTGGTGCCAACATTAGATATAAGACACAATTCCTGTATTTTCTCCCATATGAATTGGGAGAAGGGGCAGAGGAAGAAAAGATGATTCCTAGATTCTTCTTCTTAAGAGAAGGGGCAGTGGAAGAAAAGATGATTCCTAGATTCTTCTTCTAACTCACAAAGAACAAAAATAAAGTTAGAGGTAATATGGTGCAGTCTATCCATTATACTTAGCTTATTCAGCACAGTGAGCTAGAGAATAATGGAATAGCTAGGCATGAGAGCCTTGTGCCAAATGATAGGGAACCATGACTGTCTTAGGTGATTCTGATTCTCCCATTTCCTGAATTTCGCAAGTTGGAAGGTATTAGGAGGGAGATTAAGGCATTGAAATGAGTCCTCTCTATCCAAAGGTGGTAATGAGGAGTGATATACTGTAATTCAGTTGGAATATTCCATTAGCCCCTTAGGATGATTTATTTAACTTTCGAGTTGATAAGAAGGCCATTCTAAATCTGAAAAGCTTGAGAAAATCTGAAAAGGGGTCATTTACCCGTCTAATTATTGAACCATAGGAATGTTTTTTCACCATTAACCTTACAAGTCACCGAAGACTGTAAAAGGGGTCTTAACTTTAATAGTTAAATCAAAGACCAAGAAAAGGAGGTTCTAAAAGGGATAGTCCAAAGACTAGAACCTTTAAGTATATAGGTATAAAACTAACGAATCCATAAAGATTGCTTATCCAATAGAATATTCCACAGATTTCTGATCATAGTTGACCTATTAAAGGAGGCAATAGAGATCAAACCTAAGCCCCCTTCTTCCTTCCTTTTACAAACTTCTGACCGTTTCACCTTTGCAAAGTGTTTGTCAGAATTGAGATTTCCTTAAAGAAATCTTCTAAATAGCTTCTCGATGGTTTTGATAACTCCTTTAGCAAGTGAGAAGTTAGAGGACCAGTGGACATGAAGGGAATTGAGTATATATTTAATAAGTTGCAATCTTCCACTAAAAGAAAGAATCTTATTAGTCCACCTACTCAATCTTCTTTGCATTTTTTCTATGAAAGGGAAGCATTCAAAGAATTGTATCCTTTTGGTGGTAATCTGAAGACCCAGATAAGTTAGAGGATCTTGCTTCTTACACATCCCTATAATTGCAAAGATACAACCTTCCATTATAGTGGCACTATTAGCTAGGATGAAATGGCTTTTTGTAAAGTTAACCTCCAATCTTGAATATCTTTGAACAAAGATAGTGTCGAGATGAGTAATTCAATAGATTTACCATGGGCCTTGGAAAAAAGAAATAGGTCATTCGCAAAGCATAAGTTGATAAGCCCTACCCTCTTACATTTACTGTGATATTTCAAGTCCTTACTCGTACTTACCTTCTGCATAATCAATTGTGTAAAGACTTCCAAGCATATGATAAAGAGATAAGGAGAGATAGGATCACCTTGTCTAAGGCCTCTTGCACTCTTAAAGAGATTAGTTGGCCTTCCTGTTGAACCTCGTTTCTAGAGTCCAACTCCGGATATCATAAGATGTGAGCATATTATCCTGTAGGGTTGTTTTAGTAAACTCTCATTAGTCATCATCGGTTCATCTCCATTCTCATAACATCCCAAAAATTTTCCTATTTGATCAATGAATATACGACAATCCATTCTTATGTTTATGTCCTCAAACATCACCTTAACATATCACTCATTTTAGTTTTCACTACTAGGTACATTTTAAGTTCCCTTCAAGCCTAAATGTCTTATAGAAAAGCATTGATGATCCCACAATTTATAACTATACTTGTTTTGGTACATTGGGCATAACTTTCACTAGAGATGTCAGATAAAGGTCGTTGTAAGACGGTTTCGAAGAGGACTTCTAGATCTATAACTTTTATGAAAAGCCTTAAGAGAGATTTTGCCATTTAGATTGTAAAAATCATAAATTTCCGAAAGTGTACAGTATATGTTCGTTAAATTTCTGATCCATAATACAACATTTTGCAAAATCCCAAAATACAAAGGGTGTTTGAACAAATAATACTTGAAATGCGACTAAAGCCTCATGTTTACAATGTCTAGCTTAAAATACAAAAATATGCCTAATCGGAGCAATGCCTTGACTCTTTTTCATTTGATCTCTTGCTTATCACCTGAATATGGGAAAGAGAGTAGGGGTGAGCTTAAAAGCTCGTGGGTAACAAGTTTATAATTAGAAACAACCAAAACCATTGAAAATGCTCAATGTCATAATAATTTTGCATCAAATCCATAAAACACAAATTTCCCAAATTCTCACATTATCAAGTAATTCATAAACACATAGATCATGCATTCATCAAACTTGTCAACACATTTTAAGCATATAATCACATCAGAAATGGTTTGGATATATCCGTAAATAGAACGTACTAACACATTCCTACATAATAGTCTTGTGTAGTCGTGAACAAAATGTATTATCACAATCCCATATAATAGTTTTGCGTAGTCGTAAACATAAGGGAGTCCATGAAGGAGCTCCATGCCATTAGTGGGCAGGCGAGAGAAGCCTTTTATAAAGTCAATGTGCACTTGACATAACATAATGGACTACCACAAACCCATATAAAATGTATTTCACGACTTGAAAACTGATTGCCCAAAAGGCACATTTTGAAACCATTTCCATTTCCATATCCCAATTCACCAATAGAAATTCATATACTAAACATATGGAAATTTCTCAGCCATTCAAAGAGAAATAATGTAATGTTCATAAAAGAATCGAAATCATTTAATGTTCTTAAAATTGAAATGATAGTCATGGCTCATGACTCAATTATAAACAAGAACCTACCTTAAATTCCTTGCTTAAAGACTTGCTAAAAAATGTGTCTCCTCATGCTCCTCTTACCTCTCTTGATTCCCTTAACATTGAAAAAATTCCCAATTCAATAGGAGTTCCAATTTGAGGACCTAAATAAACATATGCATAAAATTGATCCTAGAAAGCTTAAACCCATGCAATTTATAAGCTTTTTGAACTAAAATCATTCCAAAAATCCAAAAGATTAAGTAAGACCTTACCTTGAATCTTCACCAAATGAAGAGTTTCTTAGCTCAAATGAAGCTCTTCTCTTACTCGACCTTTTTCTCTTCTTGAACAACCTCAAAATCTTTCTTGAAGGCTAAGAAAAATTAAAACCTAGCTTATTTTCTCTTCTTGATTTTCTTCTATTCTTCTCTTTGTGTTTTTCTCTCTTCTTCTTCTCACTCAAGTTTTCTCTCTTCTTCAAATGCAAGACAACAATTCTTCTTCCCTTTTGATCCTTAATGATTGTAAAATGTCCAATTTACCCTTCCTTATATGCTTTATGGTCTTTATCCTTAAGTGACTTGCCAATTTTGCCGTGAATACAATCTTACTATCTTAATTCAATTAACCCATATAATAAAATCCTAGTAACCTTGACATAATTATTAACCATGCTTAATTTATTTAAACCTTATAATTTATTTAAACCATGCTTAATTTAATAAGAAAAGAAATTTGGGGGCTAACATTTCTCCCCCTCTTAAAACAATTTTGTCATCAAATTTTTTTTGACTGATCAATATGCAGGGGTATGTCTCCTCATATTAGCAATAATGTCACCTCAAATTCAAGAATCCAATCACATAGTTAGATACTTTACATCAATTACATCAAAAATAATGCATACGCTCTCAATAGCATATTTTACATTTTATGCTTGTGTCTCTGTCAGGAATAGGACTCCAATACTCACTTTTGAATCATTACATATTCATGTCTGATTTATTCTTTCATTGATCATTCTTAATATAAATTATCTGATCTGCTTAACCTAATTTAGTGAAATTCTTCTTTGAAAGAAGATTTCTTGCTATTATCATCTATACTATTTATGCAATCTTTATCAATCAACTATTATCATCATCGCATTATCATCCATTCTTAATATCTCAAGAAGACCAATTTCTACTATTCATAAAATCTTAATAAGATCAATCTTTGCCATAACTTATATGATTAGAATATCCTTTGTAATAAGGCTCAGTGAAGCGTTAACCAGATTCATTTACTCTTATACCTTGGTATATACCATCAAGATCATTGCACCTTATCTAGAGATGTATTTATAACAATTCACTAATTAATAAATTATGCTAAGGATACCTTAATTTCATTTAATTTTGACAATACTTCTCCATTTTCACATGTCCTCAATCGTGGGGACTATGCTACGATTGTGCCCTCCTTCCTTTTCCTCGAATTCATCACTCATTGTATCATCATCAACAATCTCAATCTATCCCCGATTGATAATTATAAGCATTTTCATGTGTTACTCTAGTTTCTCTTAGACTTTAAACTATGGAAACTATGACTAACAAATATCCAATAAGTCATAGATTGCTTCCTATATCATCTCCACACATATAATACATATGTGCTC
>JANSVA010000217.1:15021346-15034513 GCA_025504915.1 Erythroxylum reticulatum
CTATCATTCATCTCATCTTCCAATTATCCTTTATTACATCTTACATATGTATATTCGCAATCAATTCAAAATTATAGGTGTATAATCATCATGAAATTCTAATCTCAATTCCAATAACACATTCTTGTGGCGGATCGTAACTCTTGTCATATTAAACAAACAACCATTTCAGTTCTAAGTTCATTCTCATAAGATCATAATAAAATTTTGTTTTCATCTAACTTTGCTTATAAACTTTAAATCTTGTCATTTCTACCATATCCCTATTTTCCTCAATCAATCCATGACAATATATTTACATCTATTTCACATTCGAGGATATATCACCACAGTATAATATTGATGTCATATTTAATAATGCATCCCCCAATACAAATACATTGAATCATGATCTATCATATTTACCTTTGTACTATTTCTCATTTCTATTTATCCATAACTTTTATTTTCCCATATCATAAAAGAGTATCATTTTTCACTAATTCTATCAGCTCAAATTCTTAACAATTGCTCATGCGTGTGACTCATATACATGGGACTTAGGTTAAGGATCAGTTGCTGTTGCACGCTAATATATGTCAGTCAAGAGTGCATGCAACTTGATACATATTTCCAAAAATGCCCATGTAAAATACTCAACCTAGAGTTGCTCTGATACCATAAGATGTTGAACCCCATTTCTAGAGTCCAACTCTTACTCTGATACCATAAGATGTTGGACCCCATTTTCAGAGCCCAACTCTGGATATCATAAGACATGAGCATATTATCCTGTAAGGCTGTTTCAATGAACTCTCATTAGCCATCATCGGTTCATCTTCATTCTCATAACATCTAAAAAATTTTTCTATTTGATCAATGGATATACAATAATCCATTCTTATGTTTATATCCTCAAACATCACCTTAACATATCAGTCATTTGTGTTTTCGCTACTATGTACATTTCAAGTTCCCTTCAAGCCTAAATGTCTTATAGAAAAGCATCAATGAGCCCACAATTTATAACTGTAACTATTTTGGGACATTAGGCATAACTTTCACTAAAGATGTCGGATTAAGGTCATTATAGGATAGTTTGGAAAAGGACTTAAAGATATATAACTTTTATGAAGACCCCAACGAGAGATTTTTCCATCTAGAGGGTCAAAATAGTGAATTTCTGAAAGTGCACCTCCACCTAATGGACATACTTGGGCTCTGGGGTGTCTTCCAGACCCGTGAAGGTCCGTTTAATGGACCTAATGTCTATTTAATGGATATGAACTGGGTTGGGGACATTTTCAAGAAGGTTTGTTTAACAGACCTAAAGTCCGTCCAATGGACATAAGTGAAACATAAGCCCTTTCAAAGCATTCCCAATGGTTCCTACATCCATTCTAACATCACATTCACTCAAAATCTTCCCAAATGCAACTCTTCTAGTACAATATCACTTCATATTAACTCAACTACCAATTTTATTTCATTAAACTCTTAAATCTCAACTCCAATGATTCATCATGCACAACTAATTCTCATTATTCACTATAGTTGTCCCGTATACATCCAGTGCAGCATTACTAACTTATAAAGAACATATCTCTCAACTCTGATATCCAAAGATTTCATACTTTATATCATTGGAAAGCTAGAAAAATAAACTAAAACTTCCAAGAGACAAATTTTTCTAATTCAACCTAGATCAACACAATTTTTCCGCTGAAGTCATAACACAAATTTTTACACCTATGAAAGCTTGAAAATGCAATGTACAAACTTTGAGAGTCATGAACAAAAATGCAATTATATTTCATTATCATCAAAAGATAAGGGTTTTACAAAGCTTCAATGGGAATTCTGAGCCATAATACAACATTTCACAAAATCCCAAAATACAAAGGGTATTTGAACAAATAATACTGGAAATGCGACTAAAGCCTCATGTTTACAAAGTCTAGCTTAAAATACAAAAATATGCCTAATCGGAGCGATGCCTTAACTCTCTTTCACTCGATCTCTTGCTCATCACCTGAATATGGAAAGGAGAGTAGGGGTGAGCTTAAAAGCTCGTGGGTAATAAGTTTATAATTAGAAACAAGCAAAACCATTAAAAATGCTCAATGTCATAATAATTTTGCATCAAATCCATAAAACACATATTCCAAATTCTCATATTATCAAGCAATTCATAAACACATAAATCATGCATTCATCAAACTTGTCAATACATTCTAATCACATAATCACATCATAAATGGTTTGGGTAGGTTTGTAAACAGAACGTACTAACACATTCCTACATAGTGGTTTTGTGTAGTCGTGAACAGAACGTACTATTGCAATCCCACATAATAGTTTTGCATAGTTGCAAACATGAAGGAGTCCATGAAAGAGCTCCATGCCACTAGCGGGCAGGTGGGAGAAGCCTTTTATAAAGTTAAAATGCACTTGACCTAACAAAACAGACTACCACAAACCGACATAACATGTATTTCATGACTTAAAACAGATTGCCCAAAAGGCACATTTTGAATCCATGTTTTTCATGAGAATGAATTATTTCGAAAACCATTTCTATTTCCATTTCACAATTCATCAACAAAAATTCATATTCTAAACATATGGCAATTTCTCAATCATTTAAGGAGAAATAATGTAATGTTTGTAAAACAATTGAAATCATTTAATGTTCTTAAATATGAAATGATAGTCATGGCTCATTACTCAATTATAGTCATGAAACCACCTTGAATTGCTTGCTTAAAGACTTGCTAAAAAATGCCTCTCCTCTTGCCTCTCTTGATTCCCTTAACATTGAAAAAATTCCCAATTCAATAGGAATTCCAATTTGAGGACCCAAACAAACATATGCATAAAATTGATCATAGAAAGCTTAAACCCATGCATTTCCTAAGCTTCTTGAACTAAAATCCTTCTAAAAATCCAAAAGATTAAGTAAGACCTTACCTTGAATCTTTATCAAATGAAAAGTTTCTTGGCTCTAATGCAAGCTCTTCTATTCCTCTACCTTTTTCTCTTCTTGAACAAGCTCAAAATCTCTCTTGAAGGCTAAGAAAAATTGAAACCTAGCTTGTCTTCTCTTCTTTCTCTCCTTCTCTTCTTCTCTTCGTAGTTTTCTCTCTTCTTCTTCTCACTTGTGTTTTCTCTCTTCTTCAAATGCAAGATGACAATTCTTCTTCCCTTTTTACCCTTAATGACTGTAAAATGTCCATTTTACCCTTTAAGTGACTTGCCAGTTTTGCCCTTGATACAATCTTACTACCTTAATTCAATTAACCCATGTGATAAAATCGTACTAACCTTGACATAATTATTAATTCTAAAAGTTTTTATCCATCAAAACCTTATAATTTATTTAAACCATGCTTAATTCAGTAAGAAAAGAAATTTGGGGGCTAACACTTCCATTAACCAAAATGGAGTATGATGGAGTGGTTATACATGCCTCATCCTATTTAACAACTTATGAGGGAAATCCAAAAGACCGAGCGTCTATAGGATAAAATTCCATTCTACATGATTAAATGCATTCTTGAAGTCCACTTTAGGAGGATTATTGTTTCTTTGATACCCTTTCATAAATTCATGGATAATGGAGATATTATCCCCAATCCATCTTCCATGCAAGAAGGCACTTTGATTATCTGAGATCAGGGAATCCAATATTGCCTTCAACCTATTTGCTAGAATTTTAAAGATTACCTTGTAGAGGAAATTGGTCTATGCAATAGGACTATAATCATTCCATGAGGAAGAACAAGAGGATTTAGGAATCAATCAAATATAAGTTTTGTTAATCTCTTTAAGAAGCACACCCCTAGAGAAAGATTCTAGAATGAGATTCTTAACTATAGGGCCAGTGTCCTGCCATGTTTTTTGAAAGAAATATCCATTAAATCCATTAGGACTAGGAGCTCTATTAGGCTGAATTTGGAACACAACCCCCTCGATTTCTCTATCCTCTACTAGTTTAATGAGCGTTGCAGCTTGCTCCTGTGAGATTTTAGTATGAATGATGGAGCAAAGACCGGTAAGAGTGGCCTAGGAACGGGTAGAAACATAGGAGCTCTTAAAGTATCTCTCAGTTTCCTTTAGGAGGTCTTCTTATGGGAGATTTCAACTCCATCTTGTAACTGGAAAGAAAAGATCCTATTATAATTCCTTCTATCTAAAATGGAGTTAAAGAAGAATTTAGAGCACCTTTCTCCTTCGATTAGCCAATGGACCTTGGCTCTTTGTTCCATTATATTATTGAGATCCCTGGCTTTGGATAAATAAGATATCAAAAGGGTCTTCTCAGTGTTCAATAAGATAGGATTTGAAGGATAAAAAACAAGCTTAGCCTGAATAGATTCCCACTCTGCTCTAGCTGTGGTAACAACTTGTTGTGTTGACATCGTTCTTCTGCTCATTATAGATTTCATCTCCATCTTAATAGCCTTTAGCTTCTAGGTACACTTAAATTGGTGTATGCCTTCGACTAAGATCTCCAAGCCCTTCTGAAGAGTTTCAAAAAAACCATCATCATCTAAAAAAAAATTATTAAACCTGAAAGGACCTCTTTGGCCTTGATGATGGAGTATAATCTCAATTTGCATAGGTGTATAATCAGAAAATAGAGGATCCATGAATGTAGAGACACTATTAGGAAACTGAGTGAGCCATTCTCTATTTACCATAGTATGATTCAGTTTCTTCCTTAAAACCCATCTAGTAGATTGCTTATTACTCCATGTGTAGAAGTGGCCATGGGATGTAAGGTCAAGAATATCCAATTTACTCACACATTCATGAAAGTCAATTGAGAAATTCCTGAAACTAAGGTTTCCATCAGCTTCAATTCTATATAACGTAGAATTGAAGTCGCCACATAGAAGCCAAGGGCTATTTACAACCTTCCGAGCTCATATAAACTTTCCCATAGAAGCTTCCTTTGGAATACATGATTGGTACCATAGATGAAAGAAAAAAATTTCAATATTTTCCTGAATGGGTTTCCATTTCAGGTGCATAACTTGCATTTCAGTAACAAAAACATAGACATCCACCAATGCAGGATCATAACCAATAATGATTCTCTCATAGACATGAGCATGATGATTAGAAATAAATTTCCATATAGAGCCCAATTTATTCATTAATCTAAGATTCACAGATCTGATATTTTGGTTTTAAAAAGAGCAAAAATCTATAGATTTGTGCTATAGAAAAAATCCCTTAAAACTAAGAGCTTTTTAGGGTAGTTAATCCCCCTCACATTCCATGTAAAGACTTTTATAATCAAAAAGTGATGTTTTTGGAGCTTTTACCTTTGCTACTATTGGATTTCCCTTTTATAGCTATCAGAAATTCCCCAACAATAAGGCCATCATCCTTTTTATCCTCAATAGGAGAAGAAGTGGTAACCAACTTCTCTTAATTTTTAGAGATATCAATAGAGATACCTAAGGGTTCAGCCACATGAGTATCATCATTCTTGTCAGCAAGAGTACTATCAACTATAACAGAGTCTCCCTTAACAATATATGTTTTACCACTATCTGCTTTAACAGATTCCCTTGGCCCATCAATTGGAAAGTCATCTTCACCATTTTGACCAGTTAAGTTTGTGCTCAGTACTGATACCTTGGGCAGTCCATCATCTTAGTATATGCTTTTTTCATCTATTAGCTCCTTATAATCACCTTTCTGTAAGGTTTTACTCATAGGAAGCCATTGTTTACCTATAGAATTAAATGAGGGCTTCCACTGATATTGAACTGTCACTTAATCCTCTTATAGAGATCCATCAAGTCCCAATCTTATAATTGGGATAGATTCAGGAAGCTAGTTAGATAGATCCATGTTGATACATATCCGAGCATAGCCCGACCTCTTCGTATTTGCATTATATCATCTAAACACAGGGTTTGCCTAGATAACTACCAATCTTGCTCAGACCTTTAGTATTCTAATATTCAAGGGGAACATTATAGAGATTTACCCACATTGGAGCAGGTCTTTTTTGTTGCAATCGATCTCAAAACTTGGCTACCAAGGTTATAGGAAAAGTGGAAAATTTGACACATGCCATGACCCTTCTTCCATTGTCTTGAGTGCTTAAGATTTAGAAGAAAATATGAACAATATATATTTATCTTCTGCTATAACTGCTTCAATAAAACCTTTATTTCTCCATATAGATTGTGACCATTTTTGAATAATAGAAAATGTCGGTCTTTTATCCCAAAAGAACCCTATGAGGGAGTTCTCCTAGGATTTGATGCCTTCTTACAGAACTTCCAGATACGGGGATACAACAGTGTGACCAACATTAGTCATAGGTGGACAAAAGTGCAGAGAAAGTTCTAAGGAACTACCTACCACTTGCTTCCAAGTTCTCCTTGCTAGTATTGAACTAGTCGATGAAGAGGGTGGCAAAGGTTGGGTTAAAGTAGAGGAGGGGAGTGCAGGCAGAGTTGAAGGAGATGGTAGGAGAGGAGAGTGAGAAGTCAGTTCAACAGAAAAGGTGGAGGTTAAAGGTGAAGAGTTGTGAGCTTTCAGTGCAACAACTAGGTTTGAAGGAAAGGGTAAAGGAGGAAAAATCCTCTATCGAGTTGTTTTATTGTGTAATAGGTTGGGGGGATAGTGGTATCTGCATAAGTAATAGTTTTTGATAAGTAGGAAAAGTGGAAAGGTGCAGATGCCAAATAAGGGGATAAAAGAGGGAGGGAGGGAGGAAAAAAAGAGAAAGACCTTATTGCCCTAGCTTGTCAATCAGAGAACACAAGGATGATAAAAAAAAACTGAAAGAGAGGGCGGTTTGAGGATGTAGAAGGATCTCAGGGAAGAAGGGAAGGATGAAAGGATCATTTCAAAACTATGAAAAGGTTAAGAAGTGTGAATAGGAAGGAGGAGTAAGGATGCTAAAGCTTAGAGAGAAGACAGAGAGCCTCTCTGTAAGTCATTTCTTGTATGCATGATGCATTACACACATGTAAAGGACTTCTCAAATAAATCTTTTTATGGGTTGGTATCTGAATGTTTTACAACTAAAGGTCTATTGTATTGGAATGTCCTAGAAGACATAACAGTTAGACCAAGTGGAATAAAATTGAAACTATTGCCAAATTGTTTTCTGATGATTTCCATCCTAGCTAAATAATTTAGATTGACAGGTTCCATCTCACAAGCAATATGCATATCAATATTAGACAAATCAAGAAAATCCAAATTAATGACTAGCTGAGTAATGTGTGATCATCAACTAATAACCTAAGTTTATTGTAATATTTTGTTCCATGCACCATAGAAAATAAAACTTGACTTTAGCTAACGTCCCTAAGCTATCTCGTTGTCCTAAAGAGTTGTAGGCTAAAAAACGTTGTAAATATTTTAAAAAGGGATCCTTTATGTATGAACTTTTCAAAGAACTTAGTTTATATGATGTATAATCAATCAATCATTCCTTTCCTAATTCAATTGGTTGAAAAGAGTAATCACATTTTGAATTTATGAAAAAATCCTACTTAGCATCAACCTTAACCTCGTTGCAATATTGAATTTAACAATTGAAAAGAGAATTCCCTTCCCATCATTCTATATTTGATATTCCCCTTTATAAACAAATTAAGGTCAGGCTCATCATTAAATTTAAAGGTTGTATAAAATTCTCGTGTTAGTTTAAAAGAAGTAGGTAATTGCATGTTGACATAGGTATGCAGCTTATTTGATTTACCAAAGATTCAATTTCTTCTTTGATATTTAATTCTTCTAAGGTATGAATATGAGTATACTTATAAGCATAGATTTTTTGTTCACAAAGTTCTTCATACCTTTTATTTATTTTGTTCATTTTGGAAGGTGTTAAAACCTCTAATTTTTGGCCTTCACCTATTTACCAATTATAGTTTCTTCCCCATTTGCATTATAGATATTAATGAGGGACCTTCTTGTCGTTGTTTTGGTTGGGGAGAATCATTTGGTGAACGGGTTAGAAGATGATTTGTATGTGGGTTTTGGTTAGCAGCTTATGCTAGTGGCACCTACATTTTTGGGTAGGTAGATTCCTGGGGTGGCTCTCCATAAATTGTAAACTAATCTTTTAACATGTGCTTAGTTCTTCCTATGATTGTTCTAGCTTAAATTGAAGATGCCAGGATTGATAGATATTAATAGAGAAAAAGGTTTTTGTTACCATTGATTTGGGTATGACTAATTGTGAAAGATGATCCCTATGTATCCTTGTGCTTATGGGTAATTGTATGCCTCTAGTTAATGTTGCTAGAAGATGGTGCTTTAGTTTTGATGATTCTTGGGTGTTGTTGAGGTTGGTATATATTGGGTATGCGATACACTGAAGCAATGTAGTATTAGGGTTTCATATGTTGGACATAGTTATGTCCCTCAAATTACCTCAATGATTACACAAACACATGATTGCAAAGACATACATAATCTTAGGGATGCAGGCATGTATAAGTTTATAGGTTCGTTTCCTTTTGCAGATCAACACCTCTATCTCCATACATTTATGGATAGTTACATGGTCTAAAGGACACAAGCTTGTCCAGTTCCTACATGGTCGTGTATAATTTTATACAGGCATGTATAATTCCACACAAGCATATCATATTAAAACAACATCATGTGATTTTCCATACATTTGCAGATAGTTACACTATCCCTTTCATATGGTCATGTTTAGGTTGACACGGGCATTCCCTTTTTCACACAATCGTGTCCTTTAAAACATCTTGAATCCCTCAATTTCCTTTTTTGGTTCCATCCAATTTTTTCCCCTTTTAGTCCTAAAGGGAAGTAAAACATAAACAAAATTTGAAATAAAAGTCCAAAATGTGACTAAATAAAAAATAAAAGATAAACTTCGGGTGCCTCTTAATAACACTTTTGCTTAATGTCGTTAGCTCAATGGTGTTGTTGTTCATTCTTTAAAATAAATCTGATTTTTTAAATCCATTTCCTCCATTATTATAATGTTTGCATTATGATAGTATGGTTTCAGTTAATGGTCATTATCCTTAAAAACTTTATAGGAAGACATGTTTTGTATTTGAACTACATGTTGTGAAAATACATAGTTATTATAAAGGGTCCAATCCATGGAGACCATAAATTACCCAGAAAGAGCCAAATCTTTGAATGATAAAGCAGAACTTTTTGAGCAACGAAAAATTTCTTCCCAAGCAATGAATTTATCATATGAAGCTTTCAGTCGCTCTTTATAAATTCTTGCATTTTCATAAGACTCTTTACAAATCTCCTCAAGTTCCTAAAGTTGCAATTTTCTATGATTGCCACTTTCATCAAAACTCATATGCCACTGTTTAATAGCCCAAAATGCTTTGTGTTCCAATTCAACATAGGGATGACAAGCCTTTCCATGTACTAACTTATAGGGTGACATACTAATTGGTGTCTTATAAGTTGTTTGATAAGTTCAAAGTGCATCTTTAGGCCACAAGCTCTAATCTTCTTCTCTTTAGTCTAACCCTTTTTTTATGATTGATTTGATTTCTCTGTTTGGAATTATGGCTTTTCCACTTGTTTGTGGATGGTATGATGTACCAAACTTATGAGTCCATACCTATTTCTTTAAAACAAGCTCCACAATTTGGTTGCAAAAATGTTTACCTTAATCACTAATTAAAGCTTATAGAATACTAAACCTACACAAATATTAGATTGAAGAAAACATGCAACTGCTTTGGAATAATCTTTTTAGGTGGCTTTTTCTTCCAACCATTTCACCACATAATTGAAAGCTAATAAAATGTAAACAAATTTAGAAAGAGAGGAAAAAGGACTTATGAAATCAATGCCCCAAATGTTAAAATTTTCACAAACAAAAAGCAGAATTTATGGCATCTCATTCTTTTAAGTGATAGTTACCTATTCTTTGACTTTACTTAACATGTGTTTAATTGTTCATATATTTAATTATTTATACTTAGCGATTATTAACATGAAAATTCTTAAGATACTCATTTTAATTCATATATGATTTTAGGTATAATTTGGAAGCAAAGAAATTAAAGTGAGTTGAAAGCGTGATATGTGGGTTATTTTTTGAAGATTTATTTTTGCTTGTCTTCGTGGAGCAAAACGTGAAAAGCAATGAAGAGTGGGCTTCCTTTGACAAGTGTCCCACTGACTTGACAAGAAAAGACAAAAAAACATTTAAAGAGCTTGCAAAAATGACACGGAGGATGAACCTTTTAAAAGAGAAGAACAAAAGCAAAATGTGAAAATCAGTAGAGTGGAACGCATGCTGTGCGTTTTATTCAAAATGCACAGTAAAAGGAGAAAAACGTGGAGTTACCCAGCGGCAGAAGGATTTAAGAAGGAGTAACTAACTTAAATTGTCTAATCGATATACAGTGCAAGAGTTGGGGGAGTGAGGCGTGAAAGCAACAATAGCATAGGCGCAAGTGTGCTGCCGTTAGTGCGGTTTGCTGGCGTGACTGCGTGGAACACTACAGGGACACAACATTAGATGCTACAGGAATAAGATGGCATTGTGAGGTGAAGCAGATGAGGAGCACGCAGATAGGAGTCCAGTGAGCAATAGCATGGTCCATTAAATCATAATTGGCAAATCTAAGTAACATTAAGGTGCTACAGTAGAGGGCTGTGCAAGAGGCAAAACCAATGGGTTTTTGTCTAGGGATTGGAATGGGGGCTGAACCATTTTTTTGGGAAAGACTTATGAAGGGCTAGGCATCCTGACACCAGTTCGGAGGCGATATCAATACTGATGACCCGGGTTAAGTATTTTTATTATTTTGTTGTTTCTTTCTCTCATTAGAAATTGATTGTGTTATTCTATGTTAATTGATTGGAGTTTTATGTATGGATAATCATATTTTCGTTATTATTTGGTTATTTATGTATGAACCCGTTGGGTATTGTGAATTGATAATTTTAATGCATTCATTGAATCATTAATTTCAAACCCATTGCTAGAATTTTGATATAATCCGTAATTGTTATTTTGAAATTCATGTGTAGTGACTAATAATTCGTAATCATTAGGGATAACATGACCTAGGTTAAATGATGCATTGCAAGTTATTGTTACCTTGATTAATCGGTTTTCCTAATTCGTAATGCTACTTCCTAATTAAATCTAGAGATCATATCCTAGGTTGTTTGGTGGTTAAGTTTAATTAACGAGCGTATCTTGATTAAACAAAACCTAAGGAAAAATTCGGGTTAATCATTAACTCACGATCAATAGTTGCTAGGAGAGGTTAAAGGATAACAAATTAATAAAATATACTTAGTCAGGGTATACGTCGAGATTGAACTAAAGAACCGGGTCCCTATCGAATTCCCCACTTTTATCATTTTCTTGCATGTTTTCTTTAATTTGTTTTTATTAGTTAGTTTCATTTTGTTTTCTTCTTTCAAAATCCAAAAACCCCCCGTTGAACATAAACAGGGGTTAAGTTCATTTCATAAACTTTAGACACACTCTCTGTGGGATCAACCTAGACTCTCCACTGCTATAGTAGTAGGTCTAATTATTTTATTTTAACTAGCATAACAACGCGCGGTCAAATTTTGGTGCCGTTGCCAGGGAGTGTGGTGTTTTAGTTTTAGTTTGTAATTTAATTGATGTTTTGTATATATTTGTTCGTAATTAATTTCTTTTCTGTTATTTGCTGATATTTTAAATTTTTTATGTTGTGTTTGAAAATTTTTTTTGATATGGACGGAAGTAATTTCTTTTATAACTTATATTCTCAATCCTATAACAATGTTTGGACTGATCAACCTAACTTTTGTTATGGATGGGATAATCACCAGAATTACTTCCATGATAGTCTACAGGACGCACCACAATTCTTGTACAGACCATAAGCTTCCTATCACGACTCCGGTCCATCTCTAGAATAGTTGGTTTTGCAATTGCAGGAGAATATTTTACAATTCCAAAAGGATGGAGGGTAATTTCCAAGAAACACATGGTCTAATGCCCAAGATTTGGAGAGCTAATATGATTCAGTTGCATCTTTAGAAGAACTTATTAATAATATTTTTGCTAACAATTTAAACTATCTACAGGATATGCAGCAATTACAACAAAATATGCAACAGAAATTGCAAGAATTCTGATAAGAGACAAAAGTAAGCCAATAGAGGACGAAACACCTATTGGCTCAGAGGACAATAAGTCTTGATCACCTACAATCACAAAACGAAGAGGAGCAGCCGTATCAACCCAAAGTGTACCCAATTGAAGTTTGCGCAGAAACATTGTAAATTGACGAGGAGCTTCAGAATTTTGAGGTCAACCCTCAATGAATTGTTTGTGTTGAAGAAGTGGAGAAGGAGCTCAAAGTTGAAAATGACTCATCTTTTAGCTCGAAGGTAAGTATTAAGTCTATGATTATTTTTGAAACTAACTCTTTATCTTTACATAACAGATTGAGGGAGTTAAACGATAAATAAAAAGGTGAAGAGATGTTCAAAATATTTCTATAGTGTATGGACTCGGTTGGGATTGAGGAGTTGAGGATAAGAAAGATGCTAAAGGAGGATTATGATCAAATAAGGCCCTATCCGGAACTATCTCGATTGGAGGAGCCACATGTGATACCCAAAGATCACAATTTTGTCACGTGAGGAGAAGAAGGAGTCGAGCTAGCGATCCTAAACCAAGGCGCTTCTTGGGAGGCAACCCAAGGGAAGTAAATTTCTTTTCCTTTACATTTCTGCGTTATTCTTTACATGCATGTGTGTTTTTGAATTTGTTTGTTTTACTTGTTTTTAAGTTTTCAATCAAAATGAGAGAGAATAAAACACATTAAACAACATTTTCTCGTTTTCTATTGCTTATAGGATTATATAATCATGATTAGAGTGTGGATTGACTAAAGAATTTCATAGCAACTTTAGCATGTAGTTTTACCCTTGTGATTGGTCAATATGCATTGTCTTTAAAAGAGTAGTGACTAATCGTAGACAAAGTCGATGAGATTTTGAGTCGTATTTGACTGGCACATCCATATCAGTCTCATTGTCTTATGATAATATGTGACCTTCGTGACATTTATATTTCGATTTTGCGTCGAATTTCTATTTGAGACCACATTTTTATCACATGTATTAACATGGATATGATTAGGCATTCTTTGTTTTTCATAAACTACATTAGAC
>JANSVA010000217.1:15034613-15049467 GCA_025504915.1 Erythroxylum reticulatum
ATTTTTATCACATGTATTAACATGGATATGATTAGGCATTCTTTGTTTTTCATAAACTACATTAGCCAAATAACCTACCTATTGACATTATTTATCCCTTGATAACCCTTTTGAGCTTTAGCCTTTCTTTTTGTATAAACCACAATTTATGCTTTTACACTTAACCAAATGTACTACCCAAGTTAAGAAGCTAGTGGAACATTTGTGATTGTTGAGTTTGTGGATGTACAAAATTCTAAGTGTGGGGGTGTACACATGTGAGGGTTGGTTATAATATTGAGATGTTATTTTATGTTTTATTATTGAAATTCCCATGTTGATGTAGTTTATTTTAATTTTTTATAAGGAAAAGAAAGAAAAAGAAAAAAAGAAAAAAATGGAAAAGAAAAGAAAATGAAAAAAGAAAAGAAGAGAAAAAGAGAAAAAAGAAAAGACAAGAAAAAAGAAAAAAGAAAAAATGAAAAAATGAAAAAATGAAAAAATTGTTTAAAATAAATGTATCAAGGAAGAATTGCGTATGTGTTGAAAAGTTTTTTTATGGTTTATGCATCTTCCTGGAGTTGTAAGGATATGTTATTTGAGCATGTTGAATATGAGGTAGATGTTGGCTTGGAAGGTTCACTCTTGTGATTTCATTAGCATAAATTGTATGAGTGATTCCTTCAGATTAGTATATGCTTCATGTGATTTGTGTGTGAGAGCTGAATGGGGTTGTGAAATATAAGTGATGCATTTGTCATAGTTGACGGTACCCAGTTTTTGATGAGTGTTGCTTTTTTTCACTAGCTTTGATGACTTTCATGCTACATAACTCAAATACATCTCACCTTACCTTTGCCCACATTACAACTCTAAAAAGTCCTTTGATTCGTGATTTTGTATTTGAATTTTAGTGGTGGAGAAATGAAATAATATTCAAGGTTGTGGATTGTCTTGATCATGAATGGTGTTGAGTGTACCCATTGATATATTTTAATTAAACACATTGTCCGAGTCTACCATTGGATTGCTCAGTTTTTGAAGATATTGAACGTTGATTGATCATGAGTAAAAGCTTGGAATGTTGATTTCTTACTATAATTTTTTAAAGTTATTCATCTTTGCTTGTGATTATATATTCTTAGAAAATATGAGAATTGAGTAAATGTTTTAAGTCTTTGAGCTTAATTTGGATGTTTTACCCGAGGACGATCAAAAGCTAAGTGTTGAGGAAATTGACATGTGTTTAGTTGTTGATATATTTAATTATTTATACTTAGCGATTATTAAGATGAAAATGCTTAAGATACTCACTTTAATTCATATATGATATTAGGTACAATTTGGAAGCAAAGAAATTAAAGTGAGTCGAAAGCATGATATATGAGTCATTTTTTGAAGATTTATTTTTGCTTGTCTTCACAGAGCAAAACGTGAAAAGCAATGAATAATGGGCTTCCTTTGACAATTGTCCCGTTAACTTGACAAGAAAAGACAAAAAAAACCTTTAAAGAGCTTGAAAAAACGACATGGAGGATGCAAGTTTTAAAAGAGAAGAACAAAAGCAAAATGGAAAATTAGTAGAGTGGAATGCATGCTGTGCCTTTTATTCAAAACGCACAGTAAAAGGAGAAAAACGTGGAGTGACCCAGTGGCAGAAGGATTTAAGGAGTAGCAAACTTAAATTGTCCAATCGATATAAAGTGCAGCAGCTAGGGGAGTGACGCGTGAAAGCAGCAACGGCACATGCGCAGATGTGCTGCGGCTAGTGCAGCTGCGTGGAACGCTACAGGGACGCAACATCAGACGCTACAGGAATAAGGCGGCATTGCGGGGTGAAACAGACGAGGAGCACGCAGATAGGAGTCTAGTGAGCAGTAGCATGGTCCGTTAAATCTTAATTGTCAAATCAAGTAATAGTGAGGTGCTACAGTAGAGGGTTGCACAAGAGGCAAAACCAAAGGGTTTTTGGCTAGGGATTGGAATGGGGGATGAACCATTTTTTCAGGAAAGACTCATAAAGGGCTAGGCATCCCGACACCGGTTCGGAGGTGATATCGATGCCAATGACTTGGGTTAAGTATTTTTTATTATTTTGTTGTTTCTTTCTCTTATTAGGAATTGATTGTGTTATCCTATGTTAATTGATTTGGGTTTTGTGTATGGATAATCAGATTTTCATTATTGTTCGATTATTTCTGTATGAACCCGTTGGGTATTGTGAATTGATGATTTTAATGCATTCATTGAATCGTTAATTTCAAACCCATTGCTAGAATTTCGATATAATCCGTAATTGTTATGTTGAAATTCATATGTAGTGACTAATGATTCGTAATCATTAGGGATAACATGACTTAGGTTAAATGATGCATCGTATGTGATTGTTGCCTTAATTAATTGGTTTTCCTAATTTGTAATGCTACTGCCTAATTAAATCTAGAGATCGTATCCTAGGTTGTTCGGTGGTTACGTTTAATTAACAATTGTATCTTGATTAAACAAAATCTAAGGGAAAATTCGGGTTAATTATTAACCCACGATTAATAGTTGCTAGGAGAGGTTAAAGAACAACAAATTTCTAAAATATGCTTAGTCAGAGTGTAGGTCGAGATTGAACCAAAGAACCGGGTCCCTACCGAATTCCCCATTTTTATCATTTTTTCATGTTTTCTTTAATTTGTTTTTATTAGTTAGTTTCATTTTGTTTTCTTCTTTCAAAATCCAAACCCCCCCTAAACACCGGTTAATTTCATTTCATAAACTTTATACACACTCTCTGTGAGATCGACCTAGACTCACCACTGCTATAGTAGTAGGTCTAGTTATTTTATTTTAACTAGCCCAACGATGCACGTTCATCACTCATAAGCTTTACAAAAACATGTAAGCATCTAGAAATAATAAAGGTAATAGAGATCGCATTCTAAAATCTTTCTTATTTTTTGTTTAGTATCAAAATGTCCTTTGGAAGTACAAGAATGATATAATGTGAGGATATATGAGATTTCATTTTTAGGTAACATTTTCATATTGCCTAATTGGAGCAATGCTTCCACAAATATAGATCATCTTATATATAATACTTAGCATCACTTTTGATCTTATCCCTTTGAGCTTTTGATAAATCTATAGGTAATATATTAGTAGCCAAATAATTTACTATTTTTGTATACTATGGTCATTAGACTCCTGCAAAGAATAGTTGAATCATCTAAGAATTCTTCTCATAAGTCAAAGTTTATGTGAATATGAGACATACGACTTAAATGATCTGCCACTCAATTTTTCCCATCTTTCCTGTCTTTGATTTCCAAATCAATTTTTCTTAGGAATGAAATCCTTTTTATCAATATGGATTTTGCCTCTTTCTTTGACAACAGGTATTTAAAATATTTATGATCAGATAAAACTACGACTTTAGTACCTAGTAAGTGATCAAAAGCAAAAACTACCACTAACAACTCTTTTTCAGTTATTGAGTAATTTCTCTAGGCATCTTTTAAGGTTATAAACGAATAGTAAATAACATAAGGCACTTTCTTCACTTATTATCCTAAAATAGCTCCAACATCTTTGATACTTACATCACACATAATTTTGAATGGTAAAATAATAAGTGCTGAAATTAGCAACTTTTTTTAACTTGTTGAATGCTTCTTTATTGTCATTATTAAGTTCAAAAATAACATATTTCTAGAGTAACTTGCACAATGGAGTTGCTATTTTTGAGAAATCTTTCATGAACCTCTTGTAGAAACATGCATTGCCAAGAAATGAGTGAACTTCTCACATGTTAGCTTAGTAAGGCAAAGGATAAATAACATCTACTTTGGCCTCATCTACTTCAATCCCCCTAAAGGAAACAATATGCCCTCAAACTATACCTTGTCCTACCATATGATGACATTTTCTAAAATTAAGAACGAGGCTAGTTTTCACACATATTTGTAAAATCAAACTCAAAATATGCAAACACTCATTGCAAAAGCATTAAAAAAAAGATCATCCATAAAAATTTCAATGATCAGCTATACGTAATTTGAGAATATGCTCACCATACATCTTTGAAAATTAGTGGGTTCATTACAAGTGTCGAAAGGCATTTGCCTATATAAAAAAGTTTCAAAAGGACAATTGAAAGCCATCTTCTCTTAATTTTTAGGAGCAATTATGATTTGAAAGTACCCTAGAAAACCATTGAGAAAATAGTAAAATGTTTTACCAACTAATCTATTTAACATCTGATTAATAAATAGGAGAGGGAAATGGTTTTTTTAGTGAATGTATTTAATTTACTATAGTCGTTATAAACTTGCCATCCGTTTTAGACCTAAGTGGGAACTAAGTCTTCATCCTGAGTGGTGACAATTGTAATTCTTGTCTTTTTTTTAACTATTTGTATAGGGCTACCTATATATGAAATTAGGTAGATTATCCTAGCTTGAAAGAGGTTTAAATTTCTTTCTTCACTTCTTTTATCATTGAGGGGTATAATCTTTTCTAAGGATACCTTATAGGTTTAGCTTTATCCTCTAAAAGGATTGTGTGAAAATAAGTAGAAGGGTTGATATCTTGCATATCGACTATTGTCCACCAATGGTCTTTTATAAGTTTTTCAAAACCTCACTTATCTCTCCTCCTATATTAAATTCAACTTACCTGAGATTATTACTAGTAAGGTGTCTCCCTCTTCCAGTAACATATATCTTAAGTGTTCTCGTAGTGGTTTTAACTCTTTTTTTGGTGTTTGTAATATTAAAAGGACAAGTTGGTCACCAAGCGTAAACATGCATAACTCCCTATATTGTACTATAGACACATGTTTTATTTCTACAAAATTGTTCAAGCCTACCATACACTCCTACAAACAAAAATTAAGTGAAATATAAATATCTTAAACATCAAAAGGACTTTCAATCATAGTTATTTCTCACTCATCCTTCCTATTAACTTTGAAGTAATTTTGCATTAATGAATCTAAAACATCAACCTCAAAGATAGGAATCAATATACCATTGTAGACATCAATTATTGTTTTGGTTATCTTTAAAATCTTCCTAACAAAATTGGTCTTGATTGGTCATCATTTTCCATATCTAAGATATAGAAGTAAACGAATAAACCAGTTTGTTGTTAACATGCATAAGAACATCCTTTACTAACCCTTGAGATATACATTAGACCTATTTGTTAAGTGAATCACCAACTGCATCTTTTCTGGTGATCTTAAGTTAAGAGTTGAATAAATATAATAGGACATAATGTTTATGGATGCACCTAGGCTTAACATTTCCGTTTCCACCTTGGAAGCACCAATAGTGCATGGTATGGAAAGCATACCAGGGACCTTACATTTTTTCGAGAGGGTTTCTTGAATGACAACAAGTACATTTCTTCCTCACCTTACATTTTGAATCCCTTTCATCTTCTATCTTATTTTCATTGTGCAAAGTCCCTTGAAGAACTTAGATACCTAGTTACTTGTTTAATTACATTGAAAAGGAGAATATTTACCTCACATTTTTGGAAGGTCTCATATAAATCAACTTCTCATTCCCATCTCCAATTATCATTTAATACTTCTGTAAAAGGAGGAAGTATAGCTAAAGGAGGAGTAGGTGACTCATCCTTAAACGAGGGAACACTTTCCTCTTCAGTGTTTTTAACATCTTTTGTATAGTAATTTACTAAAGGTAGGGTTTTAACAAGTTGCTCCACTTGTTTTCCACTTCGTAAAGTAATAAAATTAGGATTTTAACAAGTTGCTCCACTTGTTTTCCACTTCGTAAAGTAATAAAATTAGGACTCCTTTTAGGATTCACTATAGTTTGTGATGACAATTTATTTGAACTTTAAGATTATAAGTAAGTGACCGTAATGACTAATTGACCCATCTGATTTTCTAAATTCTGAATACTTATTTCATGTTATAATTTAATAGTATCGTTATCCAACGATTTAACATTATCTTCAAGAGATATATTTGAATTAAAAAATTGGGCATGTGATGGTTGTTTCAGAGGATGTGATTGTCAATATTGTTAAAAGTTAGCCATAGGTTGATTTACTAATGTATTATCATGTGAAAATTTTAGGTAGTCTATCTAACTAGGATTGTATGACATTGAGGTTATCTTAAAAAACTTCCTACTACATTTGCTTCTTCTATTGATTCTTCTTGTAATGTGAGACACATATAAGTTGGATGTCTTATTACCGAGCATATTCCATAAGCCTTTGTAGCTTTCATTTTTCCTACAAATAAGTGTAGTGAGATAATCCATATGTTTTTGAGAGAAAAGTCATTTACCTCATTAACTGATCAAGTCAGGTAGTCCGTCTTAGATTTGAAATGCTAGAAATTAAATTCTATAATAATGATCAATTTACAAGTTGCATCTAGTTTTTTATCAATAAGTGCTCCTCCACTAACAGCATCAATAATACTCCTATCAGTTGGAAAAATCACTTATAAAAATATTGAATTAAGAGCTATTTGCTAATTTAGTGATATAGACAACTGTTGCATAACTTTTGGAAAATGCTTAACTCACTACTGTGTTGTCAAATGCTACAAATTGCCTTTGTAATGATGGTAGCCTTTGAAGCTAGAAACAATTTTTCTAGAAATTGCTTGTTAATTTTGTTTAATATGGTGATACTAGCAACCCACAGGTAATATAACCAATCTTAAGTGTTATCCTTAAAAAAGAATGGGCAACCCATAATCTGATTTGTTCTTTGATGATACTATTTGTTCTTAAAGATGCTTGTATGGATCCTCACTAGCAGTATTGTGAAAAGTAAAAAAAAACAAATGAATTAAACCAAAATTTAGTTTAGAGGTAACAGTTGCATCAAAAATTGGAACTTTATGTAATATCTTAGTTCGATTATTGTATTGTGTAATATGTTGTATATGCATTTTATAAAGTATGCTCTACTTATGCTGTACTAGAGTAATTTAAACATTTAAATGTATTATTGAGGCTATAACAAAGATCAAGGATAGAACAGACATACTTTTAGACTCGACCGAAAATTTCTCAAAGAATTTTCAAAAACTCTGAAAGCTACGAAATGAGTCTGAATGAAATCTGGACAATTTTGGTGAGAATTAGTCATTCTGGATTTAGTCCAAAAATTCTTTCGGGCAATCAAAAAGTTACCGAATAATTTCAAAATATGATGAAAAGCTCCAAAATTAGGATTGGAGTCTGTAGGAACTGAAACAGGTTAAAACAAAGGTTGTTTGAATAGAATTAAGGTAATATGAAATTATTGGACTAAAATGCCCTTTTTCGAAAATAATGGGTATTGATGATTTTAAAACCATTTGAAATTTTTTAAAAGCATCTAGTCAATAATCATTGGCCGTAATTAGAGTACTTCATGATCAATTTGATGATAAGATGATTCTGAAATATTTTCGGGATTTAATTCAGTTAGTTGGTGAATTAAATGCATTGAAGGGTGATTTGGTCTTTTTGTACTCATTATAGGCAATTTGACTTTTTTAAATGATGTTAGTGGACTGATGATTCACTAGAGATGACCAATAAAAAATTGACATATGTGTGATGAGTCATTAGGGATGACAAATAGGAAGGTGACAATGTTTAATCCATCAAATGAGTATACGAAACAAAACATAAGACATTTTGCTTCAATTTCTGAGAATGTCATGAGAGTGGCATTAAAGAGCCCAAAAACTAAAAGAAAATAAGAGAGAAGCAAGGGTGGGTTTTGGCCATTGACGAGAGAAAGGAAGGAAGAGAGGAAAAGAAAAAAGAAGAGAGAAAGGAGAAGAGAGAGCTACGGTTAGGCCATGGAGAAATGATCCAAGGAGTTTTTCTTGCTCTTCCACCTCCAATAACGCTTCTAATAAGATTTCATAGCTATCCAAGTGAAGAGGAAGAAGAAAATGGGCAGGTAAGCATACCAATTTTGCTGAAAATTTGGATTTGTTGGGTTACAGGTTAGATTTGGTTTTGATGGTGTAAATTGTGCCCGTTTGATGAGATATCAAGTTTTTATTGCATTGGAAGCAATTGGGGGAAGAAAATCACATGAATCTAGTATATGGAACCTTGGTCACACTTAGTCAAAGGTGAGATATATTACCAAAAGTGTTTTATGTTTTTATTTGATGATTTAAGATTAATGAATGGCATTAGGAAGTTAGTTTAATGATGAAAAATGAAAGAAAAACCATGGAAATGATTGGATGAGTTTTGGCTATGACTTGTTAATGTGATATGATCCAAACTCTTATTATAATGTTTTATGATGTTTATAGCATGATTTTGATGCTAATAAATTAAAGAAATGAAAAAGAATTAATTTGGATTTTGTTTTGGTTGAAATTCGGCCTAGAGTGCTTGATTTTGTAAAAGATTTGTTAACAAAATTTTAGGGCTTAAATGTGTGTATTAAATGTCATAGAAGTGAATTTGGATTGGTTTTAAGTGTTAGAATCAAATGGAATTGAATTGGAAAAGTGTTACGTTTAGCCTTAAAGGCATTTTTTGTATAAAAGCATGGTTATGACGTAATGACCATGTGACTGTGATTAAGGATGGTCATTAAGTGTATTTGTAGTATTAGAATTATTAAATGATGTGTTATGTTATTATTTGGAGAAAAATTAGTAAATGGAGCATGCATACGGAAAGTAATGAAATTGACATGGTTTATAGCATATTTGATTGGAAAAGGTGTTAACGAGTTGAATGTATTCGTATTAGGTTTTCATATCAGAAAACGAAACCAACTAAAGGATTTCGAAGTGTTGAAAAGGATATCAAGTTGTGAGTGTATTTTAACTGTTTTATATGACTTAATTCTTTAAAAAAGAATTGATGACATGTGAGTGTTCTTTAAACTGATTTTATACATAAGGTTTCTATTTATAGAGATTAGCAAGTTGTAAATGTATTTTAAATTTTGTTTATGGAAATGGTTTTCATTTGATCATGAAATGAATATTTATGCTGATTTTTATGCAAATGATATTTTACAAGTGAAGATTACTAGCATAAGTGTATGCTATGGCAATATATGCGTTTGAATTTGAAAGTTAAATTTTATATGATTCGGAGTTACAATGAAATAATTCAATAATGAATCCTTCCATACTTGATTTTGAAAATAAGATGAGTCGTAAATGTAAGAGTTGCTTTTACCTATGGTAGACCACTAGGCTTTATACCTGTTATTATACCAGTATATTTATGGCAGTTAACTTATTACGGGTAAGCGATGTAGAACCAGCTCTGCGACTTGTTACAGGTAAGTGATGCAGAACCAGCTCCATAAGTACTAGCCTATAGCAGTTAACCTATTGCAGGTACACGATATAGAACCAACTCTGTAATAAATGGTTAACCTGTTGCAGGTAAGTGATGCAGAACCAGCTTCATGACTTTAGGCCTAGTGTACTATATGGTAAAGAAACTAGTGGTGAGCTATGTTAAGTAAAAAAGTCATGTAATAATATTGCCACCACTATTTATTATTTTAAAAAAAGAAAAAGCAAAATGGAAATTTTGATATTGTAAGTTTAATGTTAAAAAGCATTTTGGAATAGTATTTTAGAAATTTTGAAATTGGGTTTTATGAAATGTTATGTTATTACCAGATTTGATGATGCCCGAATAAATTGTCGTGACAAATGTTTTACCATAAGCTTTATGATCATATGAGAATACTGCAATTATGTTATTATGAAAAGTTCATTTTTTATGTAAACTGATTAATACACTGAGCTCGTTTAACTCAACCTTATTTATATATTTTTAAAATAACCATGCCAGGTATGCATACAAATGCTGCAATAATTGGGACTCCGTTGTAGGATTAGTTGTATCTCGGGTGCTACTGTGCTTGTGTCATTTTGATGTGTACATTTGTGTAAAGAATGGATGTTTATAAAGGATTTTAAATGAAATGCATGTTTTTAGCTTTTTTAAGTTTATTGTAGTGATTGTTGAGAATTATTTGTTTGGGGTTGCTTGTGAGTGGACTTGAAATCCAAAATTTGTAACTTGAGAAATTTATGTGAATATAGGAGTGTTTTGAAATATTACATAGACTTTGAAAATTTGGGAATGCCAAAATGTAGTCATTTTGTTGCCGAAATTTCTAAAATAATGATTCTAAAAAAATTTCCACCATTTTCTACACTTTCAACTTTTAGAGTATAAAAGGTTTTTAAATGTTAAACGACTTGGCTTTACAGGAACCCTTTGGTTGATTTAGATATCGATTGGAGGGCTACTGTAAGATCACCGGAAGGGCTTCATTCAAGTTCTGGAATGGGAACTCCAAGTTGGGTCCTTTCAAGTGGTATTAGAGCCTGTTTTAAAATATGGTTGTCTCTACATGTGATTTGATTTCATATTGTGATTTTACATGGTTTTTGTGAACTGAGCAACCTATAATGTTTTGTTATTTTTCATCCATTTCATTTTAAAACAAAACTTTTAGTGTTATACATTTTATCTTTGAATTCACAACATTATGCATCGATGAAAGTTTAGGGGTCCTAAAACCACACTATAGGCTCTAGCAGTTGAAGTATTTTAAGCTCAAGAGGCCGAGCATAGGGATGTGATAGCGCGTCATAACATTAGTCAAAATAAATTAGACTACGACTATAACAGTAGTGAGTCTAGGTCGATCCCACATAAGGATAGCAGTGGGTTTTCAATCCGATTAATATCTGCACTACCTAACCCAAAAAAATAGACATGGAGGTTAAAAAATAGATTTTAAATAGATGCTGAAAATTTTATGTGGATTTGAATTTGGATATGGGTCTAGTGATAACCCGAACCGATGGATACTCATATCCTACCAGTTTTTTATTAACTCTATTATTCTTTTTCCTTTAATATTTATGGTTAAATATAATAAAATACTAATATAGAAGAAACATCTTTAAAATCCCCACTTTACTCTTCAGTCCTCACATTTTTCATCATATTTTTATTTTCTTATAGGATGATAATAATGCAAATGATATGAAGATTGAGTTTTGAATGTTGTGGAGTTCACGCAAAGATAATTTGAAACTTTGGATATTTTAGTCTATGTTCTAGTTCTTGATTGTGAAAAATATATGTTGTCTTTACACTAGACATTATGATTTTTATTATTCCAACTTTATGGTTTCTTAAGACATACAAATGAAAATGTTGACTTATTATTATTAAACTAATTTTGATTTGGAGCGTTCGTAAAAATCTGTTCTTTATATTTTCTATTTAGAAGTTATATTTTTATGTGCCATACAACCCAATAGATATCCAAAAACCTGAACAATCCAATGGATTTGGATGTAGGTAGTTTCGTAAAAACCTAAACCTTACCCATTGCCATCCCTAATCTCACAAAAAGTGTGTGTAAAGTTGTTAAAATGAAATTAATCATTGTTTAGGGGGGTTTGTTTTTAAAAATAAGAAAATAAAATAAAGCTAAACTAACTAACAAAAGTAATTTAAAGAAACATGTAAAAAAATTAGATATGTCAATGGGTCGGGCTAGGTCGTGGCCGCTCCTTGCCCAATATGGCCCAACCCTGGCTACAGTGACCCATAGTCGGACAGACCAGGATAGGTTGACTCATGGCCCGGTCATAATTTTTAAAAAAGAAAAACATCATAAACAACGTCGTTTTTGAAGTAAAGATTGGGCAACAGGCTGACTAGGCCTACCCCTGGGCTCGTGGCCCAGTCAACTCAGGCCAAAATAAGGCTGAATCGGGTGAGTTGGGCCCTTTTTGACATCCCTATAAAAATGAAAAAAGCGAGAAATTTGATAAGGACTTGATTCTTTGATTCAATCTCGGCCTACACCTTAATTAAACATATTTCAATGATTTATTGTTCTCAAACCTCTCCTATAAACCATTAATCGTGGGTTAATAATTAACCCAAGTTTTCCTTTAGGAAGTGTTTAATCAAGATACAACTGCTAATTAAACTTAACCACCGAATAACCTAGGATACGATCTCTAGATTTAATTAGGCAATAACATTATGAATTAGGAAAACCGATTAATCAAGGCAACAACCACATATGATATGTCATTTAACCTAGGTTATGTTATATTTAATGATTAAGAATCATTACTCGCTATATATGAATTTCAAATATAATAATTATGAATTATATCAAAATTCTATTGATGAGTTTGTAAAAAAACGATCCAATGAATGCATTAAAATCAATTTTCACAATACCTAAATCCATACACATTAGATAAGATAAACAATTTCTAAAGATAGAAAGAAATAATGAAAACCATAAAGGAAATAATAAAAACAATAAAGGAATGTTTAATTGGGTTATCGACGTCGATGTCTCCACCGAATGGGCATTGAGAAGCTACCCCTCCATGGTTTTCTCACGGTTGAGATCTTTGCCCCTTCTCTTCACGCTCTCCCAAAGCTCATGAAGAGAAATTTGGGTCAGCCCCTAAAATATTCCCCCAGCCAAAGACCACTCTTTGTTCTCTCACAACTGTTCTTCCTTTTTTAAAAAAAACCTTCACTGGAAAACCCTTATTTCTGCCTAATTTTTATTCTTTTGGTCAACGATTGCATTTTTCCTTTAGATATATGTCTTTGTTTCATGCACAATGTCTAGATGAAATGTAGACATTGTCTATGTTTATGCAAACAACATTGTTTGTGTTAAACGTGTGTTGCCCTTGCTTTCCAGCTACTACGTTTTTTGTCCTGTAGCATTTCACTCCTACCTCTATTGTGTTTTGCTATTCTTTTCTTCTCCTACTGTGTTGTGTTTTGACCTTGGCGTGGTTCCTACCTATTGTGTTGCTGGTTACTGCATTTTGCTTTCCATGAAATACACGTTGGTTTCATAAAACACCCGATGTTTGCTTTCATTTAACTCTATGTGATGCTGCATTTTCTTCATCTTATATTGTCATTTTGCTCCTTTTCTAGCTGCTTGGTTGTCTTCTTTCCGACTGAATTTGTTTTCTTCTTGCTCTAATTTTATTCTTCTTACTCCATGAAGACAAATGAATATTAATCTTCAAAAAATGGCCCAAATATTGTGCTTTGGGCTTACTTTAACTTCTTTGCTTCCGAATTGTGCCTGAAATTACATATGAGTCAATGTGAGTATCTTAAGCAATTTTATCATTAATAGCTAAATGTTATGAAATAATTAGACAATCAATTAAGCATATGTCAATTTCCTCTACACTTAGCTTTTGACCGTCCTCAGGCAAAACATCTAAATTAAGATCATAGACCCAAAACATTTCTTAAATTCCCAGATGTTCCAAGAATATATAATCATAAAAAGATGAATGACTTTCAAAAATCATAGAAAGAACTTAACATTTTAAGCTTTTACTCATAATCAATTAATATTCAATACCTTTAAAAACTGAGCAATCTAATGGTAGACTTGGAAATTTTGTTTTTAAATAAGATATATTCACGGATACAATTAATACCATTTATGATCATGCCATCCATAACTTTGCATATCATTTCATTTCTCCACCAAAAAAATTCATATGCAAAATCATGAATCAAATGACTTTTTAGGTTGTAATGTGGGCATGGGTTAAGGTGAGATGTATTTGGGTGTAGTAGCATGAAAGTCATCAAAGTGAATGAAACGAAAGTAATACTCAATGAAATATCAACTACAAAAACCAACATTCCCTCACAATTGTTTACATTAACTATGATGAATGTAAAAACGATGTTTCACAACTCAAACTCAAGCTCTCACACACAAACCATATAAAGCATAACTAATCAAAAGGGATCACTCATAAGGATTGATGATAATAATGCATTGAATACAATGAATGAACCTTCCAAGATAACATCTACCTCGTATCCAACATACTCAAATAACCCATTCAATACAACTTTAGGAGGATACATTAATCATAAACAACTTTTTAACACATATGCACTTCCTCCTTGGTACATTTATTTAAACATTTTTTATTAATTTTCTTTTCCTTTCTTTCTTTCTTTTTCTTTTCTTTTTCTTTTCTCTCTTTTTTTCTCTTATGAAAATTAAAGGAAACTAGATCAACATGGGAATTTAAATGATATGACATAAGATAACACCCCTACATTATAACCAACCCACACATATGTATACACCTACACTTACACTTTTGTATATCCACAAACCTAACAATCAATAAATGTTCCGCTAGCTTTAAGGCTTGGGAAGGACATTTGGTTAGGATGCATGTAATGTGGTTAATACATAAAGAAAGGCAAATAAAGCTTAAGGGGGCTTAACAAAAGAGAAATCATGCCAATAGGGTAGGCTATTTGGCTAATGTAGTTTGGAAAAGCAAAGAATGCCTAATCATTTCCATGTTAATGCATGTGATAAAAATTTGGCCTCGAATAGAAAATCAAGGAAAAGTTAGGATGTACATGTCAGGAAGGTCACACATTATCAAAGGACAATGAGATTTATATGTATGTGTCAATCTATTACGCTGCATATGGTTGCTGTCTTCGGTATCTGGAGACGGAACGAAACAGGACAGAACGGAACAAAAACTAGAGACAGTGAGGTGTTTGGTTGTGGTAGACAGAATAGAAATTTCTGTCTTCGTCTCGAGGACAGAATGTGTTTGGTTGCAGTGGACAGAACGAAAAAATAGTGACAATGAAAAAAATGCCCCTGGTCCTTAATATGATTAGAAATATGTAATTAATTGATAATTTTATTACGAACTATTTGTGTTAGATGAAAAGTTAACAAATAATAACAAATTATTATGAAAAATCGAATAATATAAGAGTAATAATAATAATTACAATAATAATAATAATAGACATAAAATGTTTCATAA
>JANSVA010000217.1:15049567-15062351 GCA_025504915.1 Erythroxylum reticulatum
ATAATAATAATAATAATAATAATAATAATGAATTTATCATAAAAATAGAAAATGCAAATTCAAAGATAACAATAATGTGAGAATTAGTTTGGGAGACAGGGACAATGTCTCCCTGTCCTCCCTTTTTGGGAGAGACAATAAACTTTGTCTCTGTCCACCGGGGACGGTGGACAGGACTTCAGAGACAGCAAGCAAACGTATAACAAAGACAGGATTTTTCTGTCTTGTCTTCTGTCCCCACTAAAGGGGACAGGAACCAAACGCTGCCTTAAGGCTCAAAATCTCACTGGCTTTGTCTACCGCTAGTCACTACTCTTTTAAAGATAATGTACATTGACTAATCACAAAAATAAAAATACATGCTTAAGTTGTTGTGAAATTCTCTAGTCAATTCATCCTCTACTCTTAACTATATAGTCTTAGAAGCAATAGAAAATGAGAAAAAATATTTGTTTGTCTGTTTTATTCTTTCTCTCATTTTGATTAAAAACTTAAAAAAGTAAGAAACAAACAAATAAAAATACACGTGCATAAAAAAGAAATGTGAAAATTTAAAGAAAAGAAATTTACTTCCATTGGGTTGTCTCCCAAGAAGCACCTTTATTTAGTGTAGCTGGCTCGACTCCTTCTCCTCACTTGACAAAATTATGTTCTTTTGGTGGCAAATACGGTTCCTCCACATAAGGTTCTTTTGGATAGGGCCTTAGTTGATAATCATTCTCATTCAGCGTCGTCCCTATCTTCAGACTCTTAATCTCTACTGAGTCTATACACCCTGGAAAGATCTGAAATGTCTCTTGACCTTTTTCTTCCTCTTTTAATTCCTCCAACCTGCTAGGTAAAAGCAAAGAGTCATTCTCAACAACAAAATGGAACTCAATATTTACCTCTGAGCTAAAAGATATATCTTTTCCTACCTTAAGGTCCTCCTCAACTTCTTCCACACAAGCAATTCCTTGAGCATTGCTCTCAAAGTTCTTAAGCTCTTCATCACTTTGTAAAGCCTGTGTGATAAGGTCCCTTGGGTACACAACGAGTTGATATGATTGCTTCCCTTCGATTTGTGATTCTAGGGAGTCTATTCCCGCTGCCATCTCACTCGTTTGTCTTGTCATATTGTGAAGTCTATACGTTGTATCCTACCGAAATTGTTGTATACCTTATTGAAGCTGCTACTATATATCCTGTTGTAACTACTATTGTACATCCTACTGGAATTGTAAAGTATTAGGAACCATAATATTAATCAATTCTTCCAGAGGTATACCTAAATCGTGATAAGAAACTTCTAGTTTGTACGAGAATTGTTGTGTATCCTTCAAACTATCATGGAAGTAATTCTGTTGATCATCCCATCAATAACTAAAGTTAGGTTGATCAGTCTAACCTTGGTTATAGGATTGAGAATAATAGTTGAAAGAAATTAGTTATATCCATGTCAATTTTTTTATAATCACAAATACAAAAAATGAAAAGATCACGAAATAACTGAAAAGAAACTAATTACAAACAAATATATACAAAACATTAAGTAAAATAACAAACAAAAACTAAAACACTGCACTCCCCGATAACGGTGCCAAAATTGACAGCTCATCATAACGCTAGTAAAAATAAATTAGATTAATACTATAGCAGTGGTGAGTCTAGGTCGATCCCACAAAGAGTGTGCGTAAAGTTGTTGAAATGAAATTAATTAATGTTTACGTTTGGGGGGTTTCTTGTTTTAAAAATAAGAAAATAAAATAAGGTTAGACTAACCAACAAAAGCAATTTAAAAAAAATATGTAAAAAATGATAAAAGCAAGGAATTCGGTAGGGACCCAGTTCTTTGGTTCAATCTCAGCCTATACCATAATTAAACATATTTCAATGATTTCTTGTTCTCAAATCTCTCTTAGAAACTATTAATTATGGGTTAATAATTAACCTGAGTTTTCTCTTAGGTAGTGTTTAATCAAGTTATGGTCATTAATTAAACCTAACTGCCCAATAAAGTAGGATATGATCTTTAGATTTAATTAGGTAGTAGCATTATAAATTAGGAAAACTGATTAATTAAGGTAAAAACCACATATGATTCTTCGTTTAACCTAGGTTATGTTATCCCTAATGATTACCAATCATTAGTTGCTACACATGAATTTCAAATATAACAATTATGGATTATATCGAAAAGCAGTAGGTTTTTAAATAAATGATCCAATAAATGCATTAAAATCATTTTTTCACAATACCCAAATCTATACACATCAGATAACATAAACAATTTCTAAAGAGAGAAATAAATAAATAAGTAAAGGAATGCTTAATTGGGTTATCGATGTCGCCTCTGAACGGGTGTCGAGAAGCTACCCTTCCATGGTTCTCTCACGGTTGAGAGCTTTTACCCCTCTCTTCATGCTCTCCCGAAGCTCCTGAAGAGAAATTTAGGCCAGTCCCAAAATGTTCTCCCAGTCGAAGACCCCCTTTGTTCTCTTGCTATTGTTCTTTTTTTCTTTAAACCTACATTGGCCCTCATTTCTGCCTGTATTTGATGCTTATAGCCAACGATTGCATTTTGCCTTTGGATATATGTCTTCGTTTCATGCACAACATGTACATGAAATGCAGAGGTTGTTTGCATTAAGCGCAAAGATTATTTACATTAAACGTGTGTTGCCCTTGCTTCCCAGCTACTACGTCATTTCTCCTGTAGTGTTTCGCTCGTGCCTCTGCTGTGTTTTGCTATTCTTTTCTTCTCTTACTAAATTGCATTTTGGCCTTGGCATGCTTCCTATCTACTGTGTTGCTAGTTGATATATTTTGCTTTATATGACATGAAAAGCCTAACATCTGCTACTGTTTAACTCTATGTGATGCTGAGTTTTCTTCATCTTGCGTTGTCATTTTACTCCTTGGTTGTTTTCTTTCAGGCTGAATTTGTTTTCTTCTTACTCTAATTTTATTCTGCTTACTATATGGAGACAAATGAATATTAATCTTTGAAAAATGGCCCAAATATTATGCTTTCGACTCACTTTAACTTTTTTGCTTCTGAATTGTGCCTAAAATCACATATGAGTCAAGTTGAGTATCTTAAGCAATTTCATGTCATTAATCACTAAATTTTATGAAATAATTATACAATCAATTAAGCACATGTTAGGATGGTTTAATAAATGTTTTTCTGTATAAATCAACCTTGTTCAGAACAGTTAAGACTGGCAAAACCATCGTTGGAATTTTGTTTTTACCTTAAGTGAACATACAAATACAGGAAGTGGTGATGCGCCAACTATAGGAGGCCCTAGTAGTGTCAAGGAGTTTAATCAAATGTATTTATAAGTTAGGCGCAAAACCATCTAATAGGAGTATAGACCCCGAAAATGCCCTAATTGGTTGGATTGGGATAAGAATAATAAATTTAAATGGATTAGCAACAAAAGGATGAGACGATGAATATCATGTAATCAGAGGTCAGTTAGACCACCTATAGTTTCCAAAGACCCGAAAACACTAGGAGCTCAGTATTAAGGTGTAGCTAATGTGGAAGGAAACCACCTGCATAGGCTGGGGTAAATGTTGAGGACACATTTGGTATGATGATAGGTACAATTATAGTTTCGGTAGTGATGACTATATTTTATATCGACCCTAGTAGCGTGTTGTAATGCTAGTCAAAATAAACTAGACTACTACTATAGAAGTGGTAAGTCTAGGATGGTCCCACAGAAAGTGTTTAATTAGGTTTTGTTATGAAATTAATCAACGTTTAGGTTTTGGAGGGGGTTTGGTTTTAAAAATAAGAACATAAAATAAAGTTAAACTAACTAACAAAAACAATTTGAAGAAAACATGTGAAAAATTGATAAAAGTGGAGAATTTTGAAAGGACTTGGTTCTTTAGTTCAATCTTGGCCTACACCCTAATTAAACATATTTCAATGATTTTTCATTCTCAAACCTCTCCTAGCAATTATTAATCGTGGGTTAATAATTAACCTGAGTTTTTCCTTTTGTAGTGTTTAACCAAAATATGATCGTTAATTAAACTTAAACACCGAATAACCTAGGATGGGATCTATAGATTCAATTAGGTAGTAGCATTATGAATTAGGAAAACTGATTAATCAAGGCATTAACCACATACGATGCGTCATTTAACCTAGGTTATGCTATCCCTAACAATTACGAAACATTAGTTGCTAAAAATAAATTTCAACATAACAATTACGAATTATATTAAATATTCTATTAATGGGTTTCTAATAAAATGATCTAATGAACATATGAAAAACATGTCTTTATAATACCCAATGATTTCATACACAAATAATCATATTATAACGATAAAATGATCATTCATACACAAAACCCAAATCCATACGTATAGGATAACACAATCAATTTCTAAAGAGAAAGAAAATAGCAAATATAAGGAGAAATACACTTAATGAAGTCATCGGCATCGACGTTGCCTCTAAACTAACGTCGAGAACTCTCCATAGGTCTCTCAAGGTTGATAGCTTGCTCCCAAAAATAATGCTTCAGACCCCAAAGAATGTCCTAGCTAAAGACCCCTCGCTCCTCTTCTCTCACTCTCCCTTCTATTTTGATTTAAAAGTTATGCATAAAACCCTCGTTTCTTCTTTCTCTATTACATCTGCATTTTGCTCCTTCCTAGCTGCACTGCATTTTGGTCTTCAATGCCTCTTAGTTGTGCGTCTGCGTTCAATACCTATGTTTGCATGAAATGCAGACTAACGCAAACTTTGTTTGTATTTTATCTTTTTTCCACTGTGCATTTTTTTTCCTACCCACGATAGCATTTCATCTCTCCTAGTAGCTAGCGTTTTGCTCTCACGTTGTCCTCCTTTGCTAAATTGCCATTTCCTTCCTAGCTGCTAATGTTTTGGTCATCTTCTGCTACCATTTTATTGCTCTTTGTCCACTTATTATAGCAGTTTTGGTCTCCTTTGCTTCATGCATGGATCTTCAGTGTTAGCATGAATTATGATGCCATTAAATTCACATACACCTTGCATGGTCCATGCACAATAGTCATGAGCTATGTTGCTTCATCATCTTAATTTTCTTGTTTGTACTTGATCCAATATTTCTCATTTTTGCTCCATGAAGACAAAGGAGTATGATTCTTTAAAAAATGGCCCAAATATCGTGCTTTCAATTCACTTTAACTTCTTTATTTCTGAATTATGCCTAAATCACATATGAGTCAAAGTGAGTATCTTAAGCATTTTTATAGCAATAATCACTCAATATTATGGAATAAATTCATAATCAATTAAACACATATCAGACCCCAAAACTATGCACTCGTATGTGCTAGAAGATTATGTTAGCTAGATTAGTATGAAGTTGGACATTTTAGAGTGTCATTTGATAATGACTACTTTAATTAAAGCTATACCAGTAGCATCGAACATTCATAGAGGTAGATACATAGTAGTTTCAAATTAGAAGCTCTCTAATGAGTTAATCTTATTAGATATCCATGACTATGAAGTCACACTAGGAAGGAAATTGACTAATAGTCATTCTATCAATGTGGATTACTTTAAAAGGAAGTTAGGATTGGTACACTAGGGAAGTTAGATATAGTATCCAGTTGAAAATGTAAAATGCTCCCATTTTTTAGCATATTAGTCATATTAGCTAGAAAAGTAATAAGAATTTAGTATACAAGTTATTTAGTTTTTATGAATTGATAATTAAAAAAGTTTATTTGTTTATTTAGCATTTTAATACTAGAAAATTAATTTATGAATATATTTAAAGGATGAAATAACTTATTACGGTTGAATTCATTGAGGATTAATTATTCATACGAGTAATTGGTGACTGAGTTTTGATATATTTAAATGTTATGATCTTATAGAGTGGTTGATTAGAACAAACATCAATCTTAGCATAAATTTTGTTTTTAAGGTCAAGTCTATTTTGATTATACGGTGGTTTATGGATTCGTACCAAGTAATGTTATGGATGACATTATGATGGAATCTTTAATCAATACTGATGATTGAACAATATTTTTAGATCAATGATTAGTTTGATGTAAGCTTCCAATTATGCATATATTAATGTATTGATTATAAGTATTGAACATTCATTATTTTTAGTTTCTTTTGATGTAAATCAATTATTTCATTTCTTGGAAATCAGGATTGTGAACATGGTCGTAAAATTTTCAAGGAAATGTTAGTGATAAGTTTTAATCCATAATGGAGAATTTTCATTAGAATTTAAAGCTATTATTTTATTGATAATTATATTTGGTGATTAGGAGAATGATAAAAATTAGCATGTGACATTTGAACAAGTCTAGTATAGAGATTTTAGATGATTAAAATTCCCATATTGAGTTTTGAGGTACCTAAAATTGCTAAGTATTTTTATACTAATAGAAATGGACAAATAAAGATATTATTCCTGAACATCATAGTTGCACGGTGGAAGTATAAGGTATACTCCTTGTTCGAAAAGATTAAGGTTGATAAGCTCAAAATTGCGTTATGAGATAGTAAAATTTGAACTTTGAGGAAATTGAATGGTTTTTATGTGAATAAGATATTATGTTATTGTCTTACGATATGATCTTAAATAATTGATTTGCTTCTAAAGAATATGATAGGAAATGACAAAGGTTCAATAAATAGTTCACTAGTGGTTATAGATTTAAAATTCAAAAGTTAAGGAGTCTATATATGAGGCATAAGAATTACAAAAAAAATATTATTGAGTTTTGTTTATAATTAGATACAAAGAGAAAGGAAATTTTTATTATTAAGAAGTATACAAGAACAATTGTTTTGTGGAGAATCCCAATCAAGGTTTCATTAATAGTAATCTACGTAAATGTGAATCTTGATAGTGTTAAATGGATGGTTTGATGTATGGTTAAGTTACCAAAGTTGTGAATAAACTTATTATTAGTGAGAAAGCGAAAGCAATGATTTAGAAAAAGGAACATCATATGAATATAAGTTGCAAATTCTAAGAACATTTTATTAAGAGGTAATGTTACATTAATGCTAGGTCAGGAATTGTGTGTACTAGTCATGGTTGAACTTAAGAAAGAAATTCTAGATTAAATCACTCTCCAATGGATGCTATGCATTTGAGGAACACAAAGAGGCATCATAACTTGAAATGCATTGTGATCAATAAAGTATGAAGAGGGTGATAGCAAAGTATATGTTCAAATGCTTGTGAAATCAACAAGTCAAGGCTGAGAGCCAAAAAACCAATAAAAATTGCTTAACCACTCCCTATTCGAGAATGGAAATGGAAGCATATTATGAAAGATTTCATGGTAGTAATTTCATAGAATCTAAGCAGATATGATAGTATATGTGAGTTAAAGGATCAAATTAAAAAAAACTGCCCATTTCCTAACCATCTAAGGTAAGTATTCTTTTGATAGATTAATCAAGCTCTAAGTGATTGAAAGTATATATTTATATAGAATGCTGGTATATGAGGATAAGATAGATAAAAGAAAATTAGTTGGGCTGAACTAATTTAGACAACCACAAATAAGATCAAAAATATGTGGGGCAAAGTGATAGTACCTAAAGTCGACAGTAGAGCTAGGTGTGGAAATTAAGGAAGAATTTGGAGTTTAAAGTTGAAAAATCAAAGAATTTTTGCGAATATCATCATAGAAAGGAATAGTTTGTTTTAGACAATATGATAAGATAAGCCCACAATATGTTGTCCCTATGAAGTGATTAACATAGTGGAAGCACGAAGAATGGATTCGAAGTTAATATCTATAATTTTGAGATGACTAAGTTTGTTTAAAATTTCGAGGACAAAATTTTTATAAGGAGGGGAGAAATTGTAATATCCTAGTTCGATTATTGTATTGTGTAATGTGTTGTATATGTATTTTGTAAAGTATGCTCTACTTATAGTATACTAGAGTAATTTAAGCATTTAAATGTATTATTGAGATTATAACGGAGATGACGAATAAACCAGATATGGTTCTAGACTCGATCGAAAATTTCTCGAAAATTTTTTAAAAACTCCAAAAGTCAACGAAATGAGTCCAAACAAGCTTTAAAAGCCTCGATATGTGCTTTAAAGATTTAGGTGACACTTTTGAATGGAATCTCGACGATTCTAGTGACATTCAGTGATTTCCGAATTTTGTCTAAAAATTCTTCTATGCAACCAAAAAAGTTACCGAATAATTTCAAAATATGATCAAAAGCTCCAAAATTAAGATTGGAGTCTTTAGGAACTAAAATGGGTCAAACGAAGGTTGTTTGAATAGAATTCGGGTAATCCAAAATTATTAGACTAAAATGTCCTTTATGGAAAATAATGATTATTGATGATTTAAAACCTATTCGATATTTTTAAAAACATCCAATCAATAATTATTGACCCTAATTAAATTATTTCATGATCAATTTGATGATAAGATGATTTGTGAAATATTTTCGACATTTAATTCAGTTGGTGAATTAAATGCATTAAAGGACAGTTTGGTCTTTTTGTACTCATTAAAGGCAAATTGGTTTTTTAAATGATGTTATTGGATTGATGAGTCATTAGAGATGATCATTAAGAAAATGACATATGTGTGATGAGTCATTAGTGATGACAAATAGGAAGGTGACATGTGTAATCCATTAAGTGAGTATAAAAAACAAAAGTTAAGACATTTTGCTTCATTTTGTGAGATTGTTATTAGAGTGGCATTAAAGAGCCCAAAAACTAAAAGAAAATAAGAGAGAAGCAAGAGTGGGTTTCAGCCATTGATGAGAGAAAGAAAGGGAGAGAGGAAAACAAAAAGAGAAAAGAGAAGAAAGAGCTACAACTAAGCTATAAAGAAATGATCCAAGGAAATTTTCATGCTCTTCCATCTCCACTAAAGCTTCTAACAAGATTTCGTAGCTATCCAAGTGAAGAGGAAGAAGAAAATGGGTAGGTAAGCTTATTAATTTTGTTGAAAAATTGGATATGTTAGGTTTTGATGGTGTAAATTGCACCTTTTTGATGAGTTCTCAAGGCTTTATTGCGTTAGAATCAATTGAGGGAAGAAAAGCACATGAATCTAATATATAGGACCTTGGTCAAACTTGGTCAAAGGTGAGATCTATTACCTAGAGTGTTTTATGTTGTTATATGATGATTTAAGATTAATGAATGACATTAGGAAGTTAGTTTAATGATGAAAGAATGAAAGAAAAATCATATAAATGATTGGATGAGTTTTTGGCCATGCTTAGGGTTGTTAATGTGATATGATCAAAACTCCTATTTTGATGTTTATAGCATGATTTTGATGCTTATGAATTAAAGAAATGAAAAGGAATTGGTTTGGAATTGGTTTTGGTTGAAATTTGACCTAGAGTGCTTAATATTGTAAAATATTTGTTAATGAAATTTTATAGCTTAAATGTGTGTATTAAATGTCATGGAAGTGAATTTGGATTGATTTTAAGTGTTAGAAATCAAATGGAATTAAGTTGGAAAATTTTAATGTTAAATATATTAAGTTTAGCCTTAAAGGCATTTTTCGTATAAAAGCTTGGTTATGATGTAATGGCCATGTGAATGTGATTAAGGATGGTCATTAAATGTTTTTATGGTATTGGAATTATTAAATGAAGTGTTATGTTATTATTTGGAGAAAATTTAGTATATGGAGCGTGTATATGGAAAGTAATGAATTCGCATGGTTTATAGCGTATTTGATTGGAAAATGTGTTAAGGAGTTGAATGTATTCGTATTAGGTTTTCGAATCGAAAAGCCAAACCAACTGAAGGATTTTGAAGTGGTGAAAAGGAAACTAGAAAGTTGTGAGTTTATTTTAACTATTTTATGTGACGTAATTCTTTGTAAAATAATTGATGACATGTGAGTGTTCTTTAAATTTTTTTTATGCAAATGGTTTCTATTTATGGAGACTAGTAAGTTTTAAGTGTACTTTAAATTGAGTTTATGCAAATGGTTTGTATTTGAACATGAAATGAATTTATGATGAGTTTTATGAAATGATATTTTAAAAGTGAATATTGCTAGCATAAGTGTATGCTTTGGCAATATATAAGTTTTAATTTGAAAGTTAAATTTTATATGACTAGGAGTTACATTGAAATAATTCAATTATGAATCATTCTATACTTGATTTAGAAAATAAAATGAGTCATAAATGTAAGAGTTGCTTTTGCCTATAGTACATTGCTAGGCTTTATACTTGTAATTATACCGGAATATTTATGACAGTTAACCTATTACAGGTAAGCGATATAGAATTAGCTCCGTAAGTAGTGATTAACTAGTCATAGGTAAGTGATGTAGAACTAACTTTGTGACTTGTTACGGGTAAGCGAAGCTGAGCCATCTATGTAACTATCGGTTTATAATGGTTAAACTGTTGCAAGTAAGCAATGTAGAACCAGTTTCATTAACTAGTGGCTAACTAGTTGTGAGTACACGATGCAGAACTAACTTTGTGACTTTAGGCCTAGTGTACCATATGGTGTAGAAACTAGAAGTAGGCTATATTAAGTAACATAAGTCATCTAATAATATTGCCACCACTGTTTATTGTTTCAAAAAAAGAAAAAGGAAAATGGAAATTTTGATATTGTAAGTTTAACATAATTTTGATATTGTAAGTTTAATGTTAAAAGGCATTTTGGAATAGTATTTTAGAATATTTGAAATTGTGTTTTATGAAATGTTATGTTATTATCAGATTTGATGATGCACGAATAAATTGTTATGGCAAATATTTTACCATAAACTTTATGATTATATGAGAATATTGCAATTATGTTGTTATAAAAGGTTCTTTTTTTTAAAACTGATTACACTCATTGAGTTCATTTAGGTCACCCTTATTTTTAATTTTTTAAACAAACTATCCTAAGTATGTATATAGGTGCTGAAGTAATTAGGATTCTGTCGTAGGATTAGTTGTATCGTTGGGTGCTATTGTGCTTGTGCCATTTTGATATGTACATTTGTGTAAAGAATGGATGTTTATAAAGGATTTTAAATTAAATGTATAAATATATTTTAGCTTTTTAAAGTTTATTGTAGTGATTATTGAGAATTATTTGTTTGGGGTTGCTTATGAGTGGACTTGAAGTCTAAAATTTGTAGTTGAGAAATTTATGTGAATATAAAAGTGTTTTGAAATTTTACAGGGTTTTTGAAAATTTTAGGAATGTCAAAATATAGTCATTATACTATCAAAAATTTTAATAAAATGATTTTTAAAAAAAATTCTAGTAGTTTTTGTACTTTTAACTTTTAAAGTATAAAAGATTTTTTAAAGTTAAACGACTTGACTTTACAGGAATCCTCCAGTTGATTTAGATATCGATTGGGGGCTACTATAAGATCGCTAAGAGGGCTCCACTTAGGTTCCGGAAGGGGAACTCCAAGATGGGTCCTTCCACTTCATATAGTGAGGATATTCGTTTAAGTCTAGTTTAGTGTTTCCATAGAGTTTGGTTGTTCACCATAGTTTTTATCATTTCACCAATTACAAAATTGCATTATTTTTTAATCTTTATTTCTTTCCTTAGTTTTTTATAGTCATTTTTATCTCTAAATTATATTGTAAATCAACTTCCTTTGAAGATCTTGTAATGAATATGCAATCTTAGAATTTCTTTAAAAATATAGGGAATCTATCTCACTAACCATTACAAAGGAAAATAATTAATGGGGGGAGGGTTTGTCAAATTATGTAATAAAGGAAATAAAGGCAATAAAAAAATGAGAGTTCTTAATAAAATGGACCTCGGTTTACTGTTACTTCCATTCTATAAGAACTGCAATTGATCACCAACATAAAATAATTATTTCATCAATCATATATTTGATTTGATACTAAGGATCTGTCTTTTTTTGGGATTAGTTAATAGAAAATATGTAATTCAATTAACTCTTACTAGTTAACAACCGTAAAAAAGTCTAAAATTTAATTAAATAATATCATTGAAAAAAGAAATACCATCGAACCAAGATAACATTATATTTGCAATTGTAGTTAATCTAGTTAAATGCTTTTCTTAACCGTAATAGTTTCTCATACAGTAAATTAAAATTCCTAGTTGCTACAATTGATTAAATGAATTGAACTTTTATGTGTTCAAACCTTAAATTAGTTTAATCAACAATCCAATTTTGCATATCAGAAATCAATCAAAATTAATCATAGAATTGATGTATGGAAAAGCAATCCAATAGATGAATAAATGAAATAATTCCATAATAAGACCTAATTTCCTCCCGATCTTGAAAGTTCTAAAAGGGCTTCAATTCCTTTCAACTAAGAATAAAAGAATTAGAAAACAATGGGCATTCTAATGACTAGCATTTAAAGAAGGATTATTTTAATATCTACTAAAGAAAGTAGGAAAAGGAGGACTTTTGAGAGGCTGTAAAATTTTGCCAAAAGAAGGGATGCTTTGCTTCTTCACACCTTGTCTCTATTTATACCCACTTAACTTTATGTTGAAATATTGATTTTATGATTCTTTGGATCCCCCAGATCATAAATTCATTTATTTCCAATTAAATTTGGCTAGGATAAGTATTTTAAGAACTTTAAACACGTTTTTCTTTTACAAATTCAAAGCCCGGAAATTGTAATGCTTACCTAAGATTACACTAGAATATTTTCTAGATTTTAATGATTTGATCCAAATCTAGGAAAAAAAATGTTGATTAGCATAAATCTCCTTTTTCCAATCAAATATCATCTTTAACTCTTCTCTTGCAAAAATAAACTAAATATTGAGTT
>JANSVA010000217.1:15062451-15079715 GCA_025504915.1 Erythroxylum reticulatum
ATTAAAATTAAATAAATTAAAACTCTTTTTAATTTATCTTTAATTCTTCAATTAAACAATTTATAATCATAGATCAATATTAGTGTCTAGCAACACATCATGGCCACCCAAATATTTAGAAATGTCAAAGTGGTTTTAACTAACCTTTCTATGCATAAATTTTCCATATAATTCAATCCTTTCATCATACAATGTTTCGACTAAACATAGAGTATGAAATTAATGTCTATTCTATTATGAGTCTAATCATATTAGTTCTCCATCATTAGCTATCGATTCAATTAATGACATTTGTAAACTATTTATAAAACATCATTTCTCTTTGGCTAAGGATTTCTTGAATTAATACTAATTGAAAACAACAAAACATTCTCCCTAATTACTTTAGGTTGATGAATCCTATCTTGATCATTCAACTATCTCTATATAGTTCATGCTACATCCGATGACTACCAATTAAATGACCTATGATTAAATAGATCATAAATAGTATCAAAACATAGGAATCCCTGTACAAAATAACTTTAATAACCTCAAGTCAAAAAATCACCTATATAATCATCACAATGAGAATTCCATAGACATACAAGTAATGTTTCAAATAGACTTCTCATCTCTAGCAAGCACCCACACATTTGTTTAAGTATCTCTACACTTTAGCCTATAAGATCGACCACTTCCTTCATAAGAAAAAACAAAGCATGTGCTAGTCTTTTTACGTTTTATTAATGTCTAATCTTAATAGAACAATGACTAGGAACATTTAGGAATAAGACATAAATGGTAATTATAATCTCATTATAATTTCATTTTCAATGTACAATTATCCCATGAACTTTATCATATACATCTAAATATGTACAAGTTAAAGAATGCCTTTAAATAATTTGTCACTAAACTATAACCAAAGAGATTGGCTATAGGACATAAATCAACAAAGGTATCATCTTATGTGACATAGGCGAGCAAACTAGACGATAACAACCTTAGGTGGCATATGTGGGTGCGTAAAGGCTCTAGTGAAGATTCAATCACCAGTGTTAAATCATCTTGGTAAGAAGAATCTTGTAGCATGTTCAGGAAGGAGTTAAGCAATAGATCTTATATATGGTGAAGATCAACACAGCCTAAGAAAAAAGGATTAGCCGAAACAAAATCAACCAGAGAATGACCAAAAATTTTTTTACCCAAAATTATAAACTACATTATGAAAGGTTAGCTCTGCAACCAAGTTCAAATGCATAAGCAATTAATTGTTTCATATTTGTATTGTATGTGATACAATGAAGGAGATATACATATTTATTCACAAAAGTATTAGACTAATTAGGAAGACACGTAAATAAGAAAGAACCTAACTAAAAAGATCTCAAACTAAGGTCTAAATACATTTTACATTGATTACGGTATATATTATCATTATCAATATAGATCTTTGTTTTTGTAAGGCGAGCAAAACCCTTATAAAATTATTAGAAGCCACTTATCAAATTAAGATATTTTGCTAAATCGGGTTATAAGTTAAAAATGGGTTGTGTGATCCATTTAAAGGTTAAAAATTATAGTTAAGGATGGGTTGTATGATTTATTTATAGTTTTATCTCAACTTGCATATTTACAATTTTACCATTACTGAGTTTTATAATTCTACCAATTTGAGTCTTACATTTCTGCCACTTTTAAACAATTACATTGATGAATATTTACAATTTTACCATTTCTTAATATACGTAGCTTTTCCCTAGTCATAAATTTATAATTTATCCACTCATAATAGATTAAAAGTTTTGTTATCAGTAACATTTCATAAACCCACATATGATGCAAATTTTAGTTCATCAACAATTTAGGCATTTGCAAACTAAATTGTACTTTTTTCCTTTAAATTTAGGTTAAGTGGCAAGAGTAAATTTTTCAAAGAATTTTGAGTAACTTAGAATTTGAAATTTAAGAAAAGTATTTTTATTGCATTTGTCAAGTTCTCACAGTATTGTTTCATAAATTCATAATATTAAGGCAAGATTTATCATTTATAGATAAATTTTGTATCTATTATTTGTTAGTCACTAAAGTGGCCAAACTCTAATAATGATATACATAAATAAATAAATAAAAATAATTACACATATTATTTAACAAAATCTTTATAAGTAAAGCAAGTGATGAGTTGTTATTTATTGTTTCATAGCCTTATGATTCAATTAAAGGTGAGTTAAATTAGGATATGAGATAATGAATATAATGCGATTAAATCGATATTTTTAGTCAAATATGTATGTATATCTAAAGAATAAATATATGTTTGGTTAGGAATATTTATGTTAGATTAGGAATATTTATTTACTTATAATTAATTGTCATTGGATTTTAAATTATAATGGTGTATTGTAGTATCCACCTGAAGGGAAGCTATAGTATACTTTTAATTATTTAATTTGAATACATAAATGAATTAAATATAAGTTGAGCATTTATGTATAACTTTTGCAATTGTTTCTCTTCATTTGTAATCTTTGTTTATTATTTTTTTAATAAGTCAATTTTTACTTAGGTGTTTGGAACTTAACTTGGCACTATTAGAGAATCAACAACCTACTCTTGCGAATGTGAGTAGAAAGAAGAGATGTCATACCATGAGGCATTGGAGCATTTTAATATATTAGGCATGATGTTTATGTTGATGACTATTGTCAACAACATTAAGATAACTATTCCAAAATCTAAAAATGCAAGAGAATACTTAAATTTTGTGGAAAAAATTTTTCATTTTACAAACGGGTCACTTGCTGGTACCCTTATAATTAAACTCACAACCATAAAGAATACTAGTCGTAGAGTATATTGAACTATAATATTGAGATAACTAACACTGTAGTAAGAATAAAGACACTATGAATGATATTGAATTAATCTTTTATGGTATAATTCATTTTGAAATTAATACTTCCTAAGTATGGACCTTTTCAAATTAACTACAACATTATAAAAGAAAAGTGGGATGTTAATAAATTGTCTAGTAAGGTTATTAAGAGGAAGTAAGACTGAAGAAACAAGGGAGTCAATATATCAACCTCGTGCATCAAGAAATTAGTAAAGGACTTAAAGTAAAGTCTAACAATTTTAAAAAGAAGAAGTCTTTTGTTAATGCTACACAGGTCAAACAAAAGTAAAAAGTGGTAGACAAATGTAAATTTTGCAAGTTAGACACTAGCAAAAAGATTGCATAAAATGTAATATTTGGTTTGAAAATAAAGGTAAATATTATGTTTTTATATTCAAATGAAAATTATGTGAAGTGCCTCTTAACTCTTGGTAGCTTGAAACTGGTGTTACTACTTGTGGTTCTAATATGATGTAAAGATTTCTTACGATCCAAACAGTAACCTAAAAGAGAATTTTCTCTTTATGGAAAACTGTATGAAGGCTTCAACTAAAAGAAAATGGATTTATCATTCGATCATGATTTTTGACCTTTAAATAAATATTTTGAAAACTCGTTATGTAACTTTAATTTCTATAACCTAATTTATTTTTCAAAACTTGCTGTTATTGGGCTTAAAGGAGATTTTAGACAAAAATGTTCTAATTTATTTAAGAACATGTTATTTATTATTTATGTTGTTGTTTTTTTATATAAATTAAATTTGATAATAAATATTTTTAACTTTTGCTTATTATTTATGGTAATAGTAGAACTAAAGGTAGTGCATAAGATGATGAATCTTCTTATTTGTAATATAGATATTTAAGTCATGTATCTAAAGAAAGGTTCGAAAGAATCTAGGAAAGAATGAGATTCTTTCTAATCTAGATTTTATTGATCTATGTATATGAGTTGATTACATTAATGGAAGGCAAACCAAACATAATAAGAAAGGAGCCGCAAAAGTTACTCAACTTCTTAAGATTGCACATATTGATGTTTGTTAGAACTTTTGTTGCTCCATCTTTTAGTGGAGAAAAGTATTATACTACCATATTGATGACTTATCACGATATGGTTATATTTATTTGATTAAGAAAATATCTCAAGCATTGGATTTTCATGAGGTATATATAACTAAGGTTAAAAGTCAATTAGAAAAAAGGTGAAAATCGTAAGACTTGATAAAGGGGTGAATACTATGAAAAACATGATGAGTTACGGCAATGTTTAGGTCTATTTGCCAAGTTCTTTAAAAGATAGGACTATAATATGATAAGTATACCTCAACAAAATAGTATGGTAGAAAGGCATAATAGGACATTGATGGATATGGTTAGGAATACAATGAGTAAGTACTTATTGCCTAAATCTTTGTCAATATATACTCTTAAAACTACTATGTATTTATTGAACATGAACCCTAGTAAGGTAGTTCTAAAAACTCTTTTTGAACTGTGTATTAGAAGAAGACCTAGTTTAAGTTGCCTAACAAAGTCAAGGATCTATAATTCATATGAAAGGAAATTAGATTCTCAAACAATTTGTGGTTATTTTATCGGTTATCTAAAGAAATCTAAAGGAAAATCATAGTCCTAAAATTATGAAAACTATAAATACCATATTCATTGAGAATAATGAGTTTAATAGGAGTAATGAACAATAAAATATGTACATAGGGGATGTCAAGGTAAATGTTTCTTTATCTATAACTATTTCTTTATCCAACATTTTTTTATATAATTGAAAAAAATTTATCCAACACTAAACCATATTTGAATAAAGGAATATACCTAAAAGAACTAACTTACAATCACTTGTTTTATCCTAACCGCAAGAAATAATACCTTTGAGAAGATCATAAAGAGATAGAAGGTTCATTTTGAATGATTATGTAGTTGGTTTACAAGAGTCATATATTGATATGGAATCAATAGAGATTCAGTTTCATTTTCATAAGCCACATAACTTACAGAGTATGTTAAATAGATTAATGCCATAAAAATGTATTCAAATTCATAAAAGGCAATAAAGTTTTGAATATCATTGAAATGCCAAAAGGTTTTAAGCAAGTTAGCTATAAATGAGCTTTTAAAACTAAAAGTGACTCAAATGAAAATATTAAATGATATAAGGTCAGACTTATTGTCAATAGTTATATTAAAAAAGGAGGTGTCAATTATAAAGCAATATTTTCACTTGTCTCAAATAAAGATTCATTAAGGACTATAATGACATTGGTGGCTAAATATAATGTATAGTTACACTAAAAAATGTGAAAACAACTTTTCTTAACGAGGATCTTAAAAAGAAAGCAATTGTGGACCAACTTGAAAGTTTCGAAACAAAGGTCAAATGGTGTGTAAATTTAAAAAGTCAATATAAGACTTAAAAAAACTTATTGATAGCAATATCTTGAGTTCAATGATATTACAACATATTTCAATTTTAAAAAACATTATTAATGTGTATATACCAAAATATCAATGAGAGCTCTTTTTTTAGTCCTTTATGTTAATAATATCTTACTTACTACTAATAATTTGAACATATCATATAAGACAAAAAGTTTTCTCTATGAATTTTGAAACGAAAGATATAAAAGCGGTGTACTATATGATAGAAATAAAAAATTTACAAAATGTTCTCTCTATGAATTTTGAAACAAAAGATATAAAAGAGGTGTACTATGTGATATAAATAAAAAAATTTCATCATAGATCACAAGAATTATTAGGATTGTCTGAAAAGTTTAATTCAAAAGAACTTTAGACATATTTAATATGGACAAATATTCAGTAAAAATTGTTATTATTCAAAAAGAGAGCATATTTAGTCTCACTCAACATCCAAAGAATCATGTAAAAAAAGAAATCAGTTTCTCATGCTTCAATTATAAGCAATATATATATATATATACAAACATGTACAAGACTGGATATTAATTTTGTGGTCAAAATATTGGGCATATATCAAAGTAGAATTGTTCATTAAAAAGATGAAATGAAAGTATTGAGATACCTATAAAGAACGGAGATCTACATGTTCATATGTTTAAGACCTGATCATTCGGAAGTAATTAGATACTTAAATTCAGATTTTGTTGAATTGGATGTGTTGATAGTAGAAAATCTACATTTAGTTCTTTGTTTCTTCTAGAAAATGGAACAATATTTTGGAAGTGTTAAAGAGTCTATCTTTGTCTCACACACGTTGTGGTTACAAAATTTTATTTTAAGACCTACAAGATTTTGCAACCAAAGGCATTTAAGGAATATAAATATAAATAAGTAATGGTTGTATTATCAAATTACATTAGTTTATACTGCTGCTTACACTCCAAATTCATTTATGTGTTTTGATTTTGTGTTAATAATTTATTGTTTTTATGATAGTATACACATTTATGTTTTGATATATTAATAAAAAGTTTACGAGACAAGATTGTAGATCATGATAGAATTTGTTTATATCAATATTTATAAACCTAATATAGTGAGTAGTAATGTTTGCACTGTAAGCCCGACATAGTGAGTAGTAAGCAGGAATTACGTCGCATAGTATATTGCATAAATAATATATAACTACTATATGTTACTTAAGTTATTTTGTCATACAAAATTACTTTTAAATTATGTTTTACTTGCACAAGAAATTATACCATTTAATTTTATGTTGTCTTATGAGTAGGTCAAATAAGAGAATTTTAGAACATGACCTAAATAGTAGGCTAACCTTATCAATAAATAAAACGACCGTTCACTCGAATATATCAAATTAATTATAAAAGATATAAATTGATAATTTCTCTATTCGTTAAATTTACAATTATCATATTCAAAACAATTCCTTAAAAAATATGTAAAATGGAAACAATTGACGAAAAAATCAATTTATTATATATCTATTTGATAAATTTTGTAGGTATTATTATACCTTGAAGAAGATCCTGTGATTAATTATTAGTACAAAAATCTTCGAATCTGACAAGTCCTGTGTGTTAAGAAGGTACTTGTTTACACGTAGAGAACTCCTGCACTGTCAAATTCTGCTGATGCAGTTCTTATCATATCCTATATATGGCTTTCCATGTAATACTATTTCCCTCCATATAACCTTATCTGCAACCTCATTTTCCCACACCACATACCCCGACTTAGCAGTTCAGACCATGAAACGTTGTGTTCGAGCATCTTTGAGCTTTCTGCTGTGTTGCTTTCTTGCCATCTCAATCCAAATCTTATACTTCTCGCCGATAACTCCGGACTTGCTTGAACTGCCTCCGGATTCTTCAGCTTCTGCACTTCGACCGAACAAACTTTTGCAGGTGAAGAGTTTCAGAGAATATTTTGGCATGTGTTTACTCTGTGAGGGCTTTTTGAATAGTTTTGAGTTTCCTTTTCCCCCTATCCCCACAGGAAGTGGTTAAACTTGGAGAAGGACTCGTCAAGGGGCCAGAGGATATTTGGGTTGACAGAGATGGTGTATTGTATACAGCTTCAAGAGATGGTTGGATCAAAAAGATGCATAAAGATGGAACCTGGGAAAGTTGGAAGAAGATAGACAGTGACAGTTTGCTTGGTCTCACAATCACAAAAGATGGGAACCTCATAGTTTGTGACGCTAGAAAGGTAAACCATTTTTATCATAAACGCAAGAATTGAGATTTCATACCCTAGGAAAGTAGCTGCCCAATTTAAGTACAGGCTTGAATCCAGGGTCTGCTTATGGTCAGTGATAATGGAGTAAAAGTTATTGCATCCCATGTGAATGGGTCCAAAATAAGGTAACAGACTGTCAATAACAAAGCAGAGTTAGACGGTAGAATCATCTAATTGAGTGCTATTGTAATGGGTTAGTTTTGCAGATGAAGTGATCGAAGCTTCAGATGGGAGTCTATATTTCAGTGCTGTAAGCACCAAATTTGGACTCCATAACTGGTATCTAGACGTTCTGGAGGCAAAACCTCACGGGCAGTTGCTTAGATACGATCCCTTTTCGAATGAGACATCAATTCTGCTTGATGGTTTGTGCTTCCCTAATGGGGTTGCTATCTCAAAGGAAGAAGATTATCTGGCATTCTGCGAAACTTGGAAGTACGTGTAACTAACAGTACATAGCTCAGAACATTGCCTATTCTCCTGTAGTGCCGGAACTTTCTCATTTGGGAGTTCCTGAGTGCCATGGAGTTGGCCTATGTCCTGTGAGCTATATAGTTAAGCCAGCATTCCAATAGTAGCACTACTTTGCTTTATGGATAAGCATAACTCATGCTTAAAATTTTCAGGGTTTTTTCTTTTGCTCCAGATTTAGGTGCCGTAAGTATTGGCTGAAGGGCGAGAAGCAAGGAACAACAGAGATCTTTATCCATAACCTTCCTGCAGGTCCTGACAACATCAATTTGGCTCCAGACGGGTCATTCTGGATTGCATTAATACAGGTAAACAGACGACAAGAAAGGATACAAAAGTTTTCCATAAACGTAACTCCTTAAGTCTGCTAGATCGGCTTATAACCTTACTATGGAAGTTCTTAATTATATCCCGCAGTTAACAACCCCAGGACTGGAGTTTCTCCACACCTCAACTCTATACAAGCGCCTCGTGGCATCATTTCCTATGCTAGTAAATTTCGTGAGTGGCACCCGCAAGAAAGCAATGGTAGTTAATGTGGCATCTGATGGCAACATTATCAGAAATTTCGATGATCCTGAAGGAATTGTGATGTCTATGGTCACATCGGCTTTCGAGTTTGAAGACCATCTTTACTTGGGAAGTCTGAACACCAACTTCATTGGGAAAATCCCCCTGAAAGCTGCCTAGAATTAGAAAACCATATATACTTTATTTGCACGCATCTCCTCCAGTAGCACAGAATAATACGATGCAAAACCCCGGTCCCTTGCCTATAGCTAAATGTGTTTTAAAGGCTAGCCAGATTTCACGTTGGACATGCACGGCAATAAAACGTGAAAAATACTACTATAACATTTACTCGATTGAAGTTGACTTCACCATCTCTTCAAAATTAAACACCGCCCAGTAGAGTAACAACATTAACGTGATTTAATAACTCGAGAAATTTTAAATAGCGATACAGCATGTGTTCAACATGACAACATACTTCTTCCAATCCATGCCCTTGTCAAAATATAATTTATATTCCAATGCACATTTACTTGCCCCACAACTTCAGTCACGCTCACTAATAGCAGTTAAATGTTCATCAATTTCCTCAGTAGAAAGGGCTCTGAAAACTCGATCAACTTCCCTCACAACTCCCACCTGGAAAAGCATCAAAATATCCATGTGAATGACTGTTGAAGACAAGTATTTCAGGAAAATTCTCTAGTGGTCTGATTGCATTATAAGACTATATATGTTGCACTCATCATGCCAGGCCTAACAAATATGTTACAGGTGCAACTGGAAAAAAAATGGCAGTAGTTTATTTGGAGTCCATGGAACTTTGGTATTCTGGCTATCTTCAACATCGGATATCTTGTTCTCTCTTCATATAACAACACAAGACCATTTTACTTAACTATTGAATATGCCAGTAAGACAAGTACCTCAATCTCAGTCGCCTTGAAATCCTCCTGAAGAACAGATTGCAGAGCAGATATGGCTGTCTGCAACAATGTAAGATTGATATTAGGATCTTGGCAGAAAATTCAACTCCAAAAATCTATTAGAAGTTGCATACAACTAAAATTAGCAAAAGAATTATTTTTAAAAATCAGGACATAAGCAGTTACCACTATCCATCAAATAAACACTTCCAATAATCAGACCAACCCCTCATCTTGTCATTAATGTTTTAATAAAAATGAAAATATACTTTTCTATATCAAACAGCACAAGAAGATTTTCCACACTAATCCATCTCCCAAGACCAAGAGCCAGGAGAACATCACAAAAGCAATTCTCAGTTGAAATTTTCCCTAAGTAGAAAAAGATTCACAAACAGACAAGAAAGGAGGGGTCACACAGAGAGAGAGAAAAAAATAGAATAACCAGTCACAAAAATACGTATCCAAAAGTACAAATTATACATGATAATCTTATACTGAGAGTCAATTGAATTCCCAACACAGCAAATATTAATTGGTTTGATTCGCAAACAACAGTGGATAGACCTCCCACCTCCTATAAATATGATTAAAGATAAGAAACTGTATATAGGAAAAAAATAAAAGCTAAATTCAGTGTCAAAGTACCTGTACTGTTTCTTCGTAAGAAAAACTAGGGTCACTTTTCATTTTCTTTTCCAAGAAATTGATGGCCTCTTGTTCTTTTAATCCAGCACTTGTTGCCTGCACAAAAATTTTGGAAAAGCGAAGCTCCTCGTTAAAAAGAATCCATAAAAGATTTGAAAGGGATGTGAGAACTAGCTATTGATGCATACTTGTAAACATAATACAGAAATTGCATCATAAACAATTTGAACATCAATGCAAAAATCATGAACTAGTTGACTTTTACTGCATACAGGTTTGAATAGCATGATAGTACAAAGTGGTTGATTAATTGACTTAGACAAAGAATCAAGATTGCTATCAAACATTTAGAATTCCAATTGCCACATTTGGCTTAGCAAGAACTTGAATTAGACATTTGGATCGAAGTGATTCAACACTTCTCCAGGAAAACCAAATTCTTCAACAACAGTCATTCATAATAACTAGAAGATATACTTTTACAAGCTCAGCTAACCAGGGCTTGTCAAAATGGCACTGGAAGTAATTTTTCAAGGACTTCCATTATCATACCGAAAACCATGTCTGAACTAGATGACCGAAAGCATGGTCTCCTTCAAGCTACCATAAACTTACCATCCACATTAATTCCACCAAGATACTTCACAATATAATGAGAATATATGTCACTCATCTAACATATTTTAGCTATAAAAGATTAGTTCGTATGCCATGTTCGTATACAACCTTGTGGCCATAAAAGTGTCCAGCAGGATCACATTTGTAGAGTTGGGGCCCCTTCTCCTCGTCAATGCCCAAAACCATTGCAACTTCAAACGAAAACATAAGAATGAACTTAGAACAAAGGATAAGAGCATCAACAGAAAATGGATTAACCATGGGCATACAATAGGATATCCGGGCTTGTCTTTTCAGGCATAATTGGCATTGCCCACAAAAATACTCAAACTAGCACAACATTTAAAACAGATAGATACATTTAAAAGACACTGTAGAGACCAGAAAAGTACCTACACCAAGGGGTCTCATGTAAGCATGTTGAGTATAAACCTGGGACTTGTCAGCAATCCTGATAAATACATGGTTGAATGGATCAGAATCAGACACAATCTTAACAGAAAAGAACCATAGGAAAGATAAAATTCATAATTGTTACCATTTGGACAACACATCAACAGGCATTTCATAACCATATCTGAACCGGAACTCAGCTGCTTCATTCCTTGCTTGTTGGACCAAAGTCCTTGCATCAGCTGAAAATTAGACACTTACAAGCTTAAGAGAGTTTCAATTGCAGTTCAGCATAACGAGAGGGGTAAACGAAACAAAACCTGTCATGCCAGTGGCAAGCAATCCAAGGTGCTTGGTAATAGAGAAAAGGTGGGTAACACTAGTCTGATCCAAAAGCTTGTCCTGTTTGTACATTACTTAAAAATTATTGATCAACCAAACAAACTCAAGAAAAAAAAAGCAACGGAAAATACACATACTGGAACTTTCTTCTGAGTGACAACACAGACAGAGTCCTTGCCACGAACTCCAATGGAAGTTATGGCGGCGGCCTTTACCGCCTTAAAGGCATACTCTATGTTAAACAGAAGCAAATTATTAAAACCGACCTCGTGAAGTAAAAAGGCAAAGTAAGTTAAAAGGACATACGTACCGACTTGGAAGAGACGACCTTCGGGCGAGAAGATGGTGATGTGACGATCGTAACCACCTCCACTTCCTCTACTCATAGTTCTTCTTAGAGATTTTGGTGGTCGCTGAACCAATATTTGATACTACAATGTTGTCGTTAAATTGCAAAGCCGATTTGATCTGATCTGTCTGATGAGTGACTGACCTGTGGGAGAAGAAAAGAATTATTATTTTCCAAAATTACCCCTGGTTTGTGGGCTTTCTTCGTCCATATCAAAATAAGGCCCAGCTTAGCTCGAATTTCTCAATTCTTTGACAAGGATCTTTTTAGTTGCCTACTACTAATAAATAAATGTGACCTTTTTCATCACTACGGGTGTGCTTTTAGATCCTTTTGCCCACATCTCATGTCTGTTCGAGGTTTTCGTTGAGATCTCCATTCGCAATCATGTAGAGGAATTTACATATGTTGGACCATGCATTTCAGAACTAAACCTTGATTTGTTTTGGTTTTAAGAAAGTATTCGGTTGATTGATATGTCGATAGGCTAGTAATTTGTACAAATTTTACTGGGCTATCTTACTGTAAAGGGAGTGGGAATGTGTTTCACATCTTGTATTGGGTGTATTTGCTACTGTATTATCTTTGTATATGCACCATAGGTGTAAAATTTTCTCTTTGTTATCTAGGTGATATGTTGTTTGCTCAAAATTATGGTCATGATATTTTGCTTTAGCTGTTCGTTGTGCTAATTGGTTCCTTGCATTGCAATTGCCCTGCTCCAATTCAACTATTCTATTTTTGCAGGTTGAGCATGTGGTTAGAGAAGAGAAGACAATGGCAGCTTATGATCTTATTGAGATATATTGTGAACTTATAATTGCACGTTTGCCAATGATAGAATCACAAAAGCAAGCAATTATCTATAAATCTCTAGCATGGCTTATTAAGACTTTTAGAGTAATTACTCTTTAGGGCTTACATGGATGGAATCTACGGAAGAAATATAGAATCCTCATGTTGAACCTTAGGAATGCATCTATCTTGATGAAAATGCTGCTACAACTTTTAGGTTATCTTTGTTAACTTTTTTTTTGCTGGTTTTAGGTGTAAATAGTCCCTCTTGAATGAATACATAATTTATTCATCTAGAAAAGCTGTTCAAAAATTGGTTGATTTTTTTCTTTAAATTCCTAGTTGTTTTCTTCTCAGTTTCTTCATCCAGTTTTTTCCTCTTTTGGACCTTCTCTCTTTTTGTACCTCTGAGCAAGATGCAGTAGATAAGCTGTTACAGGAAAAGATGTTGACATGTTAATGTCTATCCTAGAGTGGGCAAGCATGGATATGTTTTCTAATGGCTTTTTAATGTATAAAAGTCAAAAATCTTGCTACAGTAGTGGAAACCTCACAGAAAGTGGATGATTTACTTTGTGAATCATGAAAAAGCTTGTACTTAAGGTTCTTTCCGAGTCTCAATTAAAATAAGATATTTTCACTTTTCAATGTCTGAGAATGTCAAATGCATTGAGCCATATGGACTTTCTAGTTTAGTTGAATGCTTGTGTGCTTGTAACTGAAGTGAAATTCCAAATATAGCTTAATTGTTAGTTGATTTTGTAATATATTACTATGTTTGGTTGTGATTTATGGGAGTTAATTAATTCTTCTATTCAACATTTGCAGTCCGAGAGTGCTATTTTAACTATAGTGGCATAATTTTGGGATCATTGCCAATAAGGTGGGGGCAGATCTTCTTTTTCAACTCACTCCTTACCCTCCAATTTCTTTTTATCTTCCCATTTACTTAAAAATATTTTCATTTAAATTTCTAAAATAGTCTCATACTTTGTGTTTGCAGGGTGAGCCCATCGAAGAACCCTATTCGGCCCTGCATTCTTTGTCAGCCTTTGCACTGAGTGAGTCGTAATGCTTCCTGGGTTCACAGCTGCCAATAGATATCTCTATATATACATATATAGAAACTGATATACATTAAAGGTGCCAATGTTGTTTAAACCATCTTTATTTTGTCTGTTGCTTTTTATTATTCTCATTATGCACGAAAAGAGGAGGAGCCATATGAGATGTTTTTATAACTTCTACTGATAATAATGATATAGTTTAGGTGTCGTCCTGTTTCTTGGTAACAAAGGCAGGTTCTTGTTTGTGACGTGCCAGGGACAGTCCACTAGATATTGTTAGCAAGACATGTATAACTTAAAAGTAGACATCTTAAGGAAAATTTTTCATATTTTTTTTGCATTTTTCTGGTTTTTCTACATGAAGTTATGCCTGTGCAAACTTAGGTGTTGAATTTAGAATGTTAGGTCTAGTAGAGTAGCTGAGGGAGAAAAATATTTTGGGTGCCTTATTGTTGTCTAAATTTAGCAAGGAAAATTTTTTTGAAAGCTAAGACATAGATGAAGATAATGGCACCTTTCTTTCCCCATAATTAGTTTCCAATTATTACAATTTATTCTCCAAATTTGGTGCACATTTCAGGTTACAAAAAAGGGACAACCTTTTTTATATGACATAACTTTTAGCACAGACCTCTTGGTCCTATGATATTTTGTGAGCATTTAGAGCTCATCAAGAGGAAGAGATAGCAACTTCAATCACTAAATTTTGAGGTTTATAGCTTAAGTTATGATTTTTCAAAGTTAGCTATTTATTTTTTATTTGGTCTACCAGAATTTTAGCTTAAGTTCAGTTTTTGTTCAATGGCTATGAATGGTTCAAATGTGGTTTATCCTTGATCGATTATGCTTGTTCATGAGTCCTAACTCATGTTTCAAGCATTTAGCTGTATAAATATTAAGTTAGCATGCTTGTACATTTGTCACGTCGAGGGAAATTTTTTTTGACATTACAATTGCACGACTTCATTGCTTCTTAATCGGCAATTACTTTCATGCTAATCTGATTCATTTTCCATTTTCATGACAGAAGCTACTTCATTAATCTGGTCATTTGAGAGCTTCTTCTAATTCTATTTAGTTTTGTTTTTTAATGATTGATAGGTTAGAGCACCTAATTCAGTTTCAGTCCCCATGTTGTAGGATAAACAACTGTGAAGATTACTCATAATTGTCGTGTGCATTGCCATTTCTTCGATCGTTCGTTCGATCTTTGGTGTGTTTTATTTGTCGTAAGGAATCAAGCCTTTGACATTTGGTAGTATTAGATTGTCTTGAAGGTACAATTAATGTCTACATAATGGATTTTCTTCGTAGAGTGGGACAAGTGTTCTTTTATAAATAGGCTTGAGGTTCTTGTGACAGGTTCAGATCTTTTGTATCAATTAGTCTGTTCTAACTCTGTGGAGCTTGTAGGAATAAGATGTTGTCCCATGAGCACAAACATTGATGCTACAAGCCAAGCCAACTCTGCTACCATTGTCCATTACCAATGAACATAGTTATAATTCATATAGTTTAATCAAATTTTTGTTCAACTACTAAACCAAAGTACATGTTTTTTTTTGTAACAAATGGACCTTATGATGTAGTCTAATACTTTAATGAGATGGGTTAAGTGTTTCATGTAAGTTGTTATGTGTTAGGTGATGTCTCTTCTATATCACATTCAAACTTGATTTCTATACAATAACACTTAATTGATTGTGACGAAAAAAGGAAGTAGCTTTTATTTTAATTCTTTAAAAGAAATAGATTGTTTCAATAAATATGTTCCAACCTTGTTCAATCACAATATCATGTTTTAATAAAATCCAATTTTATTATGTATCTGACATAACTCTTGACAACACTTTTCCTTTACCTTTTTGTTTCTAGTTTACTAATACGCGGGAACGTCAAACAGAGAAATAAAATATTTGTTAAACAATTTGTTTAGGACCAAATGTTAGATATTTATTTAAGTTTAATGCTAAAGGATTCATGTTTTGATTCTTAATTAAATTGTGAATTCGACACTTAGTGTTTCTTTATATCATAAAAGTGAAATATTCATTTTCATTTTTTCATTTGTTTTTTAGGTTTTTACTTCAAGATCAAAACTAATAATTGAATGGAGGGTGTGTCTTCGTCTTGTCGTCAGTTAAATTTTGAAGATGGTAATGAAGTTGGCAGGAGTGAAGGTGAAGATGATTTTGTAGCTGTCATGAGTTTAAATAGTAATCAGGAATTGCAAGCCAGTGGCTCAAGTGAAGTATCCAAAGAATTAATACCAAAAATTGGAATGGAGTTTGAGACAGAAGAAGATGCTTACCAATTCTATTTGGCATATGCTAAAAAAGTTGGGTTTGGAATAAGGAGAAGCAAAAGCCACAAAGATCAATCTGGAAACTTGATTGACAGAATGTTTTGTTGTAGTGCTGAAGGTAAACGAGGAAAAGACAAACGAGATATTGATGTAAGAGCAAAGCGCCCTGAAACAAGGTTTGGTTGTGAAGCTAAAATGAGAGTCAACTGTCAAAGAAGCAAAAAATTCTATGTGGTTCAGTTTATTGAGGAGCATAATCACTACCTCTCAAGTCCAAACAAGACGCACTTACATAGATTTCACCGAAAGATAAGTGATGTAGGAATCCCACCGAAGGCATCTCATGATTTGATGGTTAGGCAAGTAGGTGGTCGAGAAAATTTAGGTTTCATACCAGATGATTACAGAAATTACTTAGGGTCTAAAAGATTGGGATGCAAGAAGAGGTGATACAGGAGTTGTTCTAGAATATTTGCAAAAAATGCAATTTGATGATCCAAATTTTTTTTATGCTATCCAAGTTGATGAAGATGATTTAATATTCAACATTTTTTGGTCAGATGCAAAGATGAGAGCAGATTACTCAAATTTTGGTGATGTGGTTTGTTTTGATACAACTTACAGGAAGAACAATGAAGGTCATCCTCTTGCATTGCTTGTAGGTGTTAATCACCATAAGTAGACTACAATCTTTGGTTTTGCATAGTTATATGATGAGACATCGCTGACGTTTGAATGGTTATTTGATACTTTTGTGAAAGCTATGTGTGATAAAAGGCCTAAAACAATTCTTACAGACCAAGATGCAGCAATGGCAAAGGCTTTGGCACTACGATGGCCCGAAACTCATCATCGTTTATGTATTTGGCATATTTATCAAAATGCGGCCATCCATTTAAGTGGTGTTTTCTCACAATTCAAAGATTTTTCAAGAGATTTTAGCTCATGCATATATGATATTGAAGAAGAGGTATATTTTGTAAATGCATGGAATGAGATGTTGAGCAAATACGGGCTTGAAGATAATGATTGGTTGAGGTGCATGATTGGGATAGAGGAAAAATGGGCTTTAGTGTATGGAAGACAAATGTTTTGTGCCGACATGATGAAAACACAAAGAAGCGAGAGCATGAATAGTATTATCAAGAGGTATGTCAGTTATCAACACAAATTCTGGGAATTTTTTCATCACTTTGAGAGACTCCTTGAAGATCGTAGATATGAGGAGTTAAAGGCTGATTTTAAATCAAGTA
>JANSVA010000217.1:15087691-15106105 GCA_025504915.1 Erythroxylum reticulatum
ACCAAATTGACCACTTGCATTAACTTACCCATTGCACACACTAAGATGCATTCAACAAGGTTTTAAGAAATGGAGTTTATGATTAAAACCTTGGACTTAAAAAGTTCTTTAAGGTTTATCATTTGAAAACTTAGTGATTTTCACTCCCACTAAGATTTGTTTTAAACTATGATAGCCAAAGCTTATTTTTCAAGAGGATTTTCTCACATTTGATCATTGTTTTAACTTTCAATTTCTTATTCCAAAAAATCTAAAAATACTTTTTACATAATTTTCTTACAATTATTCAATTTTGTTAGTTTTCTTTAAGAACCAAAAACCCCCTCCTAACTAATTTTAGTTGCATTTCATGACATTTAAGCTAGCTTAGGTCCATTGCATTAGGTTCCAATTAAGTGAGACGACCCGAGGTTGCACTATATAATGCAATCCTTAGAATTCAATTTTTGATTCGACCTCCAAGGGTAAATCCGAAAGACAACACGGATCAAATCAAAAAGATAAAGATTTTAGGTTAATTAGCTACTGTGATGCTGATTATGCTAGAGATAGAATTGATAGAAAGAGTACAAGTGGAAGTTGTCGCTTTCTTGGTCATAATCTTATTTCTTAGTCAAGCAAGAGGCAAACTTAAATTGATCTATCTACTACAGAAGTTGAATATATGTCAGCTACAAGCTGTTGTTCACAGACATTATGGATTAAGTATCAGTTGGAAGATTACTCTATACAAGAAGATCAAATTCTAATCTTCTGTGACAACACAAGTGCTATCAATTTATCAAAGAATCAAATACAAAACTTAAGGGCAAAGCATATTGAAGTTAGACATCATTTTATATAAGATTATATATAGAGAGGAATCATCAGTCTATAATTTGTTGAGATGAATCAACAATGGGCGGATATCTTCACTAAATCTTTATATGAAAATAGATTCAAGGAAATCAGATGGAACTTGAATATGGTAATGTTGAATGACCACTCGTCTGACACATCATAACCCAGATGATTCATACAAGAAGAAGATGAAAAGTTGTAAGTCTTCAAGTAAATAGTAACAGTAAGTTATAAACGGTAACTTTTTAAGAGTAGGTATTAGAAGGAAATCTTCTCAAGATTCTAAAATATCTTTTACTCTAGAATTTTCTTGAAATACTTTGAAACCAACTTGTTCAGCGTTCTCAACCAAGATGTTTCGATACTTTGTTCTAACCTTCAAGTTCTTTTCATCTCATATTCTTACTTTTAGAGACTAACATCACTACTTTAAGCAAAATACTTTTGCGTGTTTAGTTTCCATTTGTTACAGATTACAAATGGAGTAATCACTTATCTATAAGCGACACATTGATTTCAAATCATTAAAGGAAAATCAGATGGACATTGAACCAAAAGTTGAAGCAGTTGGCTGGAAAAACTTCTTCAAGGTTCGTCTATTTAAATGAGATATATGAATTTTGAAAGAATGCAAAGGTGGTGGACGACACCTTAGTATCAATGGTAGATGGATTGTCGATTATTATGATGCAATATCGAAAGGGTCAATGGGTATCCTAGTATTGGAGTAAAGCCATTTAGCAATACAAAATGGATTACTCAAGGTCGTGTAGATAGAATGCACATTAATCGACAACTCTATGGAAGTAATGATCTAGAAGTTAAGAAGGCGACAACCCTTGTTCTGAAGGCTAGGTTTTACACTCATTGCTTCTTTACTGTGTTCAACCAAGATTAGGCTCAAAGGACGCTATGACAATAAACAATGAACATTGTCTGTATCACCTACTAAATCATCAACCCATTAATCTTTCGTACTTGATTTTGAAGTACATGATGAAGTCAAAAGGAGATACTAGCTCTTTACTATATGGAATGCTGTTGACAAGGACTTTTAGAGAATCAAGAATCCTTTTTGACAGAGATAACAGGGTAAAGATGGATGTGAAGAGCATTATTAATGCCATAACTATTCACAAAATGGGGATACAGTTTGATGATGAGGCGGATAAAGGTTCTAAATTGAAAGCAAGGTCTGAGGGGGAGCTGATAGTAAGACAGGGCAAAAGTGAACGTGGTATGTCTATAAGAAAAACAAAACCTCGATCAACAGGAAGAACATCCGTAGAATGAAAGACTGAGAAATCGTCTGATGCACCAATATAATCTAAGACGATTCTACAGGAAGAGGAAAGCCGAATTCAACAATCATCACAACAAGTGTCACTGAAGAGAAAGACAGAGACACTTTAATCAGAAAGATCCAAACAGTCAAGAAGGTATCCAAGACTATTGACCTTACGACAACAAGAACAGAAGAAGAGGAAATCTTTGATTCTTAATGGAGATTCTGAAAAGTAGGAGAAAAGACAGCAACCTACTAGATCAATTGTCTCTATTTTGCAAAGCCAATAAGCAAAATCATCTAGAGAGATAGAAATTAAGAGGAAGTTGGCATTTGAGAGGAAGAAGCTTTGACAACAACTTTCATCTAAATTGGCAGAAGAACAAAAGAAGGTGAAACCCAGTCAGAAAAAGGTTTCTTCATCTGATGTTTAACAGAAGGTGAAAACAGTTGAACACCAATTGGAACCTTACAATTCTTCTCAACCAATCAACAAAAAGGATTTAAGGATGAAGATTATAGAAGAATCAGTACCTGTTCGGAGCATAAGCTTAATTATTATCAGAGAATCTTCAAAAAAGGCAGCTAAGGTACTAGTCGAACTAATACTGATTAATGCTCAAACAATACATCTTCTAAGTCATAAAGAACAAAGATTATATGGTATTCTGCGAGATGAGAAGGTAGAACCATATCCATTGAAGATTTCAAAGGATTGGTATACAATCTATCCAATTACGAGCAGAACATTGATAAAAATTATGCCAAACATACAACCAAAATGCTCAACCCTTATGAGAAGTGAAGAAAAGGGGAAAAAGAAGATGTTTCCTGAGGAAAATACAGATGATCTTACAGAAGAGCAAATACAAGTAGTTGTCAAGAACATAGATGATGGATGTAATGCAGCTTAACTTGGAGGAATCTACGTTTCACACCACATTTTAAAAGCATCAGGAAGTAAATTTGGAATTTCAACCACGGATGAAAACTTCAAGGTAGTTGGCAAAGTAAAAGAAGGTCAGTACAGAAGTATTATGGTTGAAGGTATCAATTTCAACCTAGAAACTTTTATGCATTTGTTCATGCATTTTAGACCTTTAGGTTTCGTATCTTCAGTCAATGATGTGTTATACCTTCTTGGGCAACCAATTTTAAAACTACCGAGACCTAATGATCTTGATCTCCCAGAAGGAAAACAACCCTTCAATCTACCCTCTATCAAAATTATAGAGTTAAACATTTTACATTCAGAACCATCTGTTGTTGAAAACCTTCATCCACTTAGTGAAATACAACAAGATTCTATTGATAATCCAGAATTCTTGAAGCATTTCATAAATTGGACGGAAGCAAGTCACAGTTAGAAGGAAATTCAGGAAGCATTAGCAAAATAAATTAAGGAAGTTCATATTAAAGTTGATGAACTAGCTAACTCAGTGGGTGATCTTCATGAGGAAGTAGCACTACTACGAGTTACTATTGAACAAGACCTCAAGATGATCCGGACTGACATGGAACGTATGTTTTCTGAAATTTTGAAGTGTCTACATTAAAGTAATCTTTTTGATTAATAATAAATAGGGGAGAAGGAGAAAAATAAGGAGAACGAGAAGAGAAGATAGAAAGCATTGTATATATCTTGTATGCAATTCTTTTCTTATTTTTTTTCTTTATTATTTGTCGGAATACTATTTGTCTATTCGTCTATCAATATCATTTTATCTTTTAAAATTATGATTATTTGTTATCATCAAAAAGGGGGAGATTATTAAGTCAAGAAGACTTTACTTCTATTAATTTTGATGACAATCAAATAATAATAATCTTAAAAATGTATGAATCATTTTGATAAGTTTGTTAAGTTTGTAGAAAAATGTAAGTAACACTTAGTCAACTTAGAAGGTGCACAGTCAACACCAGACGAAGCGCAACACCAGACGAAGTGATATAATAGACGAAGTGAAATAATAGACGAAACATAATAACAGAAAAATCATTATTCTAGACGATACAAAAGGAAGATATTCTAGAACGTCAGACAGTTAGTTAGTTGGATTTAGTTATAGGACTCAACTAACAACCGTTTCTAGAAGATTCAAGAAGCAATTCTCAAGAAGACAGTTGGAGACTTAGGTTATAAATACTAATTCTAGTTGAAGATTTTAAAAAAAGGAAGAGAAAAAGAGGGAGAGAATTCTTTTACATTAGCAAATATTTTGTATTCAAAGTATAAAAGAAGTGAGCGAATACATCTGTAACTTAAAGCTCAAATATACTTTTCTTAGAGAGAGAAAGGAAGGATAAAGTCTGGAGAGGCTAATACAACTGATAAAGAATACTTTATGAAAGAGACCTGAAGAGGCTCTGTAGAAAGAATACTTGTAAAGTTAAAGAGTATAGTGAAATCTCAGACTAACTCTGAGGACTAGACGTAGCCCAAGGTTTGGAGTGAACCAGTATAAAATCGTAGTGTCTATTCTCTAACCCTTACTTTTAATTTTTTTATCGTTAGATGAGTAGATAATATTACTTGCAATTGCATTGCTTATCAACTTTAGCAAAGTGTTTTAGTAATCATTTGAATTTTTCATACAGAAATTCAAGAAGTTATAAAAGATTAATATTTTTAAAAAGATTACACAATTCAACCCCCCTTCTTGTGTAGTTTACATATCATATTGGATTTCTATATTAACAAGTGATTTATTTCATTAATTAGTTAGTTTAATTAAGTTTAACGTGTTTAAGCGTTAAAGGTTTCTGGAACACATGGCAACCTTCATTAGCAAACTTAACGAAGACACTAACATCGGGCTAGAATTGAAAAAATTGAAAGTTTGAGCATTTAATTACCATTTTTTAAGTTTAGGATATAATTGCAAAATTGAGCAAAGTTTGAGATTTTTTTGGTAATTAAACCTAACTTAAAAACAATTTGTGGTAAAAGTAACGACAAATAAATTTAAAATTGGAAAGTTACGTGGTAATATTTTCTCGATATAGAAGCTAAAGATGAAGGTTATTTATACTAAAAGGCAATTGTACAATAGCCATCTATGAAAGGCTAGTGCACTTCACAAATGACATCAAATACAATAAAATAGATGTGAATGATATTGCAAATCTCCAAAATGTTTTAGCTTATAAAGTTTTGTCAAATATAGAGAAGAATAAAACAATAAAGGAGAAATGAGATGATCTTATAAAATTGTATGGAATCAAATCTTTCTATAACATTTTTTTCTTTAAGAGGAAACTTTATACTCTTCAAGTTTATAATCCACTTTGTTAACCATATCAATACTTTAACAACTCTATTTTATTAACTCATATTATTGCCTATAAAAGTAGAACTATATAAATATATTAAGCTTCAAAGTCTACCTCATTCGTATAATCAACTCGTCGTCATTTTAACTAATAAACCTTCTTGCATATTGCATTGTATTTAATGATATTATAATTATGGTTATGGAAGGAGAAAATCGATATAAGAATACGAAAGGCAAGTATATTGGTTCATAATAAGTTGAAGTCTTGATTGTGTTAAATCAAAGACCAAGTGAGACCAAAAATCATTATTAATAAAAATTAAGAAATAAGAAAATCCGAAAATGTTATAACTATAGCAAGAAGGATCACCTTAAAAAGGATTGTTATAATTTAAAGACAAAATGTAAATCCTCAAAGAAATTTTGTTAGTACTTTAGATGATGGCAATATTATGTGTTGTAAAGTAATACAATAGATGAAAGGAAGAAAATACTGCTTGATATATGACTTTTGAATCAAGAGATATGATGTATCTTTAATGAATGTACGAATGGGTTTAATTGATTCAACATGACCCATCATCCTTCTTTAGACGTATGGACTTCGTACTTACATATGAGACTTAATAATTTGAAAAGAGTAAGTTCAATAAATTAAGATTCATCCATATGAGGAGGTAAATTTCTAATCAAAGGCCATCTAAGCTTCTTAGTGGAAGTTGAATCCAAAATTTACTAGGGTGCTTAAAGTCTAACTATACTTCTTGAAGGATTGCCTATAAAAGGAAGACACCCTAAAGTAAGTTCTTATAACCATTATCATTAAGCTTAATTAAGAAATTCTCTATATATTTAAAACACTTTAGTTCTACCTTAGTGTATGTTATTTGCTGACGACATTGTCCTAGGGGATGAGACCAAAGAGGGGGTTAATGCAAAGCTGGAACGTCGGAGAGTAACATTAAAATCGAAAGGTTTTAGAATGAGCAGGTTCAAGACAGAGTATTTAGATTACAACTTTTCGGGTAGCCAGATGGTACGAGAGGCAAAGGTAGCGATTGGCACTGACATCGTACCACAAAAATCAAGTTTTAAATATCTTGGGTTCATCATTCAGAGAGATAGTAATATCGACGATGATGTATTACATCGTATTAGGTCTGGGTGGAACAAATGGCGGCGTGCCTCAGGTGTTTTATGTGATAAAAAGGTCCCTGTAAAACTCAAAGGGAAGTTCTATAAAATGGCGATTCGGCCTACCATGTTATATGGGGCAGAGTGTTGGCCTACTAAATGTAGGCATACACAAAAGTTGTTGATAGCAAAGATGTGTATACTTAGGTGGATGTGTAACATTACCATCAAGGATAAGGTATAAAATCAGGTAGTAAGAGTCAGACTACAGATGGCCAGTATCACAGATAAGTTGAGAGAGAAAAGACTAAAGTGGTTTGGGCATGTGCATAGGAGGCCCTCAGATGCTCCGGTACAATGCTGTGAGTTAATAAACCTTAGTGGATACAAGAGGAGGAAAGGAAGGCCTTACAAGACTTGGAGGGAAGTGATCAAGAAAAATATGTCAGAGTTGGCCCTCACTGAGGCAGTTACTAGAGTTAGAAAAGTCTGGCGGGACAGGATAAGGGTTAATGACACCATTTAGAGTCCTCGCGCCTTATACTTACTGCATAGAAAGTATTGCGAGTAGTACGTTTTTGGGCTAGGTTGCAGAGAAGTTGTAGTTTGGGGAGGATTCCCACAATGGACACTTAAAGCAGTAAAATTGTCGCATCCTCATGATCGCGCAACGAAGACTCCTGAAGCGAATGGCAACAAAAGAGTCGGTCTGTACAAGGTGTAAGATAATAGCAGATCTGGTCAACCCTCAGATATGTCCTTATTGTCTTGTATTGTAATTCTATTTACTTAAATTTCTCTCTCTGCATCATGATTTTTCTATTGCATTTGCATGTGGGTCTATAGGAAACAGCCTCTCTATTATGTAGAGGTAAGGTTGTATACTATCAGACCTTCCCAGACCCCGCTTCATTGCGGGACTTCAGACTGGGTGTGATGATGATGATGATAACTTTAGTTCTCACTAACTTGAGTGTTAGAGTGTCTGCACCGAGAACATCTTTGGCACTCTAAATAGTTATTTTTGCAAGCCTATAGATCTAAGAATAATTCGACAGGCCTACTTCAAATTTATTGTACATCAAGCTACATTTTCATAACATGTAAAAGAGATTTGTTCTATTATTATGAACATATCTAATTAAGTTACCCTTCAAAGGTTATTAGCATTAGAACAATCATATACTAAATATATATAATAGTACAATTTGTACTTCTCAATAGGTATGGCATATAAAGGACTTGAATAAGAATATATTGTTTGTTAGATGACTGGATGATTTGGATACAAGATTAAAATAATTAAAAAAATTAAAGATAATTTTAGGCACACTTATGCTTATGAAAAGAAAGAAGATATATGCAAACTTGTATAAGTTAAAGGGAAACGTATCTAAAAGCAAAATAATCAATTATTTCAAAGAATCCAAGTGAGAGATCTTCAATGTTATGACATTAAAGACTTTTGACATATATTTGTAGAAGAAATGAAGATTCTTACTAAACAAAAAATACTCCATGGACTCACACATATATCATCACAATTTTATGAGTAATGTATTATAAGCAAGCAACACTATGTGAAATTTAACACATCAAATTCAAGAATTAAGACTATTACTGAATTGGTTTCACTCTAATGTGTTATAAGTATCAGTTCCATGATTGGAAAAAGCAAAGTATTTTTGTATTTTTCATTGATGATTATTTTAGAAGATATTAGAAGTATCATATATAAAAAAAAGGTGATGTATTTTTAGTTTTCAAAGTAAAAACTGAACTTAAATCTAGTAAAAATATCAAGGGCTTAAGAACATATAATGGATAAGAATATACTTGATTTTGATGCATTCATTAAAAAAGAAGGTATCAAAATATAATTTACTATGACAAACACTCTTTAGCAAAATGGAGTAGTAAGATAGATCAACAAAACTCTATTAGAAAGAATGGGAGCAATGTTGCGAGTTATAAGCTTTGATAAGGCTTTTTAGGCAAAGCATTTAATAATGTTTATTATATGATGAATCTGAGTTTCATCAACTACTATTAAGTTGAAGAAACTAATGGAGATATAGATTGAAAAGCCATTGTAATCTAAACCTTCATATATTTGGATGTCATGTGTACATTATGCATAATACCCAAAAAAAAACTATGAAATTAGATCCGGAATATAAAAAATTAGTTATTTTAGAATATGCTAATATAGTGAAAGAGTATCATTTATTGGATCTCATTGCCTACAAGGTTATTGTCAACAAGGATGTTATTTTGTAAAAGATAAGTTATAAAGGGAAAAATAAGACATAACAATTAAAAAAGAAGCTCATGACCTAAAATATAGGTGAAAAGGAAGCAATACTAAAGTAGGTCTAAGAATCCTTTTAAAAAACCTCCAAAATTTCATTAATTAAAGAGTACAAAAAGGCCACCAAATTAACATACTCAATATAAAATAGAGGGGAATATTGGGTACGACCTTTTAACATAGGAGGGAGAGTTATAAACTTTTTAAGAATAAATGAGTAATTCATATGCATCTTAGGTGAAACTCTTTATAAGAATAAAACTTGGGAACTTATGTCATTACTATTAAAAAATGAAGCTAGTTAATAGTAAATCAGTCTTCAAGATTAAGCAAAATGGTGAAGATAAAGTAGAGTGGTAATATGTAAAATTGGTGATGAAAGGATATGCTTAAAAAGAAAGGATCGAACTTAATGAAATATTTCTCTTTGTAGTTTGACTTACTATAGTCAAATTTGTCCTAGCAATGTGTGTTATATTTGATTTAAATCTAGACTAGTTAGATGTAAATACTATTTTTCTTTATGAAGATCTTGAGGAAGAAATTTATTTGCTTCAATGAAAAGGTTTTAAAGAAAAATGAAAAGAGAACTTAGTTTATAGGTTAGTTAAATATTTTGCAATTTTAAACAAGTATCGAGATGTTAGAATAAGAGATTTAATTCTTACATTATGGCCTTGAAATACAACTTACTTAATGCAAACCTTTATGTATATTTTAAGAGAATTTGATAATGATTTTATTATCTTATTGTTGTATCTATGACATATTCATTATAAGTCCTATCAAAAGTTGTATTAAAAAATTTGAAAATACAGCTCATGAATGAATTTGACATGAAGGATTTAGGACTAACAAACAAGATTTCATAGATGTAAATTTATGAAAACATAAATAATACAAAGATATATAAGAATTAATTAAATAAGGTTTGGTGATGCTTTAGTGTGCAAAATTGTAAACCAATCTATACCCTTCTTCCTTTAAACTTTAGACTATCCTCTAGAATAAGCCTTAACAATAATGGTGAGAGGTTAGAGATATCTCAAATAGCATATGTATTAAAATGAGGAGTTTTATGTTTGTCATAATTTATAAAAGACTAGACATTGCACATGTAATAAGACCAATTAATTGATAAATGATAAATCCTAATAAAGAGTATTGGAATATTGTAAAGATAATCCTAAGAAACACTAAAGGAGTCTTTGATATTGCTTTACATTATGGAGGGTCATAATTTATTATAAGATTATATGGTGATGTTGTCCATTATAAGTTATATGTTTATGTTCACTAATAATTTTATAAGTTAGGTCATTGAATCGCGTCAAAAGTAGAATATATAATAACTATAAAGAATAATAAAGACCGAACATGATTAAAATGATATTGAAAAAACTTAGGCATAAATAAAAGCAAATTGGCGAATATTGTGATAGTTAAAATGTCTTGCATCTAACAAAAAATTCAACGTTTCGTGTAAGAATAAGACGCACGAGTTTAGTTTTATTTTGTTTGTGAAAAAGTAAAAAACAAAATGAATATACAAAAGATTCAAATACCCTTACAAATTTTATAACCGTTGAAAAAGCACTCAAGTTTATATTTGACATTTTGTGAGAGTCGGAGAGCTTATTAGCAATCTCACAAATTTTTAGTTACAAAAATTATTGTAACTTCTCATAATAAAATTCTGAACTGAATGTTGTATTTATCTACATTATTGTTTTTCAATTTTACTGAATTGCCATTTGACTCCGATTTACGGGAGACACACATGAAGTCACCAGTTAAGAAAATCGTCGATGACTACTAAAATATTTGGCATGCATTTTCATTCACGACACAACTAAGAACTTGTAAGTCACGACGCGATGTTTATGTTCACGCCTCTCTCCCAGCTACCATTCTTATTCTATTTTGCAACGCAAGAAACTATTTAGTAGCCATCATAACTTTGAAACATGCCGAGCTTGTCTATTCACCGTCTCTTCTTCTGTGCACTTCAACTTTGCGTATCGTCGGGTTTATTTTAACACGAACCCGTCAACTAATCTATGACTTAACAACCAACCAACGTCAATGTATTCGTATAATCTCGAAATCGATAGATAGAAAAAGGGATGCCAAATGTAAATAACCAATGCTGGAAGTGATCAAAGACTAGTCCTGTTTCCAGACATCAAAGACCAGTAGCAACAATTAATTGTAACTCAATACCAAACCATGTTGGATTCGTCACTCAACTGAGTTCAACAAAAAACAATTAAATATGGGACTTCGTTACATCCATAATCAAATTTCATTTCGCTACTTCACGTCTTGCTGACCACAACCGTAAACGCAGTTCGTTAATTTATGGTTAAAACACGTGAATCTATAGTATTAGTTACACGACCTTGAAACGTACGGAGCATGTTTAGACACTTGTCAACACAGACCGACGGACTTTTTTCTAATCTATTTTTAATAATTCATTTAGGTTATATTAATGCAATAAAATTCCATTTTTGCCTAGTACTCTCTCTCTCTCTCTCTCTCTCCCCTTCTCCAGATCTATGGGTGTGTGTTAACGTCTCTTTGTACAGAAGTCCGACACTTCGTCATCACCTCCATCACATTCTCCAAGATTCAGCCTCAATTTCATCTTCTGATACCTGCTTCTGTCGCCTTCCCTATTGTTCATATACACATTGATGTTATCGGTTGCTTCTCTCTCTCTCTGTCTCCCTCTTTTTGTCTCCGTAAATCTATGCGCTATGCTGCCAATCTCATCCTCCTTTTGTCTGCGACATTGCTTTTTTGCCTGATCGTGTTAGATCTGCCACGTTTGACTTGCTTGATTCTTTGGTGGTTTGCTTTTCAGATTCTGGTAATATTGATCTCGTAGGAGGAACTTCGTTCCTTTGTTTCTGTAATTTTTTTATGAGAAATCTGTTTGCAATGAAACGGGGGCATGAAAGGATCTTGCTTCGGTTTCGGATATAGATTCTGGTTTGATTTTGTATTCCTGATAGGGTTTATCTTGAAGTTAAGCTTATAATCTCTGTGCGGGAATTTGGTTGGCTGTTATTTTCTCTGTTTTCATGTAACCTACGTCTCGTCAATAGCCGTAAGTTGGCTACTGTTTGTCTAATTTGTGAACATTGGTATGGTAATACGGCAATGTGCTTGCAGTTCTTTTGGTCGGCGATCGATGGTTCGAGTATTCGGGAATAACTTGCCTGGTAAGTTCGCTAAAGTTGGCTATTTTTTCGTGCGGAAAGAGTCCAAGAGCCCGTAATGTTTATCATTTTTATAATCCTTAAAATTAATGTTAGCAATTAATTTTGCTATATGCTGGAACTCATGCCGATTAAGTTGATGGTCAAGTCAATGACTGGTTTGACTAGTTTGTTTTTATTTAACCTTAAAAAAAATTCATGTGGTTTTTACTTAATAGAATAAAAGAATTACTTCGTAGCATAATATTCTAACTTATAATGGGACGAAGCAGTTTTTACGTATAATGATAAGATATAAAACTTATTTCTAAAGTGGGCCCCTTTTTTTGGGTTAAATTAGACACAATTTTTACTAATTTGAAACTTGTGTAAGTAGACATGAGCGCCATGATAATGGTTTTTTAATAAAATAAGTTATTTTATTAGATTTTTCCCCAGTGATAAAGTTTTCTGAATCCATCCTGTTTGCTTGCTTTTGAATGTTGAAACATTAGTGTATTATTTTCATCAGGCTGTATGATAATATCATTAGTTGACTTTTCACCAAGTTTCTGTGCATATGGGAGTGGATTCATTTGTTGAGATAGTGCATTGTGTTTTATTGAACCAATCCAAGTAATGCATGATCTTTTGTAAGCAGTATTTTTTATCATCTTCCTTCTTAGGGAACTTCTCATATTGTCATGCAAACTTATCACCGACTGTCCTTTTTAATTTCATAGCAGCAAAAATGAAAGGAGGCTTGTACAGATTCAGGGTCACAAAGTTCTCCCTGTTTCTCACTGTTCTTATGTGCACAACCATTCTTTTATGGGCATGGGAAAGGGCACCGCATGTTACTGCCTTGCTTCCACCAAAAGTTGTATTGCAGTTGTCTAAAGGTAAATTTCTAGCATACGTTACCTTTGACATATGGTTGGAGCCCTTATGCACAGTTCTAATAACTTTGTGAAATATTGATGTTTAGTGTATTAACGAGTGAGCTTCATACTGTTGCTGTACATCAGACCTTCCATTATTGGAATATTGACCTTCTTGAAGAAGTGTGCCCAAAAATGATGTTTCTAGAGATAAATCTCTTGACGTCATCTTAGCCTCTTCTGGCTAATTGCAATGCTCCTTTCGGCTGCAATCTATTTGAAATCCATGATTTCATTTTAATTGTTCAATTCATATTTTGGTACTTTCTCCTTCTGCAATTTGATGCGTACACGCAAATAAATACTCCTATTGTGAGCTCAATATCTCCGGACTCTAATCTACCTATGAGCAAAGTTGTAGATATGTTAAAAGGTCCATTCCAAAAGGAGGGTGAGGTGTTACCTTCGATTTGCACTTTTTTGATAGAACCTTATGCAATTTCTCATATAGATGTAATGTATGTCATATTAACTAGAAATCCTATTAAGTCATTGTTTTTCAATTGCAGGGAGAAAATTTTTAGTATGTTTAAGGATGGTTCTTTGTTATGATTACATTTCTCTAATTAAATGATGCAAAAGAACTTAAGAGTTTATAAAAGAAAAAAATGTGAGAGAATCAGTTATCCACAAGTGTAATTTGGTAGAATGAAAAGTGAGAATTAAAATGACAACAAAGAAAACAAGGGCTGAAATTTCTTAAGTATTGTCCTAGTTGTCTAGGACTTAAAATTATTTAAGAATAAAGACTCTGTATTAGAGTAGGATTCAAATCTATTTTAGATATTTTAGTTAGGAGTCACCTTTACTACTAGAATAAGGGTTCCAAAAAATTTTCTCTGTAACCTGAATTTTTTCTATGAATTTGAATTTTTAACTACAAAGTGTGATGCTTTCTTTTAAGAGTGATTCTTAGCCTCTAATAGTCGTTCCTAGTTTCCTTCCTTCTTATTCATTATTCGTTTACCTCAGTAAACTTCCAACGCTTCTATCTGGAATTTCCAGCAACCAAAACCCTAAAATTCTAGCCTAAATTTCAACAACTATTCTATTGTTCCAGCTATTCTAACCCTGAAATTCCAACAACCTAACCTGAAATTCCAAACCTAAAGCCAAAGTTTTGTTGATTCTAGCTACTAGTTTGATATCTCTTCTACTTGTCCTACATTAAGATCACCAAGTATGCAGGAGTTAGTTGAATTTTCTCTTTTTAATGTCGGAAACAGAAGTGAGAAATGAACAAGTTTTGGAAGCTGAAAATCATGATACTAGTGGAGAAATGTCCACAAATCTGACAGAAAGAAAAGGAAAGCTGAACCTAAACGACAAGGAAGATAATGCAAAAGGACAAACACAAACCGTGGGTACAAATTTGACACGTACAGAAGGAAAGCTGAACCCAAACGAGAGGGAAGATAATGCAAAAGGAAAAATACAAACCACGGATAGGAATTCGACAAGCACAGAAGGAAAGCTGAACCCAAATGATAGGGAAGATAATGCAAAAGTAGAAACACAGACCACGGATATGATGTTGCAACTAAAATCCAAAAGTGCAAACTCTTCCTTTGGGGAAAAAGATGATGAGGATTTCAAGGGAATTGCACAGAAGCAAGGTAAGTTATGCTTGCTTTATTGAATTTATTGTTACACTTCATTTCTTTATGCGTCAGCTGCTTTTTTCTTCCTTCATTTTGGGGAAATTTAAAGAAGCACATCTCCAACAAGAATGGCTTGTTTATTCCCAAAAACACTCCATTGGGCTTATGGTATGAAAGTTGTATATATTATATATATGCCCAGTTTCCTGTCTTTGACCAATGTGTAATTAATGGCCTTCTAAGCCAAATTGGATCTCTTAAATTCTGTATGTAATTGATCATTTTGTAAAAGTTATTGCTATCAGTATAGTGAAATGGTCAAATCATTCAATTGCTGTGTTATAGCAGAATCTCATGAGAAGCACTGGAAATGCTAACTGCATAGAATCAAATTTCAAGATTGTGACTTTGATCATTTAGGTGAATTGATCAGTTGTGCTTCTTTATCATGTTCCCCATATTATGTCGACCTCTTATATCTAATTGACTCTTGTCAGATCTCAGAGATGCATATCTACTTGTTGTACAATGAAGTTCTATTGTTCATGTTGGTTATGCTGTGAAATATTTGATGTTAACCAATTATTGATCCCTGTGTTATCTGATCCTTGCTCCAGCCTGCAATTATGCAAAAGGAAAATGGATTGTAGAAGATACCCTGCCCTTGTACTCTGGATTTGACTGCAAGGAATGGCTGTCAAGTATGTGGTCCTGCCGCCTGACACAACGCAAGGATTTTGCTTTTGAAAAGCTACGTTGGCAACCTAAAAACTGTGAAATGGAGTCATTTGAAGGGTCTAAGTTCCTAGGAAGGTAGGACAGCACTTTGTTGTTGGATGTCTTCAATCCCTGGCTCAATGTTGTTTTTAAAGGTTATCGATGCTGAACAATTTCATCCAACCATCTCACTGAAACTCTTTTTTCTTTTCATTTATGAAATTTTCTTGCGATTTTTTGCTTTTCTAAGTGCTTGGGTATGGACTTTTTACTTCACCTGTAAGCAGTTGAACTGGGAAAACTTAGGTATTCATCTGAAAGAAAATATTCCCCTTTTTGAATTAGGTGTTTGGTAGAGGCATAATCCAAAACTAATATTCTCAATCAAATCCTCAACCATTTGCGTTGGCTATTGGGTTTGATTGATTGTAGACATTATCGTTCCTAAACACTCTTGATTTTGCTTTTTGTGGTTGGACAACATGCTGTGTTATTTGCTTTTTGCAGGGTTTATGAGTTTCATGCATCTTAGGACAGCCTTGGACATGTTCTGACCTGTGCCTTCCTTGTTGTTCTGTAAACTACCCGCACTTTATCTTAATAAGGAATTCCGACACATCTGCAGTCACATGTCTAAAAAGCCCCCCAATTGTTGCGTGCATAAGCATATAAGTGTGGAGTTGAATAGTTGTCCAGTTTTGATTGATTTCAAGGGTTGTTGTGTGATCTTATCTGATTTTTATCTAATGAACTGGTTAATACCAGGTTGCAAGATAAAACTCTAGCTTTTGTTGGAGACTCATTAGGCCGACAGCAATTCCAATCTATGATGTGCATGATTACAGCTGGTAAGCAGAGGCATGATGTTATTGATGTGGGGCATGAATATGGACTTATCAAACCTCGGGGCAGTGCTCGTCCTGATGGCTGGGCGTTCCGGTTTCAAAGCACCAATACTACTGTCCTCTATTATTGGTCAGCTTGCCTCTGTGACCTGGAACCAATTAATAAGACAAATCCAGCCACAGATTATGCTATGCATCTTGATCAGCCTCCAGCATTTTTGCGACAATACCTTTGTAAGCTTGATGTTCTAGTTCTCAATACAGGGCATCACTGGAACAGAGGCAAGCTTAAGGCTAATCGATGGGTGATGTATGTGGGGGGTATGCCGAATACGAACCGAAAGCTAGCGTCAATTGGAGATGCCAAAAATTTCACAATCCACAGCATTGTAAAGTGGGTGCATGAGCAGCTTCCAAAGCATCCACATTTGAAAGCCTTCTATCGAAGCATCTCCCCTAGGCATTTTTTCAACGGTGACTGGAACACAGGGGGTAGCTGTGACAATACAACCCCAATGTCTGTAGGGAGGGAGGTATTACAAGACGATTCTAGTGATTATAGTGCAGGCCATGCAGTGAAGGGAACAGGGGTTAAGCTTTTGGACATAACAGCTCTGTCGCAGTTGAGGGACGAGGGTCACATGTCAAGGTTCAGCATTACAGCTGCTCCAGGTGTTCAAGATTGCTTGCACTGGTGTCTGCCTGGTGTGCCTGATACGTGGAATCAGATTCTTGCTGCACAGATTGGTGATATGTCACAGATAGGGGATCAATAACTCTTGATGGCATATAATATGTTATCGCTAGTAACTTGGGTTAGAAGCCTCATAGAGTTGTCCTGATGATCCTGGTTGCCTCATTTACTAGGTTTCACGTCCTATGCTGAACTTGCCAAGAGTGCCGTACTACCATGGTTGATAGAGTAGAACTTATGGTTAGAGTGGACGGCATAAATTACTAAGGTTTCACACTTGCTGCTTTAGTTTTGATGAGCTTTCAGGTCAGCTTTCAAGAGAGGAGTATATACACTTTTCTTTTTCCAGTTTTTACGGATTGGGAGAATTAGATACCCATTTACGGGGCTCCTGCTACTCTTGTATCTTGGTTCAGCATTGTAGAGTTAGAGCATGAAAAAGAGGAGTAGAAGTCGGAGAGGATATTTTCGTGTGAATAATTGTACAATACGCCTAATAAACTGCTGGCGCTACATTTAATGTACGTGTGGTCTGCCATCATCTTTTCGGTGAGTTTGGTTGGACATTATGTTAGTTGAATTAAGCCTGTGATTGATTCGCTGGAAAGTCGATTACTTTCTAAGAGATATGTTTAAAAATTTTGTTTAACATTTGGATGCTGTTATCTGATATCTTCATATCTTTTATTTTGTGTAAGAATTTTCTCAATTGAAGAGTGAACCACCTAGCTTTTGCTGTCGTTTACAATGTAGTATTTTACATTGGCTTTGGGTAACAAAATGGTGAAGTTTTATTCTGCTGTCGTTTCTTGTCAAACTCTGATGAAGTTAATCTTCAACTTTGTTAGGTACTTCTATTTTTTGTACTTAATTATTTCAAATCTAAATTTGAATAGACTTTGTTATAATCCTATCTCTACACATACTAACGTAAAGCTAAGCTAAAATTATCTATGATTTTTTGTTGTGTTAGATCTGAGTCTGGCCCAGTACGCGAACCACAACGGCTTACTTTATTTTATCAAGCTGTGATTGAATGTATCTTTATTTGTTTTCAGTCACCAAAACGATTGGTTGATTTGTTCATCTTTATCGCTCTCAAGACATCAAATATGGCTAACGAAAGAACTGTGTCTCCTACCTCTTATCACAACTATTTCGATCTGACCGACAACCTCATTTTTTCTCAACTTCACTCATCAACTCTCCATTAAACGTATTTCCAACAATTATTTGTTGTGGCAGTGGCAGGCATAGCTCCTTTCTTAACTAAAAAGTTATAACCTGGTACATCGCAGAAATGACGTAAAAACATAAACAATCGACAATATTCTTAGCTCCCAATGTTATGAATACCGTATCGGACTTGGTACCGGATTGAGTTCTAAAACGGAACTGTACCAGTACCGGACGATACCGGATACCGTTTTGGGTAATTTTTTAAATTTATAAAATAGTCCCTGAAATGTATAAAAATTGCAAAATAGTTCATATTAGTATATTGTACAATTGTACTGTATACTTTACTAATTTACTATTTACATCAATCATGCTTTCAAAAATCT